>JAVDPK010000327.1:292873-310516 GCA_034780415.1 Cichlasoma orientale | reverse complement strand
ATTCTGTTCGGCCCGCGACTCAGACTGTGTCTTCAATTTTGGCCCTTCATATGATTGAGTTTGACACCCCTGGTCTAAAGAGTTTTAAACTAAAACCAAATCAGCGGTGTTTCAGTCTCAGTTTCAGGAGGTCCAGTAATGCCACAGTGGTGGGGTGGGCCTAGAGCTAAACTGTGCAAAAGTTAGACTTTAAAATTAAATATAAGCGTGGCTCTACTCCGAGGTTCCTCTGAGGTCTCCTTCATTATGGTAACAATCCCAAACCTAGCACCAAAAAACAACCCTGATCCTTAAATCCATCCATCCATTTTCTTCCGCTTATCCGGGGCCGGGAGAGGGGCCAGACAAAGAGTAAGTCCAACGACCCCTACGGAAGAGTCACCGGATGAAGTGTTTACCCTGCTCAGGATAGAGTTACCGGGGCCCCACCCTCGAGCCAGGCCTGGGAAGGGAGCTCGAGGGAGAGCGTCTGGTGGCCAGGCATTAGCCCGTGGTGCCCGGCCAGGTGCAGCCCGAAGAGGAGACCCGGGCTCACCCTCCTGTAGGCCCACCACCTGCAGGAGTCGGGTCAGGTGCAATGTATGTCAGGCGGTGGCCCGGGGGGGAGGCCCTGTCAGACTGACCCCCCGCCATCAATCCCCTGACCCATAAAGAAAAGCCAAAATTACATTTTGGGGGTGCACGTCAGAATGATTAAAACGAGAAGAAAAAAATAATAATCACATATTCTGACAGCATAGGCTTCTGTTTCAGCACCATGATGATCTCACAGGGTTTTTTCTTTTTTTTACTTTTCTTTAATATGCAAACAGAAATTTGCCAAAGTTAAATTGTCGTTGCTGTACAGTAGGAGTTACAGGTGTTACAGGTGTTACAGGTCACGTCTATGAACAGTTTATTCATCATCTCACTCCTTCTGAAAAGCGTCTCCAGCGACAAACATGGTAACGTCAGAAATAAAGCTTTGGTGTCACCGGTGACATAAGAAACAGAGAGCCAGCCTAACGGCTCCCACCTATTTCCAGTTTTTATGCCAAACTAAGAACATCCTGAGTCACATAAGAAATCGCAGGAACAAACAAAAGCTGCATATTTCCCAAAATATTTCAGCTGCTGTACTGAAATTCCCTTTCCTATTGCTACGTGCACAAGCACGGAGCTGTTTTCAAAGCTCGGTGTGGAACAAATGTGACTGCACAGATCCCCCGACCTCAACCACATCTAACACCTCATGAAACACCGGCTGCGAGCCAGGCCTCATCCCCCGTCAGAATGGGCTGATTAGCTTTTGGTCATGTGGTGTACTGTACTGAGATCTGCATCAAAACTGGAACCTAGAGGAGCAGAAGGAGAACAAGAACGAAGGAAAGAAAAAACTTTTAAAGTGATGTTGGCCTCTACCCAGATGCTATTTCTGTCAAGCCAAACCAAGACAATATGTTCCATTAGGCTGTGAAAATCTTTAATGACTCATCTAAGTGGCCAGTGCTCTCAGATTCACACAAACCCACAGACACACAGTCCCATATTAGAGCAAATATTGCAAACACAATAAAACCCTTACAGACGCAGAGACTTCCATCGCAGAGATGAATGAGTCAGTCAGCCTGATTCAGGTCCAATTCCTGAATCGAATCACAAAGAGCCTCACAATAAATCTGTGGCATTAAAATTCCTCTCAGAGATCAGAAAATCATTTCCTCCCTCAAAATATCTGCTGAACTGTTTCTGATAATATTTGCTAAAGTTTTCTGTTGCCAACAGTAATGCGCTCAGCAAACAAGGGAAAGAAAAAGAAATAGTGAGAATGCCACACTAGGTTTACTTTTTGGTCTGAATTCAATAAATAAACTAAGCAAAGCAAATTCTTCTGACTGTCTCAATTATAGCAGAAAAACTGGAAAAATAAAACACTTTTCAGGGGGTTATTAGCATTGAACACACACCAAAACACAGAACAGACAGACAAACAGATGCTGTATCAGACAGACAGCCTGCATCTGTGGGAAGCCACACTTCCCCTCATCCATCACAATCAGACACACTCCATCTGACACACAAACATGCAGCACGCACACATGTAGACCACACAGGAAAACTTGGCAGCGCTATCGTTAGCACCTCCTCCATGTCTGGGTTTCAGCCTGACGTTAAGTTTGAGGCTGTCGCGGTGCTGCTGGTTGTGGTGCTGCATGTGTGTATGTGTTTGCATACGGAGAGAGTGATGGTCCGAATAACTGCAACACGGATTTCAGACGCATAATTATAAATATTATATTATAAGCAGTGATAATCAAGGACGCACTAACAGTTTACAGTGTGCTGCAGTCCGATCTGCTGTTACATTGTTTTTATTGTAACGATTTGTATTTCCTGATGATTTATTTAATAGCACAAAAATCTCAGTATAATGATCGCAGCGTATGTATGCATACACGTCTGTATGTGCCCCGTCTACTCCACGGCAGGTGGGTCAACCCGAACGAACATCGTCACGCATACAACGATTATTAACATCTTTGTGTTTTATTAAAACATTTATTGTAAATCCCAATTCTTTTGATTTTCATATGAATTATTCATCTTATCATCTCCCTGTGGATGCAACCTTGCATTCTCCACTTGCATTTGTTTCACGTTCAACCCGCACGGTCACTAAAGAAAAAATAATAATAAAAAATAACACCGGCTGCTAAAATCTGAACAATTAAAAAAAAAAAAATCCCTTTAAGAATCCCTGCAGACTCACAGTGGTTTCAAAAAATGCCAGTGATGCTAATTTAGGGGGTAGGACTCGGTGATTATGGTGAAAAGCTTCACTTTATGAATGCAAAGCAGAGGAAAGAGAAAGTGTGCAGAAAAATCTTCCCCGGGAACAACAAAGATTACAAAAGTGGCACGTACGATAAGAAGTGCAAAAAAAGACCACAAAAGAGTTCCTGCAGCCTGCGGTGCTCCTGCTCAGCAAACCGCCTGCTTTACCTAATTCTCAATTTAAAACTTTAATGCATACAGAAAAAATTAGTTAATTTTCATATCCACAGAGAAGCACAGAAGCACAAGCAGTGTGGCCTTCATTTCATCCTGTTCTTGTTTAAAAATGGGCTGCATGTTTAACAGAAATGAATGACTGCAGATGGCCAAATGAATCCATTAATCAGAACAGAAAAGGGCTTCAGGTGCAGCCATAACGCTCAAACTAAACGGAGGAGGAGGAAAGAACGAGGGGCGATGTGAGATAGGCTGAAACCTCAAAGTAACGATCATCACGATAAAAGGGCAGAAGGCAAAAGAGACGATGAAACAGGAGATTGGAGGATTTAAATACAGAGAGGAGGAGGAGGAAAACTGCGAGCACGGGGAGAGCTGAGGTGAGAAGGCGAGAGACAGAGGGGGGGAAATTGTCAGGAACGGTGGGCTGAGTGTGTCAGGTACAAACTGTAACATGAGCTGGTGTCACAGCAACAAAAAGCAATGATAAGAAGCTTCCACGCTCCATTTTCACCTTTGGCTTTTCGTACTGTGACGTGCTTCTACATTTATTAGCAGACAAAGACACGATGAAAACAACCGGGACAGAAACTGAAGCAGAGGTTACTCATTCTTCTGCAGCGTGACCATGAAGAGAAATGGCAGCAGTGACTAAAGCACCACTTACACTAAGAGCCATGCGTCAGGCTTCTGTGACACGTGTGTAATTGGAAAGATCCACAAAGAGAGAGGTGTGGCATAGTTCAGGCACTCTGAAGATACATGCCAAGAAAGTTTGGAGTACAAAGACGCCTTAGAGTCATACATTTGTTTTTCATTAATAATATAGCTCCCTGGTAAGTCAAGCATCCAGCCGACAGTAGGCATGAAGGTCAAATGGAGGATACAAGTAGATGTTTCAGGTCATGCAGGTCATCCTCGCATCATGATTTTGCTGTGGCTCAGACTGAACAGCTGAGCGGCTGAACAACTGCAAATGAGAGGAGAGAGGAGAGTGACAGAGGGAGACACCGGGGAGTTTCCCCTCTTCCAGGCCTGCAGGAATCACAGCTGACCTCATTCACAAACCGCATTGCATGATTTGGCCTTAATTAGTGGACTGAAGTGGATGGATATCAGTGAACTGCTAAAACAGCATTAAGTCGTAACAGTTGCAGGTTCTTGTGCTGTATGGTGTCTGAAAGCCCTTTAAGAGTGGAGTAGTTTTTATTCTTTTGTGGGTAAATCTACTGTATATTTGATCATGTGTACCATCATACGCTGTATATCAGTATTGCAGTATCCATTTCATATTAACTCACAAGGAGGATTTAATTAAACTAGTGAAAATAAATTCACCCAGAAAAACGTGAATATTCCATCATTAATGGAAGAACCGGAGCAGTCGAGGTTCAGCTGCTGTTTAATGTAACAGCCAACATGAAATGTCATAAACATGGCTGATGTTTGCATGTTGGCGGCTCCATTAAACACATCAGCCGTGTTTCTGTACAAAGACAGGACGGGTTGCTGGATCTCGTTCTGGCAAACCAAACTGTTCTGGACAGATTTTCTTGTTACGCTGCCAATAAAAATGACCTCCACCTTAATCCGAAACTCTCCGCTTTCCATCAGCTTCTCGCCTTCCATCGCCTCTTGTAATCGCTTTTCCTGCGGTCCTGTTTGCCACCTGTGCCCTCCTGCTCTCTAGCCTCTGTGCTGGAGAGCTATTTATGATGGCACGAGCCAGCCCTCCCAATGAGCAGCATCTGACTGTCTCCAAACCTGTCGAGAACTCACAGTAGGCACCGCAGTCGCCAATCCAGGTGGCGGATGAGGAGATGGATTTTACGTTTCATGCTCAGTGCACTGAGTGGCAGCTGTCAGGGTATTAAAGCACAGCACATCGGGCTATATCCTCATTCTAGACACCAACAGACAGAGTGCAAACCCCGACCCACCCATCAAACTGTCCCAGTGCTGAACTGCTTTATGCCACTGGCTCTGCTCTCACAGACATCAGTTAGCCGCCTCTATGCATCCATGTTGCTACAGCTGACCTTGTGCCTCCCCGGGGCTAATGACCGGTGCCTCAGTCATTAGCATCACCAACACATGGCCCATGAAAGCTTTAACACTTAGCACAACCCCCCATGTGCACTCATACATGTGGCAGAAGGCAGAAAACACACAGACACTAATACACATCCCATTAGCATGCTGCACCTGTACACAGCACCTGCTCAGATGCTGTGATCTTTGTGAAAGGTTAAAAAAAAAAAAGAAGAAGTAAAAATAGTGGAGGAAGATGAGAGAAAACTTAAATATATGAAGTGAAATAAAAGATTTAAAAGCTAAAATAAAGAAAGAAGAAAAAGTGGCTAATTTGTCAGTAATTAAATGTGGAAAACCTTCCTGTGAAGATCACAGTAACAGGAGAGGAGAAAACAATGAGGAGCGTTTTATTTTAAAATGCTATGAAACACATGTTTGCTTTAGCCAACTTTAGACTAAAAAATAAAGCTGATGTCATTCTATTTAAAGAATCCAGTAAAAAAAAATTCTCTGATTCTCTAAGCTGTATGCTTTAAGCAGTCCAAAGCACAGCGCCCCCTGCTGGAAATCTAACAGATTTTTTCACCACTTGGGAGCTGCAAACAAAATCAGGCACAAATGGAGGAGGCAAATAGATGTTATTCCACGTTATGTAGAAATGACCATCGTTCTCTCACGTCAGCAACTCATTCACTGCTCTTATTTTGAAAGGTCATCCTGTGCAGCCACTCTCCAGGTCATTTTTATGGTGTCCTTGGAGTCATTCAGCTGCCTTCCCTGAAAGGATGATCGGGCAGTCTGACTGCTGGTAACAGCAGACCCTCTTCTTCTCTGGTGATCTGCTGTGAGCTGCAGGGTCTAATCAATTAATGCTGAGCTCATCAGCAGCTCCAATAAGCAGCTTCAGTCCAATATGGTGGAGTCAAGAGTCCCAGGACGAGAGACTTACTGGGGAGGCAGCTGATTATTTAACCGTTTAAAAAAAATGAATCAAAAGAAAAAAATATTTGTGCAAATAAAATATCTACATTGGGAAGAAATTTATAAACAGAATCAATCCATCGATCCTCTCCCCGATCACCTCCTCCAGCTCTCCCAGGGGGACACCGACATGTTCCCAAGCCAGTCGAGAGACGCGATCTGTTCAGTGTGCTCTGGGTCTGCCCCTACACCTCACCTTCGGGGTTGTGTAGGTATAAATGGAATTAGTTAACAAATATTTTAAGAAAGCATGCTCATATACATGCAACCTCGCTACAAATAGAATCCAAATCGGTGGTAGACATTGAAGACATAACATACAATAAACTACTACTCTGAACTAATTTTACAGCTCGTCTACAGTTTGAAAATATCTGACTACTGTTTGTGGTCGGTCATCTTTTCAGGTTTGTAATGAAGGTCAGTGTGAGCCTATGAACATATTACGCGCAGACTAGAATGGATAAGAAATATTTAAAGAATGATGCTATCACAAGTCACGCTGGCTGTGGTGCGATGACACAAAAATCAAGTAAAAAGCTGAAGAGTTGTGTAAACAGCTACAGAGTTTGTTAGCAATGAGTCAACAAGTTAGACTTCAGTGCGATTAAAGCGTCGAGTCGAGCAAACACAACCTGATAGAAAACAACTGGAGACGGACGGATTTTACTGCACCAAAGCACAAGCAAAAATCTGAGTGAAGTATCACTCGCATCAGATTCACGCGCTTCCCTTTAGGTGAGAATTCTCTGTAAACACGCCCGCAGCTCCCATGCATCAAAGCTGCCTGATTAATTCATAACGAGGCTGAGAAGCCTGGAAGCAAATAAAAGGAACTTCACATCAGCAGACTCCAAAGCAGCATGACACACGGAGATGTGGAAGAACAGTTTAGGAGCGTTCTCTCATCTTACTTTGACAACTATGTGTCAGATTGAATGTCCACATGTAGCACGCAGTGAGTGAATGAACACTGCAGAGTGTACGCGTTTGTGCGTCAGACTTTGTGAGCTGCAGGCAGACGACAGTGCAGCATCGGTCAGTCCTGGAAGCCGAGCGAGAACATTATGGTAGACACGCCGCAGATCGTGTTACGTGAACATTTCCTGGAATTGATCTGCGACTCGGTCTCTTCCTCCGCGTATCTCCTTTCAATCTCATCGGCTCTTGGCTGTAACGCCGTCGTGCGGCTGCTGGAAACTGAAGCAGAAATAGCTTAAATTTCCTACACACTCAGTGTAAAAAGTGAAAGGAAATGGACCTTTATACAACAGCCCCACAATAAACATCCATCATGATGTTTTGCTTCAGACTGGTTAGATACTTGTAGTGTGTAGTACTTCTGTAATTTAAGATCATTATGAAGTCTGTGATTTATGGTTCTAATGAGAGACACTGGGTTACACTGACAGGTCCTTCTGTTACTTTGTTTGACACTAACCAGAATAACTGAACTGCATCTTTCTGCATAATGCAGTTCAGTTCAACAGCACCACAGACAACTATATAGCCTTCTGGAAAGGAGGATTTATGCATTCATTTCTAGGTGTTATGTGCACACACAGGCTGTGTGTAAAGAATGGTTATAGCCAGTATAATCTCATCTCCTCAAACTGGAAGATTTCGCTGTTTGGAAACTGGACATCACATGCATGGGGTGCAGATCTGACTGCTGTAAACCTGATCAACGGTCCACACTCATTCTATAGCATCATTCACGTACTGTCAGGCCTATAAGCACGTGGACAGCGACAGAGTTTTCAGTTTCCCCTCTGCACACTGCCACAGTTAAAGTGAACCAGCTCCACTGTGAATGAAAGGTAGGCGGTGATGTGACTGCAGATAGAAGCAGCAGGACGGATTCATGTAAAATGATGTTGGTTTGTCCACTTACTTTTGAGCATGTGAAGGTAGATGGGCATGAATAAAGCTGAAAGCCCACACTCTGCATCATGAATGCGGTTTGAGTCCGTTCGAATCCGTTGTGGTGGTGTAGTTATATAACACACATAAATACATTCATATCCTTCCTCGGGAAAACAGAGTTGCTGAGCTCACCTTGGACCTGGCTTTGCTTTATAAAGCAACAGCTGATATCTTCATTTTGAAAACAGGCAAACACACACCCAGCATCACTCACAAGTATTAGAAGTTTCTCTTCTGCCACGAATATAAAGATTACAGACTGCATATGAAAGACGGTCTCAGCCACTCAGGTGTCCTCCATCGGTTTTGAAGCCTTGCCTGCAGCAAATTGGCCGTCGCGGTCTGTGCATCTGGTTCATTTGGAGCCAGAAGTTACCATATTTTGAAGAGTGTGGAGCCCTAAAAGATCAGCTAAGGCTAGCAGCTTGGTTAGCGAGCTGCATCCATAGACTCTTTGGTATGGGCGCATCACAGACACAGACAGCTGCTGACTTCCACCCATCAAAACTGGAGCAGAAACTTCACGGACGGGCTATCCTGCACAGCATGTCACATTACATACCAGTTCATCTGAAAGGTATCTCCTGGAGCCAGCCTCAAGTGGCCATTCAAGGAACTGCAGCCAGCATCAATATTCAGCTCTTGAAGTTGCAGCGTGGTCGGGAGCAATGTTTACTTTATTTTAGCGCAACCTTTCAGCCATTTTAGTCTCAGGTAGCTCCTGTGAAATGATCCAGCTCTTTGGCTACTCTGATGTCTGGCTTTCTCTGGTCTCTTGTTGCTGGGCAATGTAGGATTATCAGAGCCACACCTCTCTGCTCGTGGAAACTAATTTAGTTTGATGGGAGTGGACAATAATACCTGGCTCTTGTTTTCAAACTGTTCTGCATGCCTCACTTCTTTCATTTCTCTCTGTTCCTTTGTGCACATCTCACTTCCCCTCACATTAAATTCCCAGTCTCTCACGTTGCACCTCACTTTCCCTCTCCTCTCCTCTCCTCTCCTCTCTTCTCCTCTCCCTACATCTTCACACTTTCATCCTGCCAACTTGAGGAGAAGTGAGATGTGAGGTGAGAGTGCTTCTGTTGGTGTGCAGAGCTCATGTTCTCTTTGTACCCTCAAAGCCTTGAAGATTTTAAAAACTTTCCCAAGATCTAATTTGCATATGAATGTGGGTTAGGATGTCTATTTTGGTCATACTAATATACAGTACATAATAGTAATATACACTTTTCAGTGACCCTATGCCAGCAATGCAAAGCTCTATTCAACTTGTTTTCTTTTTAATGAATAAGAAAATCCATCATTCCACACCCGAGGGACAAGACACACATATTGGCAGAGCTGCAGTCTCAGGGTCAGCTGGTTGACGTGTTCTCATCTGACCAAATTCTCATTGATTCAGGTTTTTTTCCTACTTTCATCAGAATCCTACTAGGATTGATCCATTATTTCTAGCAACAGCAGGAACAACCTGAAAAACATCCGTGGACTCTCCGTGTCAAACACCTCGTCAACAAACTCAACGACATCAGCGAAGTCAACGAAGCCAGCGGTGTGGCTGCAATTTGCTGAAATGAATGAAAACTCAAAGCTCAGCTATCTAAACGGCACGTGTTATGATTATGACAACACTGGTGTTTAATACTTTAGGTTTAAGTGTGCGCATGTCAGAGATTTCATTTTACGTTTGGTATAACAACAGTTTGATAAGGCACAGCTGTCCAACAGCTCCAGCATCTGTCAGCACCACATCAGCTGTGAAGCCTCCACTGCAGTCAAAACTGAGTGAGTCACTGAGCCTCATCGTTTTAAACTGAAAGCCTAAAATAAAACTGATTGACATGCAGCAAATGCATCTACTTCTATTTATGCTTATGTCTATTGTGTCCAGGCAAACAGCTCTGTGCAAGATAGCAGGTAGAAAATAGCTCTACACATAAAGGCAGATCCAGATAAAGCTTTGGCCAACAAGAAAACCCACACCTTGTAACAGCATACAGTGTGATTCATCCATTTTACATTTGTTAAAATAACTATAAGATTAGAGTATGAGCATTTTTAAAAAGATAGATAGATGCATGTTTTCTGTTTCCAAGCCTGGAGCACAGGTCTATAAGACATGGGATCATTTTGGAATAACGATAACTGCTAAATAACAACTAAATAACAACCAACAGGGTTAAATGTCATCAGGGGAAAAGAAAAACAGCTCTTCTGGCTCTTTCCGGCTCGTATCATGAGTGTAGCTCTCTCCCTGTGGTAGACCAAAATTTTAATTAATAAGAATTAGGTCTGAAAATCTATTTAAAAATCACAAAAAGCAAATAAAAAGGTATAAACAGCATGAGAAGAGACTGGATCAAAGAGGCTAGAAGAAAAAGTGAAGGAGTTTCACACTTTTATCTCAATATTTTTGCTGTTTTCCTATCAGGCACATCAAACTGGAGGCAAATGGAAAGGCACAGGAATACAACGGAGGGGGCTGCTTACAACCAGACTGTAAAGGGTTTTACAGAACATCAGTGTTTATATGTCTTGAAGAGGAGGAGAGAGCAGCTTCCTGCACTTACAGCAAGTCTAACCATTTTCATGCTGTTGCAACAAGCAGCACATTTGATGTAACTGCTGGTTTTGTATTTCAGATAAATGTTACACTGAAAGCTCATCTCTCGTGGACTCTGGACAAATTAACTTTTGGAAAAAATGTTCATCTAAATGGTAATACACACCATCTATCCCCCCAAAATGCCCAGGAGAGCTACTGAAGGCCCCAACAATTCACTCATTATGGTAATCCTGCCAGCCTGCAAACTGTACAGTACTCCAGACAGTGCAGGAAGAAAGGATCTCTGGATAATATTGATTCATGCCGATATTGGTTCCAGGAAGTAACAGCTGGGTCACTTTACATTCAAACCCACTATTTCACATGCTTTTCAAAGCCAACAGGGAGAGGAGGAGGAGGAGGAGGAGGAGGAGGAGGTCAGAGAGCTGCAGAAGAGTGATGGCAGAGGGGATATTGACTCCGAGAAGAAGAAAGGAAGGTTCACAAGTCAATGTACAATCTTTACATGATCTTTACTCAGCCTGGCTTTATTCACAGTTTCTGTCACTGTGTCACGTCATTCACATTGAACTATAACAGCATCTGCAGGCTTCGCTGCCTACCACATGGGACCGTGCAGCCTTTGAATAGTTCTGACACAGTGACTTACTTTGTAGCCTGTTGCTTTAAGTATTTTTGATCCACGGTTCGCTGCCCAGACATATACTGAGATGTTTGCCTGCCACCTGTCATCATCCATTTTCACCGTATCACCCTCCCCTCTCCTTCTCTTCTTCTCTCTTTTTCTCTGCATGCTTCTCCTCATAAATTTGTAAATACGCATCCTCCACCACTTATTCCAACACAGCAAAGCACCAGCTCCACAAACTCTCATTGGCTGCCAGTGACATCACTTGTGCAAAGTGTTGAGTCAGACTCCAACAAGCTCTTTCGCTGACAGCTGATGCCCCCTTGTGTCCACACGGAAAACTGCAGCTCTCCAAAGGAAAACACTGCTGTGATTTGAACACTAATTATCAGCTACCCCAAACAGCATTTTACATGTTGAACAGCACAAAAAAAAGCTAAATACACACAACCCAGATCAGTGATGGCAAGTCACTTTAACGTCATTGTAAGCCACCTGATCCCACAGAGAAATTATGGATGCTTCCAAATTAAATTGGCTTATGTTTTGTCTAGCAGCCTGCACAGACCATTAGAGTGAATTAGACTGTAAGCCTGCCTGATTATTAAAGCTAACAGGATCATGTTCAGTCTCTTCCCTGAGCACTAATCGCTACTGCACAGTGTAATCTGCCCTCTGCTGTTCTCAGGTTACTATAGCCACACAATGCATCATTGCAAGCTCACAGTGGGCTTGATTTTTAGGCGTCTAGTTTTAAAGACAAGATTTGTTTTAGATGCCAGCAAATTATGCAAAAAATCTTTGCTAAAACTGCCCTGCAGAAATATGCCTGTCAATATTTTCTGTGTTGAGATGAAGGCTGCAGCCAGCTGCTTTCAATCCCATATTTAAATGGCTCAAATAATTAAGTATCTGTTCACTGATTGCTGCAGCACAATGAGACACTGAGGGCATAAGCTGATGTTCTAACATTAGCTAAATATCCCACAACTGCAGAATTGTGGGTACTAGAAGTACTAAAGGGTACTAATGTGAGGGGAAGATCTCAGAGCTGTTTCAGACCATTAAACATGGCCAGAAAGCCAGACAGCAGTCAGACTTTTGACCCAGTTAAAGAAGAGGAAACTGCTGTGAACAGCAGCACAGTTAAAAACATGCACTTCATTTTTCCTACCTTGCGGCTGGTGTAGTGGGCGTGCTTGGCCAGCTTGACATTGAGTCCTTGTAGAAAAACCTCATCGGTGACTTTGCCCACATTCATGCAGGCTTCATCCAGCACAGCGAAGATGCCCTTATGCTGCTGCTCCACCAAGTCCACAATGATCTGGTTATTGAAGTAATCGATCTAATCAAAGGACACCAAAGAATAAAAGAAACCGTGTTAAAATGAAAACATGCAAGCAGTCATATGAGATACGGTGTAAAACATGATGACAATCACAGGCACTGAAAAACACACTCACATGTTTCCAGGGGATGCCCTCCCTCTGATACTCCTCCTGTTCCTGCTTTAACACCAGTTGGATGAAGAGCTGCTGCAGCTTTTCATTACAGTAGTTGATGCAGAACTGTTCAAAGCTACAGCACAAAGAACAGCGAGATTAAATGTAAATATCTGCTTATCAACGCAAACACACATTAATAAGTGTAAACTGAGAGCTGTAGTCCTTGTTGTGTTTTGCAGCTAATAATTTATAATCGTGTATTTCAGGGATTATTCTTTCTCGTCCAAACCTGTTGTTCTGGAATATCTCAAAGCCGTAGATGTCCAGAACCCCGATGACAGTGTTTTTTCCGTGGACTCTGGCGTCGTAGTTTTTCACCTCAATAATGTCATTGATGCGACCCACGATCCAGCAGAACAAGCGCTCATACATCGCCTGTGGATGACAACATCTAAAGGTAAGAGGGTTGTTTTGAACTTCTTGGCCTCTTGCTGGTGAGCAAGCGCCTTGCTCACGGGCACAGGATCACCCAGTGCACAATTAACAGTTACAGAAGTGTCAAAATATGAGTGAGTCAGACTTGTTCACAGCCCACAGTGCTGATCCTGAAATTGCCCACATACAGTCATAACACTGTGACTCATGCAAGTGTGAATCGGTGCAAATAGCAGTAAAAATATTGCCACACATTGAGCAAAATGTCACAACTCCACAGGCATCAGCAGACCCGTGCTTGGAGTCTCCTGTGCAGTGCTGGCCCACAGGCCACCATGAGCGAAGCCTTCATAGCAATAACCTTGGCTAGCGCGTCCCGCCCGTAGCTGGCCTCTTGTGCCGTGTGCTGTTTCTCGATGACGTCCCGGCCTGTGGCTACCGTGCGGTAAAGCAGCGCCTTCTCCACATTTTCCTCCTTGGTGGACAGCAGCTCCTTGATCACAGAGACCAGCTTTGTGTTCTCTATCAGGGTCACATCTCCGTCCACTCCGAACGTCAAATTTCCCTAAAATATTGGACAAAGATGATGGCTTAGTATTTACTGCATCTCACGAAAGGAAAAATTCCACATTTTGAGGAATGCAATTCATTTCTTTCTTGCCAGGAGTGAGACCCAAAGATTTTTTTAGCATGGAGCAATTGAGGTATGCTGCCTGCAGCTCTGTGCGTAATATACAAACTTCAGCTTCATCTTACATTCATCGTATAGAGAATATAAACAACACCTTTAAAAGTGTAAATGTGACCTGATTATGCAGCAAACACAATAAATTGTTACAAAAATAAACAGTTTTCAGCTACCTTAAACAAATCAGCCACATCAGTAAAGCCGCTGACAGGTGGAGTAAATAACTGATCATCTTATTCCAAAGCAATCATCAGGGGAAATGTGGGTCCTTGTAGTCATGTCTGACTAACACAGCACCCACCTAAACATTCTTCTATACCTTACGCACCCCTCCCTGACTGAAGACCCCACTCTACTGCTCAGGATTTTATTTGGGACCACCATAAAAGTCCAAACTTTCCCTCCAAATCCTGATCGAGCACCTGAAAGATGCACTGCAGCAGTCCTGATTGGCAAAGGCCCACATCTGATCCACAGGACCAAAACAATCCCCCGCCAACCCCAGAGGCCCCGTGTCCATGTCCCAAAGTGTCAGAGCAGGGGAACGACACAATATTTAAAACAGGTGGCTTTAGTGTTGAGGCTGGGTGTATCATTCTTCTCTTTGGTCTCAAGTATGAATAATAAGAGTTGCTACATTGGGACACAGCTGGCATAACAAACAGGCAGACCGGGTATTACCAGATGCAGGATGGTGGCCAGGATCTTATAAACAGTCTGAATTTCGTCCCCTGTGAAGCCGATCACTTTCATGGCATCAGACACAGCTTTGAAATCAGCGCCATCATTGATGCAAGACTGGAGAGAAAGAGAAGAGACGCTGGAGGCGGATCAAAACAAACAACTGGAAGGAAACAGGAAATAATCAGCACATCTATCCCTCTAAATGTTGCAATGAAACATAGATGTTGGTGTGCAATGTTTCTGTTTAGGCTCGTTTTTTCTTCCAATTAATCCAGTCAGGGTATCAGTTGTTAATTAAATATCAAACGTGCGCTGAGCTGAGATGTTTTGCTATGAAAATAGGAGTCACTGAGGCACATAGCGTGCAAAACGCCACCTCAGCTGTTCGGTGCTGTTTTGTTCCATGACGTCAGGCAATTTGTTGCCGTCAAGTGGTTTTGTTCCTTCTCTTTTGTTCCTACTCGTTAAGCTCATGCAAAGACGGCAACATGCAGCAGAAGTCTAAATTAAAACATCTCAAGAGACCACAGTAAATGTAACGCACAGTGACTCTGAATTATTAATCAATGAATTTTTTTCCCATGGTTTATTTCAAAAAGCTTGTAAACTGTGGCGAGACAAACACATCTGCAAGTCATGTGCTTGACTGTCTTCATCCCCGTGCGAACAAAATGCCTGTCACGCTGACATTCCTTTAGGGGTTTCCATGCTTTGCAAGTTCTATAAACACATCTTAATGGTTTCATTTAGAAGAACAAACCTACAACAAAGTTCATATGTAAATTACAATGTATGGAAATTGCCCAGACTACCTTAAGCTGGCCTCCAACTTTGATGTAGTTGTATGCTGTTGGCTCCTTCTGAATGTGAAGCGAGCGTAAAAGTGAATCTGGAGCTCCTCTGAGCAGCTGGTGAAGGATCAAAGAGAAAAAGGCAGACTTTGTTACTTTTCAATGTATTGGTTCAAACCTTTGACATGTTTACTCACATACACCACGCGTGCTGCAGCCTGAGCCATTAGCACGCTAATCTTTTATGAATTTATTGCATTTAGAAAAGAAACCTCCACGCTCTTACACTCTTTATCAGATGTTTACTCAGTGCAGCTCTTCCTGAGCTTTGGAACATATCCAAAATTAGCCCCTAATTGCAGACCTATTAGTATACTCCCTGTACTTAGCAAGCTTTTTGAGATGATATCATGCCTTAGTACACATGATGGATCAATGGTTAGTAGATGTAGATGACAAGAAATTACTGCAGCTTTTGATGTTACTGGCCAAAGTATTTAAACTCAGATGTTGTGGTTTTTCAGACAAAGCTCTTAAGTTATCTTTCTGGGAGATTAGAGTGGTGAGTACTTTCTAATGGCAACTTTTCTGGGAGTAAGAATATCTTCCACAAGGGAGTGGTTTAGGTGCAGTCTTATCAGTGACTGACCATATGCTGTTAATACTGCTGAGGTGTTCATGTATATGCTGATGATCCAACTTTATCCAACGTTTTTTCACATTTGGAGCACTGCCCAATAATTTGGTCATGTGCTGCCAGAAAGCATCTTAAAGAAAACCCTACAGCTCGCACAGAACAGGGCAGCCAGACTGGTCCTGCATCTACTACTCTATCTCTCTAACTCTAACTCTATCTACTCTACTAATGTGCGTGAGATGCTTACTGCTGCTGATAAATTAAAAGGCATGTCTTTTGTTATTTATGCACACAGTTATTGTGAAATCTATGCCAAATGTATTTTGTGATAAACTTATAAGTACCGGCTTGATCATATATCACAGCAAGTGACGTCTGGGGAGTTAGATTTACGTCATCCTCAAACTAATTTTATAAAAAGAAGTGCCGATCAATATCAAACAAAGAAATTCATTACATGAGTCACTAAGGCAACACCTGCAGAACTCAACGATGACTTCGTTATTGTTTTTGTGCCATTTTATTTCTGTGTTTATTGATATTAGTGTAATGTTAACGTTGCTGTGAAATGTGTTGGCGCATATTTTTAATATGGGTTCAGGAAGACTCGCTGCAGTTTGTGTTCCAGCTACTGGGGATCCTAATAAATATAAAAATAAATCCAAACAATCTCGACTTACTATCCTCCTACACCGAGGAACAAAAGATCTGTGGATGAGTCAGAAATGCTGCAAGGATTCAGAATGCTGCTGCTGAGTTCAGCACTTTGCATACTAAAAAAGGGACCCTGTGGAACTTTTCTAAAAATAAATAAACAGTTTTCCCATTTTCATCCAGATTTGTCTGCCAAAACGTTCTGCCCATCTTTGAGGTCCAACTAACCTTTTTGCAGAGCTGACTGTTTACATCAGTGTTTACTAGCTTGCAGTCTTCACTGCATGCACACAGCTGTGTTTATTGTTGCACTACTGCATTCATGTGATACATGAATACATACAATACAAGCATGAGAATACATATGTGCATGCGTGAGAAGCAACAACAGGGACCAAAGGTCTAAAACTCCACAGGGAATCTTTAACAAACAAAACCAATGATTACATACAGGTGCACACACCTGCGCACACATTTACCTGGTAGAATGAGTGAAAGCTCCTCTCACCTTCCTGCTGGAAAATTACCCTGGACTGTTTGGAAAATTAACAAAAAAAAAGGCGTCACATAAGATTTAAAGCCACTTCAATAATAAAAAAAACAAGGTTTGTATTGTCAATGCATGATATTATTATTATTATATTATATTATTATAGCATGTATAACAGCAAATATTTAACAATAACCGGTACAGGATAGGTTAGGGTGTCAGGGAGTCACTCTGGAGTTACATCTAATCCCACAGAAGGTCTGTGGGTTCTTCAAGAAGCTTGAAACAACAAGTACTTAAACTCCTAACTATTAATCAGTAAATGAAGCCTTTACCAAATGGGATGCGTACCTTCTCCAGCAGGTAGTTGTTAATATGGCCTCCGATGGGATCTCCCTTGAAGTCAAAATTGATGTCCATGTATTTGCCAAAGCGGCTGGAGTTGTCATTCCGATTGGTCTTGGCATTCCCGAAAGCCTCCAACACACAGTTTGATTTCAGCAGCATGTTTTTCACTCTGTGGGACGGCATCATCATATCAAAGGTCAACGGCTGATTGCAGTGAAACTAATATGTATATTAGTTACAATAAATATCCATAGTTTCAACTAATGAGGAGTGTGTGTGTGTGTGTGTGTGTGTGTGTGTGTGTGTGTGTGTGTGTGTGTGTGTGTGTGTGTGTGTGTGTGT
>JAVDPK010000327.1:267590-279577 GCA_034780415.1 Cichlasoma orientale | reverse complement strand
ATACTCAGGTCACGCTGGCACTGCGGCGGGTACAGTATTTGAGAAGAGGGCTTTGCTCCGAGTTAATATTGAAAATTCAATAAAGGGCTCGAGGGCCTGTGGATGTAGGAGAAATGAAGGGAGTGGCAGCGGTGAGTTTCTGAGTCTGGCTGCTCGCCTGACACAGAACCCGTTTACGCTTTGACACAGCGGCCAGCAGCGGCTGATGTGAAAATCACAGTGGGCTTTGGCTCTGAAAATGGATGACTGGATGGATTTGAAGAAACAGAGAGCGAGGAAAAAAAAACGGAGAAATGATCCAACCCAAAAGAACCAGACATTACTCAATATGCTATTTCAGGAAAGTACTATGATTTCTATCAGGGCTAAAAGGGCAGCATGGAAGAGCGCAAAAACAGACAGACGGATAAAAAAATAAGAGCAGGAGGAGACGGAGGAGGCAAGAAAAGCTGGAAGGGGATTAGTTACTATACTGGAGCTGAAACTATTATCTGATTAAAATAAATTATAGCTTTTTTTTCCTTCAATTATTTTGGAAAAGTTTCAAGTGTGAAACTAAAGCAACTGTGTCTACGCAGAGATTTCCAGTGGGTCAGCTCAGATGTAAACGCATATTTTACTTCCATAGTGCTTACACAGCACTTTAAGAACGAGTTCAGACTTTAAACAAACCCTTTTAACGTGAACTTTTACTTTTATGGCACTTTTCTGACGAGCGATTACTTTAGGAACTGAGTTCCAAACTGCTCAGCGTGAAAGAGAAAAATCTCCACTGAATACTGACAGTAAATAATCCCTCTGTGGGAACTCTTTCACTGAGGAGCTGCGAAGTGATGTGAGGTGCTGGCTGTGAAAGCCAGTAAGCTGTTCCACCCCCGCTGCGGCTCAAGGCACAGCTCCAACAGGTGGACCAGAGAACAATCCAACAAAGGACGACATCATCACTGCCTAGGAAACGCACAATGTGCACAAAAGAGAACACGTACATGCCTAAAAACACACACGCACATGAATGACCATATGACTAACACTCAGAGATTGCTGAGCTCCACGTCGTGCCAGCGGACTCGTCAGCGATTGAGATTCAGACAGCAGATAAGCGTCCTGTGTGAAGGCAGAGGAATGAGGCTACCAGGAATTTTGTCTGGGTATAATGTTGCACTTGCTCATTGAATCATCAGCCAGGCAGGTTACACGGGATGCCTGATGAGTTTAAACCCTAAAAGGCAGCTTAAATTTTAACGATTTTTAATTCCGAGTGAAACGCTAATGGATGTGTTAGTATTTCTTAAAGCTCATTTGTGCATATGCATTACTATGTATGTTTTTGGCAGCTGTTATTATTCCCCCCGTCCATAATGGCTGTTAAATCTTCTCCTAATACTATTCCAATGCATTAATGAATGTGAGGTATCAGCTGATCCAAGTTCAGTACTTTTACTATAATTTACCCCTGTGGATCCAAGTGTCTCAGAGCAAAATCATCTTATTATAACCAATACTGTGTAAGCTATCCACTTAAATTGTTTAATTCAGACTTCTAAAGTGCCAAAATATCATCAGCTGAATTTAGGAAGGAAGTGCACTATAGTGAGTATGAACAGAGGGGAACAATTTGTAGGTTCCTTGGCATAACATTCAGAAAACCATAGTTATTAATGACACCCATAGATACTCAGTGAACTGCAGTCAGTTGAGTGTGGTGTATGATTGTGAGGCAAAACACAAGACTGTACTATTACAGACCCTGAGAAACTAGCATATGCACTGTATATGGATCTAATGAAGCCACCTACAGCACACTGTGACACAACAGCACTAAAAGACCAAACAGCTAAGCTTGTGCTAGCAGTCTGCCGGTGACCCCGCCCGCCACCTCAGGCAGTCCACAAATGAGAGGTCTCTGAGAGTCGCTGAACCTATTTTGGAGGGAAATAAAGCTACACAAGCGCAGCCTCTGTTTATGTAAGGATGGTAATGTGTTTCAGATTACAGGCAGTTGTATGGAAATACTTGTGGTGAGACTGGACTTCAGTGCTGGATTGCAGGGGAGCAGGCCTACGAGGCATTTCTCAAAGAGCCTTCTATGAATCTGTCAGCTCACTGAAGGCTCCTTTTCTTAGTAAAAAAAAAAAAAAAAAAAACAAATCTCCCAGCAAGATGGGAATTCTGATGGACCGAAGCAGTGTTGGAGTTTACAGAGTTTTCCTTAACGTTGAGCTACTACAGCACAAGAGAAGCAGATGTTAATCACACAGTGAGCCTGTCATCTGCCTCAGATCTCGGACCATTAACGCTAAGATTGTAACTGACATCATACTCCATTTCTGCAGAATGTGCCAGGAGCAAATGAGCTGGAAGCTATCAGAAGAGCACTATCTCAGCATTCATCTATAAATATTTCTCTTCCATTGAGTGAAAAACCACTGGGAGGAAAACAAATGATAATAAGCGGGTTGGGATTAAATATTCTTACAGTCATCTGCTGCACACTATCGCTGGGTTCATCTTTGCTGCAGGGCCAGAGAGCATGTCAGCCAGGGCTGTGTGTTGTGCACATGGACTTTGGTTTTATTGCAGAGGAATGAACAAAGGAACAAAGGCAGCAAATAAAGAGGGCTATAGTTGAGGAAAGACCTTAAGCTCAATATGTTCCAGATGCCAACGCATTGACCTTTAAAAGAAACCTATGACATATAAACGTGTAGTGGGTTTCCAGTGTCACCTGTGCTCTAAGACCTTATCTTACAAGAGTACGTTTGATCCTTTATTTTATTTTGCAGGAGAAAGAGAGAGAAGGTTGTCTCACTCAGCACCACCGCTCTTCTAAACTACCTGCAGTCGGAGCAGTTAAAACAGGGGGCCATTGTTCCTTTACAGCAATTGAAAATAATTCACCAAATTTTATGTTTCAATACAGGAAATGCCACAAATAGAGTGACAACTTTAACCTACAGTGAGGGTCTGCGCTACCTGAGAATAAAATTAACCTCACATGCCGTTTATGCCTGTCTGCACACAAAGCGGCTGTAGGAAACAATGAAATGTGAGCAGCAAAGACAGGGGAAATGCCAGCTTTCCTGCTCTGCCGGCCTGCTCCACATTATTGTCGACTTCCTGTTCAAAGTCCTGTTTAACTCCTCATAGATGGGTTTAAGGGTCAAATCACTCAGAGCGGTCAAACAAACAGAAGCCTTCAGACTTTCAGGACAATATTTTGCTTGTGCAGATGTCCTGATATTATCATCACGCAAAGACACAAAGATGGCTCGATATGTCGTGTTCCTCTTCTCCAGTTTTCATTCATCTGCACAGTCATTAAAAACCTGCTCTGATTTGTTGTCAGTGCCATGATCTGGAATATCAGATACTTATTTATAAATAAAATCCGGTTTATTTGGGAAACACACGGGAGTTCAGAGGAAATTTTTCCTTGGAAAAAAATTGCCTTATAAAGACGCTGTGTGGCAGAAAAACTCCGCCTGGTTGGAAGGATATAAACAAGAGCTATAAGCTGACAGGATGCCAGACAGAGCGCACAGACAGGCCCGATTACTGCTGTAACAGCTTTACCTACATTTTTATTTATTTATGCAATTTAAAAGGCACAGAATGACATTCATTGTCATCAATTAAATATGAATCTAGACAGGGAGCGAGAGCAGAAAGTTATAAAAATAATAATAATATTGAGCATATCTGCTCAAGGCTGATGTGCAAAATTCCCAAGGCCCTACAGCTACTTGGCATAAACGTTTCTCCTACCATCTCTCCAAAAAGACTTTGGGCATCTGCTGGGCTCTATTTTGAGACTGGGAGGCTCTAAGGAACAGGCCACACAGTTCAACCTCAAGTCAAACAAAGTAAATGTCAACTTGAACAACCATTTCTGGCCACAGCGAGGGAACACGAGCAATCTTTTCCAAATCACGCCTTACATGCATGCAGCCACCAGGGAACTTGATTACCTTCCCAACATGGCAGGCCTTTAACAACACTAGCAGAAATCCCACATAGAGCCGAGCAACCGAGTCGGCTGTTAGTCGACCGCAGGCGAGTCGCTAAATGAGGACTGGCTCCACGCCAGAGCTTTGATTTTGACCCACTTTAAATAAAAATATTGGGGGATTTTCACAAGTTTTTGGAGGAGTGAACAGTGTGCGCTTCTCATGAGAGCGCCTGATGAACCACCTGGAAAATGTCATATTTGCTCTCCCAGCACCTGTAAACAAGTTCAAATAAATGCATTCAGTTAAATGCATCTAGAGTTAAAGTTCAGTGTGTTATACTGAGTGCCAGACGTTTTGCTAGGATCCTCAGTTCCCACACACAGTGTAAAATACACCCATGAGAGATGTGCAAATGGGCTGCAGCACTGCTCACTTTGGATGACTGAAATATAGACAATTAGCAGCCTAAACACACTCACACATGTGTTCATGAATGCATGCGCCCTCAGACTACGGGAAAAGGAGCAAAAAGGAAGCACTCCTGGCTGGTCACACCCTCTACAAATAACAATCTGCACACGCCACCTCCGGACCGAGCCGTCTAGCTGGAGGGAAAACAAACAGACAGAAAATAGGACAGAGTCGGGAAAATACTGCTTGGTGCTGTCTGGATCCTCGCAGGTTTTCTTGCCTGTCTGCCAGAGCTACTGTTCACACCACAGAAGCTGATCTCATTTAAAAAGTATGGCAGTAAAAACTCTGTTAAGCAGAACTGCCTCTACAAACATTTACACTTGTACATCTGGCACTCTCTCCTCCCAGACGCCTTTCATTTGTCATAAACAGCGAGCTGTACACTAAAACAACAAAACCTCTGAAATGTATGAATTAAACAGAAGAACGGTGCGACTGATTTGGAATTCAAACTTCTAATTGCTGATTTTAATATATGGCATTGCTGCATTCCCTCTAATGGTGATGTCTAAAAGTCCTAAATTTCCAAGCATGGATTTAAGCTTGAAGGTTTGCAGACTAACAAACACTTCTGCAGAGTAACGCATGAGGAAACGCTGAGACTTTTAGGTACCAGTAACACTTGAATAACCAGGCTGCATTCCACTTGCTTTAAACAGGTAGCTAGATCTAACAGTTCTCCGCATTATCACAAACCCCACCCTCTGCGGGCGGAAAAGGAATCACAAACATTTTGGTGTGGTCCACATTCCTGAATATCTCACTCTGCTTGGTCATATAAGGGAAATCACGCGGTCGACTGACTGCTGGGAGAAAAAGACCTTGGAAAGTGTAACCTTCAAGTCCTCCAAATATTTACTCTGCACGTCACTGCTGGCAGCAGGTCTAATAATAACCAAACTAATGAAGACCTTCATGTGCACATGAGCATTAATGACAGTAAAAGACTTACTACACTACAGGCGAGGGGTTAAACAACGAGGGATACGGCGGCTCTGTTACACTGTGGGGGTTCATCTTGGTGGGCACAGTTTGGATCCACCTGTTCCCTAAGAGGGAAGTGAGGCTGTAAAACAAAGCTTTTCTAAGTGATCACCTTGATCCAGCGAGGAGACATTTTTCTGCTAATGGAAGCGGCCTCTTCAGGGATGATGAAGCCCCACCATCCACAGGACTCAGGGGTTGGTGAGGATGATATCAATTATATCCTACGGCCTTCGTGGTCACCAGATCACAACCCCACAGACCACTCTTGTGAGAATATGGGCTGATATGATAGACGGCAGCCTCCATCATCACCATCAAAACATCAAATAAGAACTATTTTTGGCTGTGTTCCTGTTGCACTTGGAGAATCAGTGTCAAGGAGCACGGATGATGGCACAATGTTGATTAAATGTTTCACATCTAAAGCGAAAATTCACTTTCTTGTCTTCTTTTTCTAACGCGTTTTCCTCTCTGAGAATCACGTCTTATCTTGATGTCACTTATACACTATATGGACATGAATATCGGTCTATTTACACATTACACAAGCTTTTATGACACCCCATTCTGAGTCCGTAGGGATTAATATGGAGTTTTGCAGCTATAACAGATTCTGGAATATGTGGTGGAGAGTTTTGCTCTTTCATCCAGAACAGCATCTGAGAGGTCAGTCACTGATTTTGGACAAGAGGTCCTGGCTTGCAAACTCCATTCCAGTTCATCCCAAAGGTGCTGGATGGCTTTGAGGTTAGAGATCTGTGCAGGCTGCTCAGGTTCTTCAACATCAAACTCATCCAACCATGTCTTTACAGACCTTGCTTTGTGTGCTATGGTAGTCATGCTGCAACAGAAAAGGGTCCCCAAACTGCACAGAATTGGCCAAAATGTTTAAAGCAAACTAAGCATTAAGATTTTCATTCACAGGAACAAAACCCCACAAAAACCACCCCACAGTATTATCCCTCCTCCAACAAACTTTACAGTTGGCACAATGCAGTCAGGCAGGTCGTGTTCTCCCAGCATTCTTCAAACCCAAACTCATCCATCAGACTGCCACACAGAGAAACACGATTCGTCTCTCCACAGAACACATTTCCACTACTGCAGAGTCCAGCGGTGCTTTACACCGCTCCATCTTACACTTGGCATTGTGCTTGGTGATGTAAGGCTTGCATGTTGCTGCTCAGACGTGGAAACTCATGCCATGAAGTTCCAGGCACACAGTTTTGGTGCTGATGTTAATGCCAGCGTGTTGGTGACTTTCACGCATTGGGTGCCTCAGCGTGAGCGACTCTGCTCTGTAACTTCAGGTGGTCTGCCACTTTGTGGCCGAGTTGCTGTAGCTCCTACTGTGCAATAATACTGCTCACAGTTAATCGCGGAATATCTAGAAAAGAAATTTCCCAAACTGACTTATTGCAACACTGGCACCCTAACACCACCACATGAGACCCAGCCTTTCACAGATGTTTGAACTGTGCAACTTAAACATTTTTCCAATATAAGTGCATTTACTCAAATACACAACTGAAGTAAATATTTAAGTATTTCTATGTTATGCTACTTTGTCCTTACTAGTACTCCATAAAATTGATTTTAAAGCTTTAGTTAGCTTTTTAGTTTTTCCTCTTATTCTTATAGCAATCTAATAAATTGTGCTGCATCGTTGCAGATTTATAAGCAATTAAAATCATCTCCAGCTCCAACATTAACATACACATCAATCAATATTTATGACATAATAATCTAATCTGTATGATTAACCAAATGAGTATTTTTGCTCCAGGTGCTTTAAGTAGACGTTTATGCTAAAGCGTGTGTTCCTTAAATTAGATTAAGCAAAGGGTCTAACTTCTTGTTTTACCACTTTATAAAAGGATTATTAAATGTAAATTTATCTTCAGGCTCTTGTGCAGCGCCACTTTTCATGTAATACTCCTGTATTAATGCACAGGGATAAACGTGCACCTCAAAATCATACCCTGCTGTACTGATTTCTGATCAAATATTCTGACATTCTGTGCCCCCTGCCTGGTTCTTGGTTCCCCATGTGCGACACAATTTTATAAAAACCCTGGTAACGCCCCTGTCCTGACCATCCATTGCTGCTAAGTAACACACCAAGAGATCAGCTTGCACTTCCATCACAGATGGCAGAGGTGAGGACAGGAGATGGAGAAACTGAACTCCGAGCATGCCTGACATCATGCTTGACACGTAGCCACTGACAACACAGCTGACAGAAACCGGTCTGCAGGAGCATCCACTCAAACGGTGTAGTGGGAGTGTAGGGTGGAGTTTCGCTCAGCATATTTCAAAGTCAATTACCGGTCTGATCACAAAGCGTAAAACGGTGTGAGAACAGCTGCAACCACCAACCACTTCAAACAAACTGCCTATTGTCCCGTCGCACGCCATAATTCACAAGTGGGAGTCGCGTATCAAACACAGGTGCGTTGATGGCAGAGCTTATAGTAAGCTTGGCAAGTTGTCTTCATTCAGTTAGAATGAACTTACTGCACCTGTTGAATGACAACCAGCAAACATTTTGGCCTCTCAGCCTCCACTCTCCGGAGCATGAGCGCTTATTGGACACTCCCGTGGATTTACAAAGGTGAATGACCGCAGCAGGGCTGGCTTACCTGAGTTTTAGGTTAGCCATGAATTCTTCCATAGACACGTTGTCCAAAAGCACAAAGTCTGCTTTTCCAAACTCCAGGCTCTCGTGTTCTGCCATGCTATTAGCTTTTTTTTTTTACGGAAACTTCTGAGGGGGAAAAATGTCAACAAGTTGCTTTTAAGTGCAGGAAAAAGGTGGACATTGGCGGGCTTCCCTGACCGCCTCCTCTAGTTTAATGTGCAGCTGGTGCGCATTTTTCTCAATCTAATTTCAGTCATTTTAATTAAGGTCGAAAATTCGCTTTTTAAAACCGAGCAGCTGCAAACGCTGGAAGTTTTCCCTTTTAGAAGTTCTGTTTCTCTTTCAAAAAGAATTAATTATTCCAGAATGTCCTCATGTCCGCACAAAGTTCCCTCTTCACGCTGAAAGACACCGTCCCGTTACACCGTGCGCCAGCTCCGCCCGGCCCGTCCGTTTTCCGGGAGTTTCTCTCCTGCCCCACGACCGTCCACGCACCAATAGGATTGAAGCATCCCTTCCTAAGCCCGCCCCCGCCCTGTGGAGAGGTGTTGGCCAGTCTGCGCTGTTTAAGTTGAAAAGCATTGCAAATATTTCTGTAGACCACCGCTCCACCAGTTTCTGATACATATTTCAGCAATGACGACGCCACCTCTAAGCTGTAAAACACTCCGAGGAAAACCATAATGTTTTTGGCCCAACTTTAATGAGGCCCTCGTTTACCATAAAAGGCAAAACTGGGACTCAGTCAGATTTACTCAGTCCAGTCTGAATGAAAAGCAGCTTTAATGTCGACTGAGAGTCATTGAAGGGATTAATTATCAGAAAACCTGTGATGAATGAAAGGCGCATATTCTTTTAGAATTTCCCCATGTAGGATGTTAATGTGGCCTCCTGAATGAAGCCTCCGGGCTCACGCTGGTGTTAGCACGCCACCTTGTGTAAAACAGACGCAAATGCCTTTTCTTCTTTTCCCCCTTTTATTGACTTAATTTTAGTGCGCTTTTTATTATAGTTCATGTGATTTTGTTAACCTATTTATCCAGCGTTTCTTTATTATAATGAAATTGTAATTGTTTCTATAGTAACATTTCCCTTTAGTAGATTGATGCCAGTTTTAACCTATCATTAACACATCTTTGCCAGCTTTGACATGGGTGTGATGTACTTTTTCTATTACAGAAATGTCAGGATTTTCCATTGGAATAAAATTTTTTTGATCAGGGTCAGGTAAAGAATGTTTGTACCAAATCTGATGCATTTCTGAGAAACTAAATTTCTTAACCTCTTGGTTAGTTTTAGGCACCAAAACAAAGTGGTTAGGTTTAGGGAAAAGTCATGGCACAAAGATGAGGTCAAAACTCTCCCATGTTTTATGCTTTTTAAAAATTATACTTTAGGCTGCTTGATCACCAGAAGTGACAGGAGTATGTATCACAAAAGGATTCTGCTACTTATGTTCAAATATGGTGTTCATTATGGACCAACAGAAGTCCAATAACAAAACATCACTCCGGTTCAGATCAGACAGGCTGTTCCTCCCACACCCCTCCAGGTCACACTGTCATTGTCCACATGAGTGCTGAAGTCTCCAAGCAAGACGATGGAGTCACTGGAGGGAGCACCCTCGAGCATCCCACCCAGCGCCTCCAAGAAGGCTGGGTACTCTGAACGGTCAGGACCCGCTCTCCTGCTCAAAGGCGCAGGGAGGCAACCCTCTCGTCCACCGGTGAAAACTCCAACATGCAGGCAGCAAGCCGAGGGGATGCAAGAATACCCGCCCCAGCTCGTCGCCTCTCACCGAGGGCAACTCCAGACTGGAACAGAGTCCGGCCTCTCTCCAGGAGAGAGCCCAGGCCATGTGTTGAGTTGAGCCCGACTATATCTAGCTAGTATCTCTCAACCTCACACACTAGCTCAGGCTCCTTCCCCACCAGAGAGGTGAGATTCCATGTCCCGATAGCCAGCCGTGATAGCTGGGGATCAGTCCGCCAGGGCCTCCGCCTCAGCCCCTGCCCTTCCCCAGCGCCCAACACACATTGCACACATATTCATAATGTAATTATAATTGTTAGCAAATCAACATATTCTGTTTTCTTCACGTCAGACTGCGTGCAAATGTGGCACCCCAGAAGTGATGTAGCCACATATGGAGAGGTGTAGGGGTATGAATAATATAAAAGCTATCCAAGGGAATGCTGTATTATTTGATTTTATTTTGAATTCATGTATGTGTCGATATTTGAATTATAAGCAAAGGGCCGTGATACAAAGAGGAGAGAGAAGGGAGGACACAGCACTGTAAACTCATTTTAAAAAAAGATAAGTATATTTTTATTTTATATTATCTCAAATCCTTTTTTCCCATTTGTTGTTTGTCTTTCAGAGAAAACAGAGAGGAGACAAAATGGCATAAAGACCAAAGATAGCATGGACTGTGAACCCTGCCATCTAAAAAGAAACACATTCAGTGTGTTTTTCTTTAAAGGAGCTTCAAGTCCACATTGATCAAAATGAAGCTGAAGACCAAAAGCTGAAGTTTGATTCTCATATCAGAAAAAGATGACAAAGAAAAATATCAGGGCAATTCTTTTGGATGATAAGACCCTGTATATACAAAATATATAAAATATAATACAAACACATAATAATGAAGGTGTGAGGAGAAGAGTGGGAACAGAACCACGTGTAAAAAGAGCCTATGGCTAGAAGCCTTGAGTACACGGCATCGGTTGCCCATGTGTGGCAATGTTTAGTTGTACAAGCAAATTAAAAAAAAAAAAAATTATGAATTCTTATTTTCATTCAGTCACTCAATCAGGTGTCTTGTTGTCCTGAACTGCAAGAACTACCCTGCGTTCCTTCCTGCTTTTGCTCAGTAAACCCAGCAGTAGTTGGTCGCCCATCGCTGCTGTCTACTGAATTCTGTCAGAACAACTTTGTGTAAACAGGAAAATGTGGTTAATTTTAGAACAATTGCATAACTGCAATCACTCATTGGCAGAAGTAAAACATAAAAGAAGTTTGGCAGAAGATGGAACCACCGTACACGTTCTTCAAGTGTGCTCCTGTTTGGAACTCAGCAGCAAGTGTTTCTGACAAAGTTACAGACTACCTGAAAAGTTAACTGATGTATTTTTTACAATCTAGCCGGGTGGTAAAATGTATAGAAAAATCCAAATTAAAACAAGTAGAAAATGCATAAAAAAGTTTAATGGTACCCTGTGATCACCTTTCTTCTCATCTTGTTTACCTTTTAACACTACAGACCATCAGCCGGAGGAACAACAATAGATTAAAAATAATTTTGGGCATGGAAAAATCAGTCAGACTTTTAGTGTCATAACGGATTGTCAAGTTGGAGCTGATGACGAGTGAAGGCTTCTAATTCTTGGGTTTTGATTCTGACCCAGGTGTCATCCACACATCTGTGCCAGTGGCTAGGTGTCATCCCTTTGAAAGAACCAAGAGCTTTACTTACTTCCTCCATGTAAAGGTTGGCTACAATGAGTGACACTGGGGGGCCCATGGCACAGCCATGCTTTTGTCTGTAGAAACCATCATTGTATTTTAAATATGCTGTGGTGAGGCAGAGGTCTAACAGTGCGCAAATCTGATCTGGGGTAAAGCTGGTTCTGTTTTGTAAGGAGTTCCTGTAGTTGTTGTGGATGTGTGCTTACAGTGCTGTCCTGAGCTCCCTCCCCAGGCGTCTCAACCCCCGTTAACACCTTTGTTCCGGTGACCTCAATAGGTCACTTGATACAATGGAGTGAAGTCCCAAATTGGTTTAAACTGAAACCACTGACTGTAATGACCCACATCTCCTTTCACACCTTGGCGCATGGGATTACGCACATGAAGAATAGTGGGTCACAACCACCTCCAGGGGACTACGCCCACTGGGGTTTAAATACCTGGGTCTCTCCACCTTTTGGTTT
>JAVDPK010000327.1:245595-266641 GCA_034780415.1 Cichlasoma orientale | reverse complement strand
GGACATTAAGGAATGGAACCTTCTAATTCCCTGCTTCTAAATTCAGACAAATCTCAGATTATTATATTTGACACTAAAATTCTCAGAAACATTCTCTAATGCCTCAATCAGCGCTCGGAGGAATCTTGGAGTCATTTTTGACCAGTATATGTGACCAGTATAAACCTGCACACATTAAAAAAGGGACTTCTTTCTTTCATTTGCACAACATTGTTAAAATTAGAAACATCCTCCCTCAGTGATTCTGAAAAAACGAGTTCATGTATTTATAACTTCTAAGTCTGGACTGTGGTTATCCTTTAATATCAGGTTGCTCTAAAAGTTCCCTGAAAAGCCTCCGAATTTTTCCAAACACTGCAGCAGGAGTACTAACAAGAACGGGAAAGAGAGGCCATATTTCCTCTATGTTGGCTTGTCTTCCTGGCTTCCTGTTAAATCCTTCTCACATATAAAGTCTCACATAATCAGGCCCCAACATATCTTAAAGAGCACATAATAATCATATTACCCTAATGGAGCACTTTGCTGTCAGACTGCAGGCTTAAATGTGCTTCCCAGAGTTCCTGAATGTAGAATAGGAGGCAGAGATTTCTCTCTACTTTTAAGACTAGACTTAAAACTGTCCTTTTTGATAAAGCTTATAGTTAGGGCTGGATCAGGTGACTCTGGAGCATCCATAGTTATGCTGCTATCGGCTCCGGCTGCTGGAAGACTTCCTGTGATACACTGAACATTTCTTCTCCACTCTCCTCCTTTGACTCCCAGGTTTTTATGGAGCACTGTTGTCATTAAATTTGGTCTTCTCTCCCATCATCTGTGTTTTGTCCCCATGCTCTCCCTTTTCTCTTCTTTCCCCACTCCCCCTGTTGGTCAAGGCAGATTGCTGCCCAGAAACTTCTTGACCTCGATTGGTGGAACAGAACGTGCAGGAGCGGGTGCCGCATGTGTTCACAGGTACACACACACACACCTCACACGGTGCCACCCTTCAGCATAAGATGAAAGAATGGTTTAAGTCATTGTTAGGTCATAAAATTAGGTACATGCTATATATACAGAAGGTCCAGTTCATTACCTGTCCAGGTGGCGTGCCAATCACCCATCTCAAACTTGGCGGTGTTGGTGGCACACCAGGTCTGATCTAGGAGGGTGTAGTGGAAACAGGGGTCTCCACAGTACTGCAGGTGAGGACGTGTGCTCCTGCTTGTTTTTTTGAGTAGAGGATGCTGATCATTGGATTCACTGACCTACTTTCTTCTGAGCTGTTTTCTGATGACGTAATATGTGCATCTGCGAATAAAAAAGTAACACATTCAGTGGCTGATGTTCAGCATGGAGACAGAGTGTAAGGAGTTATATAGAGACCACCTTAGTCAGAGCGTTCTGCGGCTGCTGAAGTGTTGTTTGTTCACACTTCGGGCTTTCCAGCTCCTGTGATAGTGAGCATTTTTAGACAGAACGACAGCTTCATTTAAACCCCCCGAATAATGCAGATCCACAAGGATGGTTATTATAATAATAATAATGGTGAATCCAGATGCTCCAGCTGTTGTCCATTACATACAGAGGCAGGAACTGTGAGTAACTATGAGCAGCACATATATGTTACTATAGAAACAAGAAAGAAAAAATGATGAATGTATGTGTGCACATGTGCATATCGACATGTGTATGTACATAATTACTGTATAATTATAATTATCTACAGTACTCTGGGAAAGGGCCAGTTTGGATTTGTGCACTGATTTGACGAGGGCTGGACTGTTGTATCATTTTATATGTTTTATTCTGTTTTGTGTGTTCATAAAAACACCATTGTTATTTATTTTAATATTTATACTGAATACCTTAAAAGTATAAAAACAGATTTTAGACACCAGAAACTGTAAAGAAGCATTTGAAGCAGCGTTTCCACCGTGACTTTAGCGGTGCAGACGTAACGCAGATACGATTCAAAGATTAAAAGCTTAAAGAGTGGATGAAATGGGAAATTTCCTGACTTTTGTCAAACAAAAGGCTCGTGACCTCCAGTGACCCCTGGTTTGTGTGCTGATTAATTTCTGTTGATTTCTGCTGTTTTGTTGACCTAACTGGGTAATAATGCAGCTCTTTACATCACCTCGAGATCAGCAGCTACTTCCACAGCTGAAGGCTGAGCTTCGTGCTCCAAAGCTTTAGTTCAGACTGGGAAACAAAGAAGCCAAACTTTCACATTACAAATTGAAGTCATTGATCTTAAACATATCGTGATGTTCTCTCTGCGAGTTCAGTGTGACAAAGGTTCAGCACAGTTCTGTCTGTGCTGAATAACATCTGGGAAAACTTTTGTTGCATAACATCTGTTTGTTTGTTTGTTTGTGTTTCTCCATCTGCCTTCTAACTTTCTAACATCAGTGAACAAAGCTCATACTCACAGAGTTCCCTGAGCAACAAACCGTACAAGGTGACAATGCTACGAACATGGCCGCAGCTAAGACAACCATCTGGGGACAACAACAGTTACACAATAGTTATGTAAAAGATGACATTTATATGCATTCACATTCATAAGTTGAATAAATCCCAACAAAACACTGTACAAATGTCAGCATTTATTGGAGAAACAAACAATTTGTGACCAGCTGCTTGAAGCTTTGTTTTTATTTTTTAATCACATACAATTAGCGCAAGATGCTGCAATTAATTTAGCAAAAGGTTTTACGAGAGAAACATATTTAGATGATGTTCATACTAAAAAAAAGGCAAAGAAAATACAAATTATAAAGCAATTCAAGTAATTGAATTAAATCTGTAGACTGAGCTATGTTTGCTTATCAGTTCATTTACAGAGTCTCAAGGTGATTTATATTGTAAGTTAAAGACCCTACAATACTGCAGAGAAAACCCAACAGTCAAAACGACCCCCTATGAGCAGCACTTGGCGATGGTGGGAAGGAAAAACTCCCTTTTAACAGGAAGAAACCTCCAGCAGAACCAGGCTCAGGGAGGGGCAGCCATCTGCTGGGGCCGGTTGGGGCTGAGGGAAGAGAGGACAATACTGCAGAGAAAACCCAACAAACAGAGTGAAAAGAGGTGAATGAAAAGAATCACCAGAACTGCAGCAGCCTAGGCCTATAGCAGCATGATTAAGGAGGGTTCAGGATCACCTGGATTCAGGTTAATGGCATATAAAGTGCTATTTGTCACACAGTTGTTTCGAGCGTAGACATGAAACGTGTGTGGTGTTGGCAGTTTCCTCAGTTTGTCCAGTGGGCAGAGAGTGGTGAAACTGTAAAAGTGGTTATTGTTTCATGACCTGTTTCATTACTTCATGTACGGATGGACCTCGGTGTGCAAACAGCCAAACTGACATTCAAGTTCTCTGCTAAGTGATCGAGTGCAGGGTATCTGCAGTAAGCTTGTGTAACGCAGTACACCAACAGCTTTGACCTTTAAGATGAGAAATGTCCTGTTTACTATGAGTTAAAGTGGAATGAAGGGGTGGAGCTAATGTGATGTGCTGTGGTGACTGTGCTATCCTTCTGAAGGGAATGGACTACATGTTTGTTTACGGCGCCTCAGAATGCCTGCTAAGAACAGCAGCAAGCAGCATTTTATTAAATCTTTGCTAGGTACACCCCTTCAGCTGCTTCTTAAAGCAGATATCTCATTAGCCAATCACACGGCAGCAACTTAATGCATTTTAGGCCATTAGCAGAGTGTACCTAATAAAGTGTCCATTATGAACAGTGAATTCTACATCCACTGCTTCTGTAAACGCTTCCATGCAAACTAAATAGAGGTGGATATTTCTATAATCAAACAGACCACTAGAGGGTAACAGCGGCAATAAAAGCAGAGCACCGTTCCCCCAGTGATCTAATGACCCAGCAGTTATCTCTGAAAAAGAAAATAAAGTGTTTTTGTGTTTTATTGTGGGCCGACTTACACTGGAGAAAAATGCAGCTTCAGTCCAAATATGTAGAAAATGAACGGTTTTATGAAAAGCACCCCATTGACAAAGCAGCTGGAGCACTTTACCGTTATTAAAATCACAGTCAGCTCCTCGTGATGACAACATTTGGCATGTCAGTCTCTGCTGGCAGCCACTGTGTTCACAGGGGCAGTCCTGGCAGGTCTAATGTTGTGATCTGGATATCAGGTCACCAGGCCACAGATCACCAGGCCACAGGTCACAGAGGGATTTAACTTCTTTTTTTATCACCAACTCACCACAAATACACCCATTCATTCAACAAAACTGCATCTTTCACATTCCAGATGCTTTACTGTGTACGACTGATGTTACATGACGACAATAACTGCAAACACGATTCCAAAAGATTGGGATGCTGTGTAAAATGTAAAATGTAAAAAAAAACTGAATGCAATGATGTGCAAATCTCATAAATCCATATTTTATTCAAGATAGAACACAGAAAACATGATCAAATGTTTCAGCTGAGAAAATGTATCCTTTTGAATTTTGTAGCAGCAGCATGTCTGGGACAGGGCCATGTTTGCCACTGTGTAGCGTCCCCTCCTTTTTTAACTACAGTCTGTAAATGTCTGGAAACCGAGAAGAGCAGCTGCTGGACCTCTGGGACAGGAATGTTGACCCATTCTTGTCTGAAAGAGGATTCTAGCTGCTCGACACATGGAAGTGGCAACAAACTGCATTTCCTCTAAAGACCACTTGAGGCCAGCAATGAAAGTGAGTCAGGCCCCAAAGACTGAGACTGTCATTAAAGCGAAAATGAACATGCTTCCAGTCTGGTACACAGGCTTTGGTCTCCATAGCTGATTTCCACCTTTGTGGCAGCTCTATGGGGGTAAATCTATGTCTTAATCACCCAAAATAAGTCAAAGAGCCAGTTTTCCTTAGGAAGCCTTTTTGCAACCACAGGTATGGCCCCCTGGTGACCATTATAAAGAATGCAGGTTTAAGAAACTTGCTTCACTTTTCAGATCCTGAAGCTAGGTCCATCCTTTCTACTGTCTATGATCTCAAATTAAGGCTTTAAAACAGCAGTACACTAACCAATGGGAGCTGTCAGGCCATTGTTTGTATGTAGCCTATAACTGGAATTGATTGTTTCAAGAGTGATTTGACTCAAACATTGCACACCTTAGGTACAAAAGATCGTGCACGAGGGCACATTCAGAGTTCTCGTACACATCAACATGCTGATAACGGACATGGTGTACTTTGGCAGTGGTTGCTGTTGCTATGGAGAGTTTATCAGCCTTTTGTTTGTATGAGATAGAAGCAGAGCACTATTGGATTCTTTCCACTCCTCAGTGTATCTGTGTAAGCCTGCGGGTAAACACCCAGAGCTGCATTTAGATCAGCTGCTGGTCCACACACACCCAGTAAAACAAGCTGCCCACAGGACCTCATCAACAAAAACAGATGGGCATCCCCAGAGAGAACATGCCAAATCAAATATAACACATATACAGTATGTTAGGTCAGAACTCATTTCTATAAAGTGATTTTTATTTTTTTATAAAGAGACAGGTGGAGTGTGTCCTGTGCATGGCACACATGAACAGGAGAGCTGATGCTGCTACACTTGCAGGTCCCTCCTGGGAGTGAGGAAACCTCGGCCTGCTGATGAGAACGTCCAGTGCTGGACTGAAAAATATACCTGAAAAGGGTATTACCTTTGCCCCTGAAAGACAGACAGGAAGGCAGCAACTGTTTACTCCTCCTGTCACAGCCAGCACGTCCTGAGCACAGAATGAGACCAGCCCTGTGCTATAAACTGCCTGCAGGGTGTGTTTCGCTTTGGTTGTTTTAGCAGGAGCTCGGCCTGTATTGTCAGCAATAAGTCAGACTTGTTCTCCAGGTTTGGTCCCTGCCAGGGCTGCCATTTGCCACTAATCCTGTTCATAATATTTATGGACAGAATTTCTAGGTGCAGCAAATGGCGGAGTGTGTTTAGTTTGAGGGGTCTCAGGATCTCATCTCTGTTTTTTTGCAGATGATGTGGTTCTGTTGGCTTCATCGAGCCATGACCTCCAGCTTGCACTGGTGCTGCAGCCGAGTGTGAAGCAGCTGGGTTCAGAAGCAGCACCTACAAATCTGAGGCCATGGTTTTCAGCCTGAAAAAGGGTGGAGTGTCCACTCTGAGTCGGAAACAAGTTGCCGCCCCTAGTGGAGGACCTCATGAGTGAGGGGAAATAGGAGTGGGAGATTGACAGAGTGGTGTGGATGCTGTGAAGAGAGAGCTGCTTTCACCCGCTGTGGCCACGAGCTCCGGGGAGTAACTGAAAGAATGAGATTGCAGATGCAAGCAGCGGAAATGAGTTTCCTCCAAAGGGTGACTGTGCTCAACCTTAGAGATAGGGTGAGGAGCTCAGAGTAGAGTTTCTACTCCTCCTCATCAAAAGGAGCCAGCTGGAGGCCCCGGTGCAAACCCAGGACGTGCTGGAGAGATTACTTCTCTGGGATGGCTAATTGATAAAAACCAATTAGGCTCAAAATGATCCTAATTGGCTTTATCATATCAATACAACACAAATGTTTACTTGAAATGACTGAAAATTAAGTCCTACCAGAAGATGGAGAATTAGTGTGTAAGTAATAATGTGCAAGTTGAAAAAGCTGCAAGTTGTATTAAAAAAAATTAGAATTTATATGCAAATTAATTGCAACTTTGCAAAAATAGTTTTTCTTTAGACGACATTAATTGCATAACTAACACTTCACGAAGAAATAAGATTTGCTATTATGATTGCGTCTTCCTTTAAATCATTCATGGGTCCTCAGGAACCCCAGTCAGGAGCCCATGTATGTTAAATATGTTGGTGGGGTGAAGATTAACATGTTAAATATTTAATTACAAGTATGCAGAGCAGTTAATAAAAAAAGCATTTCCTTCTAGAATTTGGAGCGAGCAGGCCTGACCTTTCAAACGCAGCCGTTACTAATATGTTAGATGTACGCTGCCTCTGGCTTCTCAAAATCTTAAAAAAAAAAAGAAAGCCAACTATTATTATAACTCCCTTCAGGCTCTTACCCTTTAGCTGCGTGAGTCTCACACTCCCTACATATCCACACAACCACAAGACCATGCCTTAGTCTGTTTACCTTAACATGACCTCTGTCTTACTGGGCTCTGGGCCAGAAACTACTGAGGCAGTGTGTTTCTTCTTGTCACTTGCTGCCATAACAGCAGTGGAAGTCTTTGTAGCCTCATGCGGTGGAAGAGCAGCAGAGTGGATATAAAGTTCTACACGATCATGCGCGTGGTGCGATTTCTTTAGTGCATGAGGGCTGTGCGCTGGTATGCCTGCAGGGTAGAGTTTCTGAACTTGACCTCAACACCAGCTTTAGAGGAGACCCAGTGACACCGAACAGCGCGCTCTCTCTCTAATCACGTCTCCTTTTGTCCCCCACAGCTGCAATCAGCTGCACCACAGGGACAATCCACTGATTGATATAATCACTTCTGCACGCTTAATTAACTGACGGCACAAAATAACACGAGCAACACTTTAAACTCGCTTTACTTTTTATTGTCATTTGAATTGCACTTACAGTATCAACAATATTTTCAGCTCCAAAAAGTGTAGCTATAAAAATAATTATGTACATACTGTATAATTAAGATGAGTTTAACACACATTAAAAAATATAATAACCTGTTCATATGCAACACATGTGGACCCAGGGCATTTTGTTCTCGTATGGCACAGTGTAACAAAAGCTCTAAGACTGCCCTTGCCTTAATGGATCATAAGATGGTAGAGAGCTTAAACATGACATCTACTGAGGTTTATTAATATTTGCCTCCATTGAACTGTCCAAAAGCATTAAACCTCCCACAGAGGCAGGCGAGCGCTACTGCAGCTGGCTGTGGTTGATCAGTGTGCCGTAGATTCGATGATATACTGCTCTGCAATTCATGCAAATTCATGCACAGAGAGAGTGGACCACGTTCAGCCTGGTCCGGACGTTCGCTTACGTCAGTGTGAATACTGTGATTTGATTTTTTTTTTTAAAGGTTGAAAACAATTTATTTTTTTTTTTTTGAAAAAAAAAAACCTGCACAAGTTTTCATGCACAAAAATCGTTCAATTTGTTCAAATCTGCACCCCAAACAGCATTACAGTACAGCAAAATGTAACAATGTGCAACACAAGTTTTAGTTGACATTTTTCAAGTATTTGAATAAAGTGAGCCTCTGGTGAAATTGCTGTGATAAGGCTGAACAACAGGCACTTCCCGTTAACTGAATACCTCCGCATGTCCCTTATTCAACAGCTGTGAAAACTCTTCACAGCAATATCGCATGAAATCACTCAGTTTCTCTGTTTTTAAACACCACGCTGCATGATGCCTGCTTGCCCCTTCCTCGAGAATCTAACCCCGCACTCCCCACTGATGCATAGTTCGGCAACACTGGAGCGACTTCAAAGTCTGAGAGATGACTAATGCATATCCTGTTAGTAGCCATTTCTGATGTGTGCATGTTCTCATGAAAAGGATAACAGAAGCAGAAAGCATTAACACTGCAGCTACTGCTAAAAACAGGCTGAAATTAAAAAGGCCACTTTGTCTGTAGAGGGTTCTCAGAGTGAAAAAGCAAAGTCTGGTTCCCATCTTGTTGGCAGGAGACGACGCGGGAATATGAAGACATATTCTGGAGGCTTCATTGTATCCATGCCTGGAGGAGATTTCACTTGGTCACCTTATAGCTGCTCAGATCTAGGGGCTCTTTGCTGGGCACACACCAGTCGTCAGCCTCTTGGCTCATTTTGTAGTTCTTCAGAGCAGTTTTGTTGTACACCGGCAGCCTTTCGATGGAGTCTGTGGACAGCGCCTGGGGGGACAAGGCAACAAGATGTAATTACAAACGGTCCGTCTCACCTGCAGCAGGTCTGCAGAGTGGGTTTTGTGTTTAACAAAAAGCACAGCACAGGGCACTTTTTTTTTTTTATGCGCTCCAGACTTTCAAACTCCCGGCTTCTTGTCACAGTTTCATGCATGATCACCCTGCCTGGCTCACCTTCAAGTGGATGACAGCGTCTGTGCCGTAGCCCTCCATGGAGTAGAGCTGCAGGTCCCCCTGGAAGTACTTGGCGTAGAGACGAGAGATGGGCAGACCGTAGCCGAATCCAGCCTGTGCACGGAGACAAGGGAGATCAAGGGTTTAAGAAGGCTTTGTTCTGTCATACTGCAGGCAGCGCTGCTCATCCGTGGAACAAAACAGGTCTTTTGTCAAGTTTGTTTTGTGACTGGAAGTCAATCAGTTTTTGAGAAATAAAAATTAGGCCCATACTCCAATCTTTAAACAGCTAAATGAGCAATATGATGCTTGGAGGCTCTAAAGAAAGGCAACCAAACAATGTGGTGCCACTAACACCTGCTGAATGAACAGCTTTCATTTGCTTGTGCAAAAACGTTAATGAATTTACTTTTTCCTTCACTTTTACTTACCAGCGGAGGCCGGTTGTGGTCCCCGATCTGCGGCGCAGGAGCAGTAGAGTACATGTAGCTGAAAAGGTTCTCCATCCTACGAAAGGGGACACCGCCACCCTTGTCACTCACCTACAGCACGGGCAGGGGTAAAAATAGAGGGGTGGGACAGAGATGGAGAAGGATGTGAGGTGCTTGGACAGAGCTGCAGACATGAGCCTGTCTGTCACAAACACTTGGCTTCAACTTAAGGGTGGAAACCAAGCGGCTTCTGTTTGTGTGCACACTGTCGGCGAGTGTCAGAGATGCACGGCCTGCATGTGTCAGAGGCTGCTGCTGGTAGTGAAGGTAAAGCTGAGAAGAACTGATGAGAAGACTTGACAGTGTCTCGGTGACACACAGGCATTAAGATGAGATTTATGGGCGCCATGAGTATGAATGCACACAGCCCATGGTGCTAATCTTATCAGAGCTTAGTAGCTCTGCTTCCAAGCAGGCACTGTGCTTAATTGAGGGTGAAGTCATTACATAATATGTTTGGAGAAAGATCTGGGTGGACACGACTGAATGGGAGGCGAGTTTAGCGTTGAAATCAGATGCACACCATGTATTATGTGCAATACGCCTGTATTATTAATGTAATAAATACAAAAGGGGTGCAGCGGCAGCAATAAAAAGGATTAAGTTAGTGATATAATTTTGCCTTTACAAGCTTCATTAACCTTACTTTATACGTGCTTGTTCACAAACATAAAACACCTACGCTCCCATCGACTCCTACAGGCAATTTAAAGCCTTTAATCCACCTGCTGTTAATATTTCACAACATTATGATGGGGGAAAAATAAAAACCCTGGGAGTAACCTGCATGAACACACACACACACACACACACACACACACACACACACACACACCAAGAGTTCCCACCAGAGATGATGCTTGATCTTCTTCCCACCACATTAAAGATGTTATCTGAAGCCAGAGTCTGGCTGGGGAGGGGGCTGTATGCCGTGCACCTTTTCTTAAAAGCACTTGTCGTGTGTATAAATGCCCGCCTTGATTTGCACCCAAAGGGAACTAAAGGACTATGAGGTGCTCAAAGTGACAAAAATACATTTGTAGCAGCAGCAGCAGAACTGATTGCTCGAAAAACAAAAACAAAAAAGACCCAAAGCTCGTTATGAGCAGGTAGGGAAAAAAGTGTATCCCCCAACTGTTAGACTGCTAAAGGCTGCAGGCAGCTGCTAAAGCCACATTTTCACAGGCCGGTCAGTGACCCCTTGGCAAAACCAGGTCACTGGAGAAAATTTAATATGCTGCTACCAGTTGGTATATGATGCTGCTCTGAACATCTCCTGGCAACTGCTTTGGTTGCTACCAGATTGCCACGGTCACGAGCAGTTGGAGGACACCGATTCATCTGCACAAACGTGCAACCCACTCGCCAAGTGGTAGTGAAACTGAAGTGTGTGACGTAAGCCAGAAATGGAGATCGTTTGCCTTCAAAGTAAAAGCTGTGCCTTACCTCTGTAACTGAAAAGGCACAACTTTTATTTTGAAGGAGAATGCTGCCATTTCTGGTTTTTCCAAGTTTCACTACAGCTCAGAGAGTAAATAACAGGGCTTTCAAATTGCTTTGGAGTGGCAGGCGGGCATGCCAAAGTAGCAGGCACCTTATGAAATGTTGGCAGCAGACGATATGAATGGTCACATGGCGTGTCGTGAACCAATCAAATGGCTCAGATTGAAAGAATGTAAATATTGCCCCGTGCGTCCACATGGCGCTAGAAATGGAGACGGCGCAAAAATCTTTTTTAGGAAAATTAAAAAGTAGACGGCGCAGAGTGGTGGAGTAGGTGGAAAATGCGCCTGGCGCCGGCATAATTTGAAAGCCCTGAAATAAGTGTTTGAAGAAAAGCAACCAAAACAAAAACAAGGAGGGTTGTGACATCTGGTGACACCCAGCAAAAAGACTGCAACCACTGCAGGAATACACATTTTTCCTTAGTGACCAGAGGTTGCCACCCAGCGTGTGTGATGACTGACTTTCAAACTGGCATTTCAAGCACAAAAGCAGTGACATTTAGATCCATTATGCTCATGTGAAGGTAGGCGTTTCTATAAACAACATTTCCAAAACTGGGCAGCTGATAACACCTACATGCAGGTAAATTGGATTTTGTTCTTTAGTTTGCAACTCACCTTAATGGTCAAGTCCTCAGCTCCAACAGACACCATGACTTTAATAGGTGGAAGGTTCCTGCTGCTCTCGTGAGTCTCAATAGTAGCCCTCATAGCGTTCTATAAAAAGGAACATTTAAGACAATAAAACTAAATTTCAAGAGGTTTTGGAGTACGAAGTCACGCATGCACGTATTATTCAAAATCCGCAGCTGGTGTCCTACCTTGAAGAGCTCAAACAGCATGTGATAAAGGTGAGATGGCACATAAACAATGCTGATTGGATGATTTGTCTTCTTCACTGCACAGGAGGGGGGAAAAAAAACCAAAACAGTTTCTTTATTCCAGCCACTTCATTTACAATTCATTACTCTAACCACTCATGGATGATTTCCATTAGTGCCAATTACTCAGCTGCGCTCTGGTTTTACACTTGGCGAGGATGGAGAGGAAAAGGTCTGTGTGTCAATAGCACCTGATGTGGTCAGCCGGGCTTGTACAGCCATGAAATCCGACACGGTGCTATTTTTAGAGGCCTCTCAGATCCTCTCATACTGTACGTACACAGTGGAGGCCATTTGCTCTTTACTGAAATGACTTCATTGCGCTGCAGTGACTTTTACCCTTTGGGGTGTGAGTAAAAACAATGCTGATGGATCAATATGGAACTCCAGAACTCCGAAATCTGAATATTTTAATCTGAGTCAGTAGAAACTTACAGTTCATCTCCTGAAGTATCAGATCAGGGGAGCAGAGGTAGTACTGGTCACATAGCATCGTGGCACTTCTGAAGGCATCTGAGAAAGTAAAAGGAGATCATGTGAGAAACATGCAGGATGTAGCAGGACCTCAATTTTTAAATTGCAATAAATAAAAATAAATAAATACAAGAAAAACAGTAAAAGGGGCAAAAATGGTTTCACACATTAAAACTGTTGTTCTTTTAATTTGAATGTCATATTAAATGAAGCCATACGGCATAATTACCCTGGACTACATCTCCAACTTTACAGTGAGGATCGATGCTCCCGATGGTGTTTGGGTGCACTGGATTAGTGGTACCATCAAAAATTAGAGCTGCAAGGAGAAAACAGTGTGCAACCTTCAATTAACGAGCCATCAACACATCAGGTTATGTAATAATTATAACTCTGCATCATGTAAAACCCCCCAGAAGTACTATACACAGTTTGGTTATGCCAAGATAAGGAAAAGGTAAATGAAGCCTTTTTCCCCTAAACATGATAAAACTGCTAGATTATTATTTAAATGGGCAAATATGCATTTAAAAAGTGCAAGTAAACAAGACATTATTACTCTTGTACTCTCATAGAGCAGCTTTGCATCACTCACAGTTTAAAAAAAAACATTTATCTTATTCTGGACCTCCTTCAGTGCATTCTGTATGAAACAATCTTTATTCTGATTCACTTTTATTGTGATTGGCTGCCACTTTCAAACAGAAGCTTTGAACAGCAGGTGGATTGTGTGTATCTGAAATGCCCATATTAGGGATTTCCCCTTTCTTTGACATACAGATCCAAGAATACTTAAAAAACTGAGACCAAGAGCTGAGAGCCGTCTGAAGCTTTGGTCTCTCAGGGATTTCTTGTACATACGCTGACCTCATTATTTGAAATGGTGTCTGTTTATGAGCATCTACATACACATACACTGATCAGGCATAACATTGCTACCACCTGCCAAATGTTATGTCGGTCCCCCTTTTTCTGCCAAAACAGCCCTGACCCATCGAAGCACGGACTCCACTAGGCCCCTGAAGGTGTGCTGTGATATCTGCATGGTGGGGCCTTCATGGATCTGACTTGTTTGTCCAGAACATCTAAGCACAGCCAAGTCAGCACGTCAAACCTGCTGTTGTGCTTCTCAAACCATTCCTGAACCACGTTTGCTTTATGGCAGGGTGCACCATCCTGCTGAAAGTCATCAGGGAATATAGATTCCATGAAAGGGTGCACATGGTCTGCAGCAACGCTTAGGTAGGTGATACATGTCAAAGTAACATCCACATGGACCCATGGTCTCCCAACAGAACAATGCTCAGAGCATGACACTGCATTCTTCCCATAGTGTATCCTGGTGCCAGGTGTTACCGGGAATGAATGACTGAGGAGCACAATATGCTGCACGGCCTGTGAGCTTAAGCAGCTGATGGAGAAACCTGCATGCATGTAAATAAATAAAAAAAAAGCTGTTTTCAAGACAAGTTGTGTAGTTAATAAAGCATAAATGCTTCCTTTCACGCAACTGTGATTTTGAAAATCTAAACCATCAGATCAGTGAAATGCATCAACAGTCTTTGTTCCACATGGCTGATGATACCTGCACAAGCGCTCAATAACGAGACAGACCTCTGAAGACTGTAACATGGGGGTGTTAATCCATGCAGTAAATGACAGTAAAATGGTTTCATTCAAAAAAAAAAAAAAACATGTAAAGACTTTCTTTTTATAGATGCTTTTGCCTAAAACTGCTCAAAATGAGAAGCTTGAAGCATCAAATCCATTCACACTAACATTCGATGACTCAACAGTACTTTTATGTGTTTACATCCCCTTCTAATTGTATAATGATTACTGCACAGCATACAAGTACTGCAGTTGGTGCAGTTTCTTCTTCTTTTCAGTGGAGCCCATTATTAAGGCTGTAATCTGTTTAAAAGCTGACATAGAATAAAAAACTCAAAAAAAAATAAAAATAAACAGAAGGCCAGAAGCAAATCAGATTTTAATAAACGTTTCATAACCTGATCAGAAGATAACTTCTATCATGTAGACAGTTTAACCTAATCTCTCTCTGGCCATGTTCTTCCTGCAGCGCACTCGACCCTCTGAAGGTATTCAATGATATCCAGCAGCAAGCAGTTGGAAAATCTCCTGGATGTTCATGCCCCACATGCAGTGACTGTGCCCAGCAGTTTACACTTTGACAAATAAAGTGACAGTGAACTGAAAAGTTACTCACTGTGCTGGTTGATGAGCATACGGATTGAGATCCGGCTCATGTAAAAGCGATCCAGAAAATACTGGATGTTCTGGTTGGTGGCCACATCCTGGGGGAAGGCCTCTTTGTATTCGATGACACCCTGGGCCATGGTGGGCACTACATCATTGTGTCTGTTTCTGATGGTAACTAAGGCATCAACAAACCTGAGGAGGAATCACAAAGACATCCAGCCATCGGGGGTTAGGTTATATCACTCTGAAAGGGATGGGTGGATGGTGGGGGATTGGGAGAACAAAAAAGATCATGTTTCCCTTAAAAACAGAGAAAACACGCATAAGAATGAGAAACTTACTCTCCGAGGACTTTGTGATCATCAGGATTCTTGTCCAGGAATTCAAGGATCTCCATTAAACTCTGGACATACCTGAAAACATCATAAATAACACACAAACATATGATGATAAACACAAGAGAAACAGCTGAGTGAGTCTGCAGAGAGTCAAAGTCCTCAATTTCTACAGATCACAGCCTGCTTCTCATAAAGGAAGCAGCAGAAACAGCAGTCTTGAAAACAGCAGTCACGTGGCATGCAGGAGAAACTGGGGGAAAGTTCAAAGCTAACGTCTCCGCCCCACACGCACCAGCACAGGCCGAGTTGGAGGGAGCGCAGCTCGGTCAGAGCGGGGCTTTGTAACTCAAAGCACGATGTCGGGAAATAAACTGGCAATAAACAAATCAACAGCTGTGGCTGTGACCAGACAAGGGATGAAATGTGGCATCAAGCATGCTTCACAAAACACCACAGAGGCTGAGAGACACTGAGTGCAACATGCTGCCCTTTTGTTCTGGAAAATGTTTCTACTGAATGCATAAAATATGTTTGATTACTTGGATTCTAAAAGTCAATAACTCAGACTCACCAGCCCTGCACCATTTTCACAGATGGGGTCGTGAGCAGTTTGTCAGGGAGCAGGTTAATCTCCTTCATGATATTGGAAAGTCTTACTGGAAGCTCCTGCCTCAGAAAGGCAAAGGATGTCTTCTCACAGGCATTAATGGATCCTGAATTAGGGACAAACAGATGTGTTGATTAGTTGACAAGAGAAAAATTAATTTTTTACGCTAGAAAAACGAGTATTGTATCAATTTAGGCGAAATCTGCAGGAGTTTTGTTTTTTAACTGATAGCTCGAGCTGGAGGAGGCATCTGTAAGGGCTCTGAATAACAGAGACAATTATATTTTTACTGACTTACAAACAAAATAACGAGATCTGCATGGGTTATATGACATAAAACAGACCTAATAATAATAATAATAACAGAATAATAGAAACATGATATTTGCAGGCAAACATCTGTCATTTGTAATTCCTTTGCACAAAATGTGCGAGAGATAATCTGCACATCAGAAAGTATTTTACAGCAAATTATTAGCAGATCATAGCAGTGATAAAATCGGGCACTCCACAGGCCCTGATCTGACGCAACACTCGCCAAAATGAACACCACGTTACTGCAGGCAAACACTGCAGAGCACACGGAGCCGTGCACGGGTCCTTCTACAAATGTGCACTACCGGAGGGTATGTTTGTCACGGAGCTGCGGTACACCTGTGGTCACGTCTTCACAGCTGACGACACACAGGTCACGTAGCCCCTATTGTTGCATTACAAATCAGCCCCACGAGCGAGGATCAATACTCACCGAAATCCATAAACTGCTTCATGGAGAGAGGTGACGGAGAAAATTTCGAGAAATGCTCGATATGTTTAGGCGCGCTGGCCAAAGCGGCGTTTTTCATGATAAACCTGACGAACTTCATTATTGCTGTGTGAGGTCCGAGGCTAAGCTACTCCACAACACCAAGGCTGTTTTCATGCTGTAGTATGAAAACAGGGGGAGGCGGCCGCGGAGATGTAGGATTCTACAGCCAATGGGAAAGCGGGAATTCTTATTTACTTTCCAGGCTGGCCAATGAGAAAAAGGAGGCGGGCTTAGTAAGTATGGGGGGCTTGCAGTCTAGAAAACTCGTCAGAGGCCCCATTCCAGTCCCAACTTTCTAAATTCGTCTTCAGTTCACCTAAAGCACCAAAATGAACGATATATAAATACATTGATATGCTTATTAGATGGTCCATACTGTAAAAGAGATAACACAGAGACACAAACACACCTCAGAGTCAACAAAAAAACACCACCATATTTGGGGAACCCAGAGAAAATGGAGCTACAGGGAAACCATGCAAACTCAGCCAAAAGAACTAGCCGTCTCAATTCAGTCAGTAAATAAAAGGTGTGTTTAATGTTGGTTTTAAAAAAGCAGAATTACATGTAACATCCCCAGGCATTGCTTTCTGCTGTCATGCAACACAGAAGGTGTTAAAATGCATAGTTATTGTGGTTTTGTATTTTTTCATTCAACCTAATGATTTTCAGTTCTAGTACTCATTTCATTTACATGTATGGCTATTTTTAGTTATAGATGAGTTTTTATTTGTTTTTTTTTCTTGTTCCTTTATAGAGTATATGACAGATTGTGGTATCTACAAGAAAATAAACATCTGAGTCTGAGACATTCATTATATTTTACTTTAGTTAGGTTTTAGTTACCTGTGATGACCTTTACAGCGTGAACTGACAGTTTCATTAAGTAGAAAATGCAAAGACACTGCACAGAAAAGCCCCATCCAGCCAACCAAAAGGATCAAACCTTTACTAAAAGCTTGCAGTACCCGAGTAGAAAATCACCCAATACAAGAGCCTGCTTTGATCTGGTAACACAAATAGAAGTAATACATTACTAGGATGTAATATGTGACTAACACTGGGTCACAGCAGTGTGGTGCTGGATAATTTATTTTTTGACCCTGTGATTATTGTATCAATCCACAGCTGTGCTCTTTACTTCTCAACTGCAGAGCACTCACTAGCATAAGTTTAGTGTGTGTCTGAAACTGAGCTGCCAGCTGACTAAAAATACACCACACGTGCAGTTATAACAGCTTCAGCTCTTCTGGTTTTCAGATGCTGGACCTGCATTCAGGACTATTCTCCCATTAAACAACAGAAGTATTAGTCGGGTTTTCATGTTCTGATCAGACAGTTTGTGTGATCCCGTGCGTGAATCACAGCGACTGAGCCGGTGTCGTACTCCCTTCTTCTCTCAACCTAAAACTGCTTTTAGGTTGGGGGGTAAGGCCTGTTTCTCAGCTCTCAGAAATATTGGATTGGACATAGGTCAGGGCCCCACATGAAATCTATTTCAACAGTGGTTTTCAGCCATCAAGCTGAAAAGCATTCCTGTCAGGAATACTATAGTCAAAAACTGCCATTCCCATCTTCAGTAATTTGTTTCTGGCTGCATGGCTGTGCTCCGTCCAGTGAGTCTGTATGCATAGACTCACTGGACATTTAATTAGGTACACCTGTTGAACTGCTCATTAATCAAGCAATTATCTAATTAGCCAATCACATGGCCGTAACTCTGCATTTAGACATGTAGACACAGTCAAGACAACCTGCTGAAGTTCAAGGTGAGCATCAGAATGGGGAAGAAAGGTGAGTTAAGTGACTTTGAACGTGGCATCTACACGAAATGTTGGTATCAGACAGATCTGAGTTTTCAGAAACTGCTGGGATTTTCCACACAGCCATCTCTAGAGTTCACAGAGAAAAAGTATCCAGTGAGCAGCAGTTTTCTGGGTGAAAATACCTTGCTGATGGCAGAGGTCAGAGGAGAGCAGTTAGGCTATGTCAAGCTGATAGGAAGGCAAGAGTAACTCAAATAACCACTTGTTATAACCAGGATATGCAGAGAAGAGCATGTAAGAATGCAGAGCACATCAAACCTGGAAGCAGATGGGCTACAGCAGAAGACCACGGTCCCTGCCAGTCCTGTCAGCTAAGAACAGGAAGGCTATAAGTCATACATGTTTACCAAAACTGGACAACAGAAGATTGGAAAAACACTGCATAGTGTTGATTTCTGCTGCCACATTCAGATGGTAGGATCAGAATTTGGCACAAACACATTGAAAGCATGATTGCATCCTGCTTTACATCAATGGTTCCTGAGTATTGTTGCTGACCATGTCCATCCCTTTTTGACCAGTGTACCCATCTTCTGATGGGCTGCTTCCAGCAGGATGATGCACCATAACAAAACTCAGATAACCTCAGACTGGTTTCTGGAACATGACAGTTCACTGCACTCAAATGACCGCCACAGTCACCAGATCTGACTCCACTAGAGCATCTTTGGGACGTGGTGAGAGATCGATATCATGGACGTGCATCGACAAATGTGCAGCAACTGTGTGATGCTATCATTTCAATGTGGATCAAAAACTCTGAGGAATGTTTCCAGCGCTTTGTTGAATCTGTGCCATGAAAAATTAAGAGTTCTGAAGGCAAAAGGGGGGAAACCTGAGTAGCAGGTTCCCTTTGTGACTACAGATAAGCAACAGTCTCTCAAACAGCTCAAACACTCCTCGCCGCTGCCTTTAACAAACAGCATGAGAAGGGGATTTGGGGTGGAGGTGGGTTGCAAAGCTGCTTGCAGATGAGCAAGTGGCTTAAACAACATGCCAGTTTGACACATAGATGGGTATCAGCTAAGACCTGATCTTCTGGGACTGGAACTCGGTTTGACTTAGTTTGAGCCAAGGCTCAACTAAGGTCTTAATAGACCTTTCTTTGTGGATGAGGAAAACAGGAAGCTGCTTTTTTAAAACTGATATTCAAACTATGAATTGTATGCTATACAATTAAAACAGCCTTTAGCACACAAAAGTATACTCCTATATAACATGCTTCTTTTACAGAAGCTCAAGAATTATGAGCTTCATATTACTAACATTGATTTGAATACAGTAATGAGGTGATGCAGTTTGAAAGTTGTTATATAGTCACGTCCTCCTCCTCCTCCTCCTTCATCTCGGCGATAACATAATCAGACACCCTCTGCTCCTTGTTTAGCTCCTCCTGTCCTGGTGAACAGAAGTACACTCTCTGTGAATGATTCTCTGGAAGCTTGCCACACACAGTTTTGAAAAGAAATGCCTTCGTCAGGGAACACAGCGTCCCGGTCAAATCTCTCATTACATAAGCGACGGCTGTGTCAGTACAGTTGGGATTGTCCTTATAATGCCGGCTCGTCCCGCCCCCCCAATCAAAACATTAGAGTTTACACAGTATGTGCAAAGAAAAAAGAAAAGAAAAAGAGGAACAAGCCAAAGCAGCATTCCACTGAAATGTCAGATATCAGCACCACAAAATATCACTTTTTTTGTCAGCTCCCAGTAGATGATAATAAGCTGAATCCTGTCAGACATCATCAAAACAAGTATTAGTCACATTGTTTTCACGTCTCTATGTTTATTGCACCATGTTAGCTGTGCATGTGCGCTAATAGGATTTGATCTTTCATCATTTTAAGGTATTTTGAACATCTGTGACAGAAGCATCTGTGAGTTTATGACTTGCATTTGAATACAGTGAAGTGATTACCACGTTTCATAGCAAAATTTGTTGTCCTTGAAGAAGATGTATCATTTGAAAGCGAGTACAAGAAGCAAACAAAGTAATAGCCGGCTGAAAGAGCTCCCACTGTTAAAGTAAAGACCTTGGTCAGCTTGGTCAGCTGCATATTTCTGCTGTGGATGAGCAAAAGCCAAAAAGCACATTTTATGTATTTTTTTATTATTTATTCCATCTAACGTCTGCTCATGTTTTGCTCTTCACTTGAGGCTAATGTCAAAAGGAGGATTTGTAAAGGCTGCAGTCAGTGATGCATCTAATCATCCTCATTCTAAGCACACCCGGGGGAGGCTTGATTTGAGCTTCTATTCCCTGATGATTTCGTTCATTTTATTTCGAGGGACATGTTTAAGCTTTGCAGCAGCAACCTGCAAAATGTCCCCTCAGTTTTTAGGGCTTCTGCAACACTGACATGCACGCTGAATTGTTTTGCATGCATTGCAATTTCCTGTTGTCTCATCAGTGACGATGTCAGAACTGTGTGCGATGGTTATAATCAGGTTCCCCTCTTTTCATTACAGTTTATTCCTTTTTTCAGCTTCAATCGGTCATCATAAAAGTAGGATATTTGTTCAAGTATTACTCCAGCAGGAGTCAATTTTGGGTTACTTGATGCTTCATGCAGATGTAAACATTCACTATACTATTTTGTCAAACACATGATTAACTGTGACAATGTGATACATTATCATGGTAACTGCTTACACATCAATGCACCAGAGACAGGAAATAACAATATGTAAAATTCACAGTGATACATTTTAATAGTGTTTTGAAACAAACTGGCCAGTTTCAGAAATAACCTCTGTTATTATTAATCTCTGGCTCTCTGTGTCTTTTGTCCTGTCTCTCTCCCCTCAGCCCCACCTGGTCACAGATGACTGCCCCTCCCTGAGCCTGGTTCTGCTGGAGGTTTCATCCTGTTAAAAAGGAGTTTTTCCTTCCCACTGTC
>JAVDPK010000327.1:211384-226528 GCA_034780415.1 Cichlasoma orientale | reverse complement strand
TGTGTGTGTGTGTGTGTGTGTGTGTGTGTGTGTGTGTGTGTGTGTGTGTGTGTGTGTGTGTGTGTGTGTGTATGGATAAAACACCTTGAACATTGTGACACAACTGGGGGATGATATAACAGGGTTGTCTTGCTTTTGTTGTTGGAGGACACCTGGTTGCTGAGGAGACTGAAGAAGTGATGTAACAGTAGTGTAATGTGACCACTCACTCTCTCTGCCCACTCAAGGCACCGCGCCAACCACGGAGGCATAATGTAGTGTATTATGCACGCTCTGTGTGTGTGTGTGTGTGTGTTTGTGTGTGTGTGTGTGTGTGTGAGACCAGATCAGCTGAAAGTATCTGTGTGACAGAAGCGTAGTAGAAACAGAGCAAAAGAGACATGAAAAAAAAAGTGAAACGTTGAGAAATCCTTGCTCAGGAAGGAGGCAGAAGTCCGTTTTGGGCCTGGAGTCTTTGCGCTCATCAGGGATTCATGTGATTCTTTTTGTGTCTCTGGAAAACCAGGTTACCCACTTGCTTGTCACCCATTACAGGACTGCCTAGGCATAGTCTGGTGCACCTAAAAATACCTACTCACACTATGAGAATGCCCCATCAGTGTTTTGTAAGCCTTCTCGTTGACATCTCTGAAAATGTTTCCGTGAAAATGTTACTGTCGCCGCTGCTGCTGTGACATCATTCATCTGCTTTTAAAAACATATACACACATACATGTATGCATAATCCTCCTTTCAGTCTGTACACCAGTATGTCAAATTTAGTTTTACTGGGGCCAAAAAAATGAGCAGTCAGGGATATTGACAACCTCTGTCAGAACAAAGATGCATGCTTCTGGCTGGAGTCAGACCAGACTAACAAAATGTCATCATACTGACTCCGAGGATGCAAAGAATGGTTTCATTTGAGGGATAATCTTTGGATTCACAGCACAGCCACAGCCACAGCTCATAGATTTCCAATAAATATGTAGCTGACAAACAGTGTGCATCAAATGTAGGTTACACAGGAAGACTGAGCGGAAGCACTCCCATCTGTTTGGACCTTCAGCAATAAAAGCTGTTATTAGTTTTTCAGTGCAGGCCGGGGTGGGGGGTGGGGGGGTCATCCTAACATCAGAAATCACATTTTTGACCACATGTGGCAGTACTGAGCCAGTGTCTTGAAACTGAGAGTAGGACTTTGCAGGTGTGAGCATGGAGCTGAATGTCAGTGACACAGTCAGTCACTTAATGCGGCTCAAGGCTAATCCAAAGGTTTGGTCCTCAGTTCATCCAGTCAATATGTCGCAGTGTCCTCAGACATGACACCAGTACCAGTCCATTTGTTCCATCTACAGTAGTATAGTTGCGTTTTCTTCCTGACCTTTCATATGCATGTGTGGGAAGTCTGAAGCAGGGAGTGCAGCAGTAAAACCCCCAGTAAAGCCCGACGTAGCACAAAAAGAAGGCGCTGGTGTCACGGTGGGTTCCAAAGCAGCTTGCAGACAAAGCTGAAGCAAGCAAAAGAGGAGCCCATCAGCTGATGTGGGCAGGCTTTGAGATCAGCTGATCTGATGGAACTCCAGGCTGAGATTGACTTTGTGGCCTGCCTGAACTAATATTCTACTCAATATTTTATCATGCCTCCCAGCTATGTAACATCCCTCAATCTGCGTCATACATGCACAGAACTGAGAGGAGAAAGAAGAAATGAGACTGAACAGAATTTACTAGTTAAGTCTGAGATCAAAGAGTGCCCCCACACTTGTATCCACACTCTGATTAATTTTATTAGCAATGTTTCAACCGAATACAGGCTTTTCTGAGGAAAATACCAATATTAGAAAAACAGGAACATATGCAGCAAAAAGACAAGTGACATTTTAATGATCTACTCATCACACAGTTGTATGTCAAGAAATCCTCGCTTCAAAGGAAATATCACCTCAATTTCTTAAACAACCTTGTGGATGTTTGAGATCAGTCAGCATTTTGGGGCATGCCGCACAAACACACACCAGCACACATGGTTAATATTCTGACACTGCTAATGTCAGTGTAGTTAGTGGCTGTTTAAAAGGTTCGAGGCTAAATTCATGACAAAAGTTGATAACTTGCTTTGTTTTCACCATAACAGGTGCAATGGAGAAACTGCTCAATGCTGATGATCAAATATAGTCAATAAGTTGGTAATGATGGCTTTTAATACATCAGGAACCAAAATCAAATGCATCATTAAACTCCTTCCAATCCTTTGAAGTGTGATTGGTAAAAGCACTGCACTGATTCCAGCACTGGTCATCAAAACTTAGCTAAATTGTTGTCAAAAGACAGGCAATGTTTTTGACTTCAATCTTTCTTTTGCTACAGACTTGACCAGTTAAGGCTAAGACACCCACAATAATGTAATAAATAGGCCTTTTTAATCATTAAGGATTAAGAGCTGAAAAGCAGCTCTGTCTACGAATCCAGGCTAATTATTTTCTGCCTCAGAGAAACAGCATTGCATCTATTCATCGTCCAAGAATGTGTATGAGAGCATTGTGTTTCCTGCAAGAAGGTCTCGACAGTGTTGTTAACTGTGTGGGCTGCTGTCCGTGGTACTGAAAGCCAATAACCAGATGAACTGTCCACAGAAGGACATAGGCATAGTCCTATTGTAAATAAACACAATAGTACTGAAAATTCAGGAGGATTTTTTTTTTCTTCATACTCTCCTCAACATATCTGCCAAGTCTGAAACTCCTGACTTGCTCTGATAGCACTATCGTAGATGCTACAAGAAGGCTGGACGTGAGTGAGGGTGAGCTGGATGAATCATACAAACACTGTCTTGTAACTCCTCATAAGAAAACTGATTTCAGGATCCAAAACACCGTAAAAGCTGTTTTGTTCTCCTCATATAGTATCTCATTTTATTGTTGCTGTTATTCAGTTAAAGACCTTTCCCAGGACCACTGACTGACTGCTTTACATCTTAAAGCTAGATGACAAAAGCTGGAGGATTGGTACATTTATGCAGGTTACTATATATGGGCAGAAAGTGTGAAGTCCTTTCCTTTTGCATGGATGAACTTAATGCTGGTCTATATGTGTGAAGTGTGCAGAGACATGTGAACTGAACCACGTGGGTTCAATAACCTAACAAGTCTACTGTTGCACCCGTGTCTGTGTGCAATAATTGGCTGTCAAACGTGGCTCTCCTACCTGCACCTCTAAACAGAAAGCACAGCACAGCCTGCAAACCTCTTTAGTGCTCCTTCTTTTAATCATCTCTCCCTGCCCCTTCTCTCCATGTTCCACATTTATTCATCCCATCAGCTGTGCTGTAATCTACTGTAGTCATTTCTTTTATCCTTCACAAGTGCTTCACGTCCCCAACTCCCTCATGTCGGTAACAGTAAAATTTTTACTGTCTTCTGCCATTCATCTGTTTGTTCCTGTCACTCTGCTGGCAGCTCATATGCCTGTTCTTATCAAACAACAATCGTGCGGTGACTGCTGGTGCATGCAAACCGCCGTCATTATCCACAGAATGAAAAAGAGAGAGGCTGAAACCGATGACTTTGGTTCGATCCCGTTCGTTCTGAAATGTGTTACATACGAGTGCAGAACGGAGCAGTTCAACCCTTTTGGTACGTGTCTCAGTGTGTTCTACAGTTTAGCTGGCTGGTGACTGCACAGACACATGGATAGCTTACATGGATGGTGTACAAGTGAGATGAAAGTTTCAGTTGCCATAATGGCAGACGAAACTGTGCTTACTTCCACTGACTGCGTACGAGCGTATGGTTTGGATTTGCAAAAAGTATGCTGCTCGGAGAAACAGATTTAGAGGCCGAGTCCCTCACGGCACAACAGGGCTTTGTTTGTTTTTATACATGAGGTAACAGCTGACTAACTTACCAAATATAAAAGAGGCAACTAAGTAAAACGAAGGTATTACAGTTTTTGTGTTTTCAGACGCTTGTATAAATTTGGTTTGTTTTTTTTATTGAACCTTAATGTGTTTTTTTTTTCAAACAAAGCGTTGCATGTCCTGAACTGTGGTTTCAAATTTCTGCATAAATCCCCACAGTTGTTTGATGAAATAATCATTAAACACATCCCAATTTGCTTTTAAAATGTGATAATTAAAATAAATTAATTACATTAAAAATTAAATCAGTGTGTGGTATCTTCGACAGTCTCATTGCTCGGCCACAATTCTGGCACATCAGCTGATCTCAGTGCCAATCCACATTAGCTGATATCTTTATAATCATCCAACTGGCAACTCTTATAAAGGGGGCGCTATTTAAGGTGCTTCTGCTGTTGCTGTGTATTTGCAACCCAACACCAGCTTAATCAGTGTCATCAGCAGTCATCATTGATGGCCTCTGGCTTTCCATGGATGCACATGGATGAGTGGGGTTCGGTTAGTTGCTTCACACATCAAACAAAATAGAATCCATATGATAAAAACACATAAAATGAGCTCGTTATATATTAAAACAAGTGAGTCCTGCTATGAGAGGAGTCATGAGATTGAGGAGAGACGAGCTTTCACAGCTGAATTTTAGTGGTTGAAATTTTTGTTGTTATTCAGGTGATGTGGAGTTAAATACGGCTGCAGAATCTGGCCTTCGGGACGGTGGGGATCAGTTGCACATTTTGCAAGCTGGTAATCTGGTCTTGGCCTTACAAGATCGGACCATCCCCTCAGACTTCAATAGAGTAAATTTTCCTTTGCGCTTACTCCTTCCACCACCCCCTCACCATCTTTTGATTTCCCCAGCAGACAAACACTCACATACATACATGTACACACACACGTACACACACACCTTTTCATCTTGTACTACTCCAGTCTTTCCAAGAAGAAGAGCATCACAGGGCCAGGTTTAATGTGTGTGTGTGCGCGTGCGTGCGTGCGTGTGCGTGTAGCCCTCAGCAGTTCAGCGGCTGCTGTGTCCTTTGCCAAGGACAGTGACTTTCATTAAAGTAATGTATTAACACCTTACAAAGAGGCATACGTGCAGCTGGAAAACACACACAGAGGACACACACGTGCCGTCAGGATTTTTTACTCACGATGTCACCCATGTGCACTCATCATCAGTGCATGCACCGCTCATGTTTATCATATATTCTTTCTGATCCAAGCCACTGCTCTCTTTTCCCTCACACATCATCTTGTCTCTGGACTCATCCAACATGCACCAGCAGCAGCAGCAGAAGCGTGCACTTCTAATTAATCAGGAGCCACAGATTGTCATATCAGCACTCGGAGCCAATTAAACGCTTGGTTATATTTTCTGTCTTTAGCAGCCTCTCGTAGATCTTAATGTCTTAAAATGACGGAAGTCACAGTTGGAATCAACCTCCTTTTTGCAGCTCTGTGTAATAGTTTGCATATTTTCTTAGGGGTATGATTGGATTTGAATGTGTTATAGTGCAGATGTATAATAAAATTGATTTCTAATAAAATTTTAGGCTCTGGCTTTGCTCAGATAAGCCCATGACTGTGTAAAACCATATTATGTGAGGTTCTCTATGATGTATTTGTGTGGATACGCCTACTAAATATGTTTTCCATAAATCTGGCATCTGAAGAAACATGCAGTGAAGAGAAGTTAATTTTAGTAAATTAGGGTAAAAATTGATATCTAAATACATGTACTCTTAATTCTGAATGCATTTTCATGACTGAAAATAAGTGGGTTTTTTTTTATGCATCTTTGGTATACCATCATTTTTTTACATTTTTCATTTTATTTGTGTGTGAGTGTGTGTGTGTGTGTGTGTGTCTAACTATCAGTCAGTCTTTTAGTCAGTGTATGACAGCAGAACAGACACACTGGAGGAGGATGTGATGTTCTGTGAAGTGAATGAGCGTTCAGATGCCGGGAAAACAAGACAAAAGTGGGATCCAAGTAGGAGTCGGGGCCAGTGGCACCGGAATGATCTGAGCTGATCCAGCTGTCAGGGCCTTTGGCTGGAGTTAATTTATGAATGCATGAGTGTGTGATGGGATCTGGCTGATGCTGCTTTCCACTTCAAGGCTGTGAAGTTTTGTAACGCTGCACCGTTTTGCATTACAGCGTCTTCCTCGCCACCTAATCCACCCTTGCAGAAAGCTTTAAAAGAGTCGACAACTGCAGCATCACTACGAGAAGCCGCAAAACTAAACCCACACTGTGCCGTGTGTAATGATTACAAGTTGTTATTAAATAAACCACGAGAGTCATCTCATCCCACGGAGGATGGGATGGGAGTTAAAAAGTTTCATCACAAAATTAGGACAGCAACAAACTCAATCGTATTCATCATGAATAAAAGAAAAATTTGATTCCCCAGTTGGGGAAATGTCAGAAAATGAAGAGAAAAATACCCATCTGAGTTTTTCAGAGAGCAACAGGACATCCTCACATTCGTTGTTTCGTGCCCTTCGAAGCTCAAAGAAGCAGGAGCCAATCAGGGTTTGGCATTTCAGACTGATGAATAATAAAATGGGACTAAGAGACTATCAAAACACCAAATAAACAAACAAACGTGCATTACCACATCCTGGCTCAAAGTATGTGACCGAAAGAGGGGGAGCACACGTGGACTTAATATGCGATTGCAAATTTTAATGAAATAAAATAAAGAAAAAAAAGCTTGAATGATTGTCAGCATATTAGTATGCATGTCACGTTTGAATGTATAGAGTGTATGAGTGAGAATGTGCCAAAACTTTGGGGGGTGGCTGTGGCTCAGGAGGTAGAGCAGGTCACCTACTAATTGGAAGGTTGGCAGTTCAATTCCATGCTCCTCCGGGCTGCATGCCAAAGTATCCTTGGGTAAGATACTGAACCCCAAGTTGCTCTCCGACACAAGTGCTGGAGTGTTAGTTACACATGGAAGTGCTTGTATGAATGAGTGAATGCAAACGTGTTGTGTAAGCGCTTTGAGTGCTCAGTTAGAGTAGAAAAGCTCTATTTAAGAACTAGCCCAAACTTTGACAGCTGAGCAGCCGCCATGACATGAGGAGGGCCAAAAAGGAGCCTCCAATAGGGTCAGCAAGGGCTCCTTCATAGTGCACCTGGGCTTGACCTGCTCAGGTGTGCTGCATCTGAAATTGGGTCAGCTCCACCCACTAGTTACCTGAACACAATAGACACTGCCAACAAGAAAACACATCACAGCCCCCCCACCCCGAACCCCCGTTTCATCTGGATGCAACAGTCTTTTGGTCTGAAAGAACCAGTAGCTTAGGCTTACTAATATATGCAAACTTTACATAGATATTCCATCCATCCATCCATCCATCCATCTTCTTCTTCTACATGGGGGATGCCATGGGGTGGCTGCAGCCTATCCCACCTGTTGTTTTGTGGATTCCAATTTTGAAGCCTCAATTTTAGCTTTATGGCTGTTGCCATCTTTGTTTTTGGGAGCCAGAAGTACAATATCATCTTTATTCTCCCAACACAAAAATTAATATGCCATTTTGTCAAAACTCCTGGCATGTCTCAATCACATCTTGAGCCTGAAAGATGTTGAATTTTTAAGACTATGGAGACCATGAGAGGTCAAATGCACTGCAACGTATGAAAACACCATCAAATAGAAAAAGACCACAAAACACAACGGAACCTGAATAATACACAATGGAAGTAGGAAAAAGAATGTTGCAAAAGCTCACCAAAAAAATACAAATACAATAAAACTAAAAACACATAAATAAAAAGCTCACAAAACACAATGCAAGTGATTTAGGCAAGGCAATAATGTGATGGCACAGCTGCTGTAAACAGCTGATCACAAACATGTATCCACAGCAGTGGTTCTCAAAGTCAAGAGTTCTGTGGCCCACTTAAAAATCTGAAAATCCCATGGCCCCACCTGCAGTACCTTCACGACCCAACAGGGAGCTGCAGCCCACAGTTTGGGAACCGCTGATCTACAGTATTATGCGATTAGAAATCACATTGCGTGCTTCTTTTTCTCTGACACAACACTGATGGATCCCCTGCTTCCTTTAAACATGTCTCTGATGGACAAACTATGTCACATCAATGCTCAGAAGAAGGGTGAAGTTAAGGGGTGTTTCTCCCATTTAAAAAAAACAAAAACAAAATGTTTTTATTGTTTGTTTATCGGCCAATATAAATACCAGTACAGATATACTGGTGACCTAACCAAGCGTACCTAGCATGGTGTTGGTCTCCGCCTGTTTCTCAGGTAAACATGTGTTGGTGGACAGAGTGAAAAGAGTTGGAGCTGCATTTGGAAACTACACTGTTTATTGTGAACTTTGTGGGGTAGCAGAAGAAATCTGAAAAATAAGTTAAAAAGATGTGTAAAGCTGGAGAGTCATGTAATAATTCTCATTGTGCTCATTATTATGAGCAATATGTTTTTTTATAATTCTTTGTCATTTGGTCCTAATATTACTAATGTAATGTGGCAGAAGCATTCAGTGCAGTTTAAAATATCCCCCTCTGACCTCTAGGCTAACTGCACCCACAGCTCTGTCACATTTTTTCATCATATTGTGCATCTCATCTTACTGAGAAGCCATCTTTCACTCGAGCCTGCTGGCGTGCCAACTGTGCAGTGAAACAAAGCATCGCGCTCTCTTCCTTAATGCGCTTTTTACCAGCTGAGACCAAATTACAGGCTTTGTTTCACCGGGAAACACACTAGTGCTCGTGAGTCATCCAACTCACTCATCGTGTCAGCGCGTGCGCGCGTGTGTGTGTACTGCATCCACGCCGCCTGTGCCCGTGACTGTGTGTGGCCATGGTTAAAATGAGGAGGCTAAATTAAGTTGTTAAAAGGAGGCAGGACTTTAATTGCAGCCCGAAAAGAAAAGTCATTCTTTTCTTGCCCTCTCTGTCTTTTTTGTCTTTGCTTCTGGGCCGCAGCTTAGCTCGACTCAGATTTCAGAGTGAGGGAATCCAAGTATTGAATTGGTTATAATAATAATGAGGAGATTAATGTCCTTTGTGGGGAAAGTTCTCATTCAAAGTCAAGATAAAGGTTTTTTTTTTTCCCTTTAACCCACTCGGCAGGGGGGAGAGGGGGGCTGTGATGAACTTTGCTGCTGAATACTAAGATTGATGAATGACAGCGAGAGAGAAAGAAGCGGTGGGGGTGGTGGGGGTGGTAGGGGTAAAGGAATTGACTATTTGCTTCAACTTCGGTGGAAAGAACGATGAGGGGAGAAAGAGAAAAGAGAGATGGAGCTGACAGAAAACAGAGAAAAAAATTCAGCAACACAACTCATTGTCTCCATCCTGCCCCTGCCATCAATCTCCCAAATGGCAGCTGCCTTACTCACACACACACACACACACACACACACGGTTCTATACCCGCCTGCATACACAGCTGATTCTCCCAGTGATGAATCACAGAGCAGTATGGCATGGCACAGGATTTCTCGGAGCTCGTGTCTTTCTGCTGCACCGACAGGCTGTTTAAGTGCTTTGCATTGTTCGTCATGTATGTGTGACGTGTCCCTGTGGGCGTGTTTGGATGTGGACAACATTGGCCCATGACGTAGGCTGAGCTGTGTGTGTGTGCAGTACACATGTGTTTTAAGAGTACACGGAGTTCCAGTCTTAGCATCGTGCAGCAGCAGCTTCTTAAACAGACATAGATGTTAGTCAGACAGCAGTCATGATATTTGGTGTGCTGAGAAAAACAGACTTGTTGTGTTGATCTGAGAGGTCTGATTCAAAATAACAACCCAGTTTACACTCCAGCTACCACTGCTGATATTAACATCATTCATTTGATTTGCTGTGAACGTGAATATTTGCTGCTGGGCACATTAAACCAGTGATCTTCCTGGGCATGTAGCATTTAGGAAAACTAATTCATTTGAGGACTAAACACATTAAAGGTAAAGCTTTGCGTTTTTCAGGGGTTTTAGTAGTTTGTGAGAACTTTAGTTCTACAACATCTAGCAATATGAGCATTCCATAGAAAGTCATTTTTAACATGTCTATTTTATTATATCCTTCATTTATCCTGGCCTCACTCAAATGAAACATGTTTTTCCAGAAGACAGTTCATTATATGCAAATACAGCTGTCACATATATGCAGATCATATGATCAGTTCAACTAATTTCAGTGCAACTTTAACAGCAGTCTCATTGACATAAATACAATGTTTTTGGCTCCTTATAAGTCCTTATGAAGGAGATGAATCCAGGCAAAGGGTTCAGCATGCTCTGAAGCCTTTTTTTCTGCTCTGACTCTGGAGCCCATTCAAGCTGTCACAGGGCAGCAGGCAGGACTGCAGGTTTCAACATAAAAAAGAAAACATGCTGAATGCATTCAGCCAGATAGCAAAGCAGTTAACACACATGCACATCGGTGTCTTGAGCAAGGTCACTATAGCATACAGTCAGGAGACACTGGGGACTGAACCTGTGGCTAGTGAACGAGCTACTCTATCACCTGAGCTGCACCCACCACTGGATGATTAATACTGAGGTTTATACAATAACTTAGAAGGAGAAAATAATTATTTGAGCCCCCTGCTGAATTTGTAAGTTTGCTCACAAAGAAATGAACAGTCTCAATTTTTACGGTGGTTTGATTTTAATGGAGAGAGACAGAATATCAACTAAAAATCCAGAAAAAAACTCATTACATTAAAGTTATAAATTAATTTGCATGTCATTGAGTGAAATAAATATTTGATCGCCAAGCAAAACACTTGGTGGAGACCCCCTTGTTGACGAGCACAGCGGTGAGGCTCCTCTTTACAGAAACTTTCTAAATCCTTCAGGTTTCTTAGCTGCTGGAAGCTTCAGCTGCTTCCACAGATTATTATATTATAGGACTGAGGTTTGGAGACTGGCTGGGCCACTCCGTGACCTTAATGCTTCTTCTTTAGCCACTCCTTTGTTGCCTTGGTGGTATGTTTTGGGTCACTATCATGCTCAAAGACCCAAACACTGTCTTCACTGTTCTGGTTGAGGGAAAGAGGTTCTTCAATCATTGGTCCCTCAATGCAGTGAAGCTGTCCTGTATCCTTAGCAGAAAAACAGCCCCAAAGAATCATGTTTCCATCTTCATGCTTGACTGCGGGGATGCTGCTCTTTGGGCCACGCTCAGTATTTCTCGTCCTCCAAACACAGCAGGTCGAGTTGGTGCCAAAGAGCTCAATTTTGGTTTCATCTGACCACAGCACTTTTCCCAAGTCTTCTCTGAATCATTTAGATAATCACTGGCAAACTTAAGTAAAGATAAACATAATTGTAAAGTTTGCGTCTTTGCAATTGAGCAAAGTTACAAATTCAGCAGAGGATCAAATAATTATTTCCACCACTGTAGGATAAATAGAGATTAACATAATATATTAAACTCATCAGTGCAACAGTAATAAATTGTGATCTTTGCCTGTCTACAGCATCAGGATAGCTGGCCAAAAGATAAACAAAGCAAGCTTTCTATGAGCAAGAATGTGAAAAAGCAAACCAAAAAAACCTCTTTGATACTAAATGCTGCAGACATATTTGGGTTGGTACTTCTGATTTGAATTTCTTTACCGCAATTTAATTCCTGGAAGTGTGAAGAAGGCTTTAACGCAACATTTAGACTTTCATGTTGGGGAATAAGATGCAAAATCCGACCCAGACGCCATTAGGCTTGTGATCAGTACAACAGATAGTCAGACACGATGCGCCTGCGTGGTGTTTGATATTTCTCATATTTGAACACTTTGATATATTTCAGCGTTCTTTAAATTATAACATGAAATAAAAAAAATGCACGCAAATAATAAAATGCAGCACTCACTCGCATATATTCGACATCCAAGCTCACTGGAGGAGCTCCCCTACATGTAGGCTGTTTAGACTTTATCACACCAAGTTTCGATTACTAGGTCAGTTAGCAAAGGTAAAAGGGGTCTGAAGCATTCTTTTGTTTTAACAATCTGTTTACTTCTTATAGAAACAAACACTATCAGCAGTACTCCAGCGCTTTCTCCCTGTCACTCTGAAATGCCAGAACCTAATTATTACATCTGCTATATTATGCTAAATGTCACCTACCTCCCTTCTGGCTCTTCAAGTAGGTTGATGTGCTGTTTTTATCACTTGTTCCATGTCTGACAGCTATCAAATGCATTCACCCACAATGCTACCCAAGGGAGTCATGACGCACAGCTCACTGCTGCTTGTTCAGCTCATTGCCTAGAGCCCAGTAACAGCTGAAGGAGGCATTGCTGGGTGTGTAAATATATTTACCAGCCTAGATGTTCTAATATTTGGGGAATAGCATGGATGGACAGTGAGAGAAATGTTCCACAGTAAGACCTTGGTGCAAAGATCTGAACAAATAAGGAGGATAAAAGAGGATTTTTCAAAAAGGTGGAGTGGCATGTTTTCCACAGAACGTCAGTGGAAATGTGTCCTTGAAGATGCCACTTTCACTGACAAGCTGCACAGGTTTGTTGTGCTGCTTAACCTGCAGCGCTTTTCTTGCAGCACATTTTGTAACCTGGTGAGTATCTTTGAGAATTTACATCTGAGGGATGCATATGAGGTAGCAAATTGTGGGCATTCTCTGATGTCACCTTAAAAAAAAATCAAATAATATTAAAAAATTTTTAAAAATTTTCCATGCTGTGAAGATGATGGCTGGATTCTTCAGGAAGGCAACTCATGTCTGCAGCTGAAAAATGAAGTCAATACTGAAGAGCCAAGAAGTGCATCTCCTCGCTCCAAAATGGAGTCAATCCAGAGCCCCATGTTTTTGCTCTCTTTAGCTAACTTTAAATTGTATTAAGGCTTAAAGGTTTTATCATTAGGAACGCTAACAGGTGGATGCCCACGCAGGTGACCATAGCTGCCAGGTGTCTGCTAGGTGTCACCTCTGCTGTTCTGAACCTCTTAAGTGTGTTAATGCCATTGGTGGCTTCTTTTTTTTTTTTAATGCAATTACTTGACGTTCGCTGTAAAGTTAATTGTACTAAGAGTCCATCCAAGCTCCAGTTTTGGTGAGTGAAATTTTAATATCTTGTAATAATCTAAATATAGTTAGCAGGAATTGTGTACCTTGTGTACAATGTAGCCATAGAGTTTATAAATTCAGCCCGCTACTGTTGCTATAAACACTCCATTCTCTCATCCAAATGTGTTCATTTCTGGCTCAATCTCCATCTTTAAAATACTGTCTGTGTGTGTGAATTACAGGTTGTAGATCTTTATACCTCAATGTACTTGTTAGATTTGGGCAGGTGTTAACGACTTTCTGGATATTTAATTGTTCCCTGATAGCATGTATCTAATACAAATCAGATAAACCAAATAAGTCATTGATTAATAAGGTTAGAGTATGGTGTGCGTCAGTCCCTCCTACCTGTGTCTTTGTGACAACAGCAAACACAAACACACTTCCTGATCATCTTTCCTGCACTGCTGCTGCTTTGTCCTTGTGCTGACACTCAAAAAACACACACTCACTTTGCACTGACTCTTTTCCACACTCATTGATGTCCGCATGGATACGCACACACAGTCAAACCCTACCTGCCGGCATGTTAATGGGCTCTCAGTATGTGCTGTACCAGCTAGATTTGGCCTTGTTCGCTGTGAAAGGCAGAGGAAACAGGTGCAGTGGACTGAAGCTAGGCATTATGGGAGCATTTGGCGGATGAGCGCAGGGTCGAAAGACACACCACCTCTCTGCCCTGGACTGACCATTCACAGACATACTGTCTGATTCAGAGGTGCCAAATGTCCAGCCTGTGGGGATCACAAGCCGGCATTGAGAGGAGCTGTTTAACGCTGCCAGCCAGAGGAATGAGAAAATAAAGGGAGTGAGGGCAGGGAAGAGAAAGGATAGGATGGAAGGAGAGAGAAGTATAACTGACGTAGAGATACAATGAAATGCATTCCAAGCTTTGGGGACGAGACGGGGGATGGATGGAAGAGAGAAGCGGTTGCATCGTCCTTGTACAAGATGCAACATTTAAATCACACTCTGTGGGGACTCCAGTTTTCTTTTTGATCCTGGTTCTGTTATCACTGGAAAGCCCAGCCTCGACCGCGCTGGCATGCTGTACTCATATAGTCACGCCTTTGGAAACACGCACATACACAACCTTGTGAGTACGCATGCAGGATCATTGTGGAGAAGAAAACAAGCCTATGACTATATTGTGGATGTTTTAATATCTTTAGTCTTACAAAGCCACACAGTGAAGACAAGAAGATCCTTTTTCAATATTTACATCTGTAAGGTGATTTTTTCCCCCTTCACAGTCTACGGCAATCAATGATTAGCTGGCTGTGAGACACAAACAGATCTCCCATTGAGAGGACAATCATCTGTTGCTCAAATCCTCTGAGGATCCCAAAAATATGATTTGCAGCATTTACAGAAAGCAGCCGCACCGGGGATCTGATTGGGTTATGAATGTTTGCAAATGGATGAGGCTTGTTCTTTTTAACTCGACGTAGGATACCCCGCTGAGACTTTGCAATGCTTTAGCTGCTATAAGGCATGCTAAACAGAGGATACTGTATATTTACTTTAATATAATGCAGTTCTTCCAAGTGCTGGAAACTGTATAGAGAGCTGTATATGTTCCCTTTTCTAAAAAAAGAAACGCCAACATTCATCGAAATCTATTAGGTGAGGTCAAAGGAGAGAACAAGAGATGCAGCCGCAAAAATAAATAAATACAAATCAAATCTTGGCATCCTCCAGTAGATTAATTAAAGCCCCATTTTCAGAAATAATATCTTTAATATTCCTACATACCGTCTTTTATATAATTGTTTTGTAATGGATATATTTAAACCTGGGAGAGGATCTGTGTTATCAGAGGTGCAACGCTAACATGATAATGGGTGCATTAGAGAAACGAGACATTATTTTAAAAACAATGAAGAAGAGATGCTCTAAGATCTGCATCAGAGATTTTGGCAGTCGAACGAGTGGTTGCCTCCATATCTGAATTGTGAGTTTAAGGATGCGCATTGCCGCTTTGTGAAGACACTGGCTAGAGTATTTTCTCATTAATATAGAATTTATAGAATTGCACATGTTAGCCAAAAATATAGTTATTAAAATAAAGGTCTGCAGCCATAGCAATGTGTCTGTAAGGTCACTGTGAAAATAAAAAAATTATGGCATGTCATCAAACACAAGCACATTAATATATATA
>JAVDPK010000327.1:196206-207942 GCA_034780415.1 Cichlasoma orientale | reverse complement strand
CATTGCACGAGCTGCTGAATATAAATATCCTCTTGGCGATTTAAAATCATTTTTGTCTTACAGATGATTCTTTGTTAAAGCCTATATGGAGGCAAATCATATATTTATAATGTAAATAAGTCCACTGTGTACAACATGGTGAAAGTTTAGTTTGTGTAACATATGGTTTTGTTGTCATTTGTGCTTTTATAATATTTCACCATCTTGCCATTCAAACTGCTTTACTGAGCTGAGGAAAGGAAATAAATAGCCAAAATAAAAAATACATGGAGGGATTAGTTTAAGACCAAGTGTGAAACTGGAGCACAATTAACTGAGCCGCACTAATGGAGAGTTTAGCAGCCACAACATCTGAACAAGCTTGGATAGAATCAGCATCCTATCTTTGGATCTCATCCAAGACCTCATATTTAAATGAGAAAAGAAAAACTTGTTCAACCTACCAAAGCAAACATGGACAGTTTTGTGGTTCTAGTTAAAGCTGCATTAATGTTTTTGGGTCACTTGGGGGCAGTAGAGCATCCTACCAGTACAGCATTTTTTTGTCAGAAGCTGTTGGCGAAATAAGAAAAAAATAAGAAACACACTCAAGCTGCCCTCTGGAGACAGTACCTTGATGCAAACGATGCTGAGAGCTAACAGTTGGGCTTGTTGCTTGTCTGTGTTATTCTTTTTGCCACTGGAATTGGAATGAATGCCACCCAATACCTTAAATAAAAATGACTTGGAATTTCATATATGTTCATAGCCACAGCAAGAATTAATGTAAAATTTTAACTGATCTATTTAAACTATAGGCAATATAAAACACAAGCATAGCTACCATGATGTCAGCCATTGGTTTGTGAAGGCTGTTTTGACTGACAACATGTCCACCTGTACAACCTCACTGTACATTCTGTATAATGACAAATAAAGGCATTCTATTCTATTCTATTCTATTCTATTCTATTCTATTCTATTCTATTCTATTCTATCCTGTCTATGGCATAAAGAAAATTCCAAAGCATGTGCAGTAAATTTTTAAATGGCTCAGTTGTCAGCAGACTACAATAAGAAGGCAAAACCCATATATATAATATTTCTAAAAACACATTCAGGGGACACGTCAGGACAGCATGTCAAACAAAGAGGAAAGCTTCATTTCTACAGATGTAGTTTTGTCAGCACTCAGCACGGACAGAGTCGAGTTTTGTCACATCTGAAGTACAAAAAACAGGACAATGTTTTCTTGCATGTTCAGTGCATGTGAACATAATTTTGGCACCCACAGAACTTCATAACACATGAGTAGGTGGTGGAGTAGATCACAAAATTGTTAGCCATAACACGAAATTTCGAGTTATTACCTCAAAATTTTGACTTAATTTCTTGAAATTTCGAGTTATGTATACAAAAATGTGTTAATAAGTTCATATTTCGAGTTAGCTCTGCAAATCATGAAGCTCCGTGAAAGAGGTCATTTCCTTGATACCCGAAAGCAGACGACGCATGCGCGCAGAAAATGGAGTAGCAACAGTATCAGTTTGCTAGCAGTGTATAGCAACCATCAACAAACTGTCGTCAGGTTTTTGACCTGTGAATGCCTTCTAGTGAATAAAAGGCATAAAAAGAATAAATTGAATTAAAGGCAAGGAATCAGCTTCATGATTGGCAGCGCTAACTCGAAATTCTGAGTTATTAACTTGAAATCAAAATTTTGAGAAAATAAGTCAACATTTTGAGATGCATAACTCGAAATTTCAAGTTATTTATTATTTTTTTTAGTGGTGGAATCAAGGTTTCATAGGGTATCGAGTGCATTTAATTGAGATTCCAAGGGATTCTGAACAAGCATCCGTATGTGGCAACACATATCTGGGACACCAGTGGCACAGGCTAAACAAAACAACACAACCTACTTAGTACTCACCTGATGTTTCAAACCAAAGCAGTTATACAAACTGAGCTATATGAGGCTGTAGAGCTGGGTGGCATGAGAAATCCTGGCACATTACAAATTATTTCATTTCAATTGCGATTGCTAAAACAACAATATTAATTATTGCACGTTTGCAGTTGTAAAAACGTTTCTCTCATGGTTAAAAGAAACCAACGCTGGCTCATTCGTCATCTCGTCTCACACATATTTCCATATTCATGGTATTTTCTCTCTGCTACACTTTTTTTTTAAGCATAAACTGTTTATCTTTCCTTCTGCTATATGAGACACCATGTGTAAAGATATGATATTAGAGTGATGCAGTGTTTGCCAGAGTAAACTGCACCAGACCTGACAGCATGATGTCAACACAGTACACATCAGAGGGCTTTAATATCTTCCCAGTGTAAACACTAGTCTCCAGGCAGCTGGCAGGTGATGGGCACAGTCAGTCTGCGTATGTGTCGTCCGTTTGATCAAACAGGCATTTTTGTCCATGCGTGCATTTAACTCGGTGGATTTTTCTGTGTCTATGTGTGAGCACGCCTGTGCTCGTGGGAGTGCTTTTGGATCATCCCGTTAGACCAGCGAGGAAAAGAGCCGTAGATTGGCTGAGGCTTTATTCCCCTCTCTCTTGAAACACAAGGAAAATAGCACCGTGGAGGAAGGGAGCAGATGAAAATAGCTCAGTGGGCAATCGCTGACTCACAAGGCAATGCTGGGAGTCAGGAAGGCATCCATTCCAGTATACATCAAATCAACTAGCTGTTGTGTAACTCCTCCAGTACCCGTAAATCAAACCGCTGTTGCTACGTCTAGTATGACTTTTGCACACTTGTCCCCTTTGTAGCGGAATTAAAGGAGGATAGTGACATCACAGGTGCCATTTATCACTTTTGACAGCCTGGCCCGGAGTCTTTGGGGCAGGGGAGGGAGGCCAAGGCTGGTTGGCTGTGATGCAGCATGGTCAGCTAACTGCTCAGCTCATTCATCATGCCACTCAAGCAGTGTAGGCTGTCAGAGCTCATGTTTTTTTAAGTACTGTGAAATGGAACAAGAGCACAAACCCAAGTCATATGCAAATCTGACTCTGATTAACATATCAGCTACAGTGCACGCACTGGTTACTCATGCACCCGTAAGGGACTTCTCACCAAATATTGTATGCAAAAGACGGAGCTAATGAAGGCCAAGGGGTTCGTAAGATTGCATGCACTTTGATATATTGCTATAAATCACAGTTTTTAAATATATATATTAAACTCAGGAGATACAAATAACAAGGGAGGCTGAACACGCTGAAAACACCAGGCTCTCATCTGAAAACATTTTATCACCGCAGGTGCTTTGTTTGCTTTGTTACAGAACAGCCATATAAGTAATGCATTGCAAATTTCTGGCCCTAGCTGGCTGCTGCTTAACCTTCAGACCCACAGCAAACTAAATGGCCCTCACAGAAATGTCCTTCATAAATTAAAGTGTTGACGTGTTGTTCCGTGCAGGGAGAGCGGCAGCATTAACTTCTCCGGCATTGTTGTTGAGTAGGATGTGATGATGGATGTGTCTCACCCCTCCTCCTAGGTAAAAAGTGACAGTGAGGAGTGCACCATTTTATCCAAAGATGAGCATTTGGGCACTGAGTGCAACATATAAAACAAAAGACAGGAAAAAAGTCAGCGTTTACTTTATAGCTTTACATTATATTGTTCAGAACATTCAGATGGAATATATAAGCAATGAAGATCAAAATCACAATATTAAAAACAATATTGAAGTCATATTAAAACATTGTATAGTCATCCTGAAGGCAATAACAAAGCAGGCGCACAACAGTGGGAAAAAAGTAAGTAAGCTGTTATTTTTAAATGGAAGTGATGGAAAGATTTTCCACTCTAAACCGGCTCAGAGAAACACTGATACATCTCAGCTCTCCAGAGACCCCAACTCTGGGTGCACACTAAAAGCTAAGTGCCTTTAAAAAAACTGAATATGGACGGGTTCAGCAGTTTAAAAACATTTGGGAACCAGTACACCGGATTGTTTTATCTCTTGGCAACACTATACAGTCTAATCATATTTTAACAGGCTACTTTTATGTTGAAACATGTTTGATTTTACAGTAAAAAAAATCATCTGAGCTCATAATCTAAATCTCTGCGTGTGCCGACTGATCTAAAGACCTTCTAAGGTTTCCATTTCTTCATTTTGTTTCTCTTTGTTTCTTTGGTTGTTCCACCTTCAGTCCTAAAGGCTCGGGTTAAAGACAAATGGTTTGTTCGAGCTGAAACGTGTTAATATCTCTGTGTCTCTCACCTTGTTATCCAGAGCAGATTTGCATCTCTTTGTGTCCACTGCACTGACCTCATATGCGATCATGCTGCTTCTTAAGTTTGCTTCGCTTCTGTGTGAACAAAACTTCTGAATCATAAAACGTGTGCAGTGAATAATCAGGTAGCTTTGTGTGTGCTCTTTTTTTTTTTTTTTTTGTAGTGTATGCATAAGCACACCCAGTATGATATTGTGGCTAACTGGATAATTGCACCTACAGAACATCTGAAGCGATAAGACACAGTAAGCCATCTCTAAATTTCCCGTGCCCCTCAGTCATCCTCCTGCGTCTCTCGGTACCCGCTGTGCTTTTGAATATTTTACATTGTGTGTGCCAGCAGTCCGACTGCTCTCAGTAGAAAACGACTTTGTTCTTTTTTGTTTGTTGCGAGTTGCTGCCTGCTTGATGTTTTTTGGATTGCTGCAGAAGCACAGAGAGTTGACCCCAGTCAGAGTTATGAAATGTTCTTTTTTTAAAATTTTTTTTAAATGTTATTTTTGGGAGGGTACATTTAATTGAATGGAAACAATCTGGTGATTTAATAATTAATAAGCAAATATCTGTCTGTGTGTGCCCTCAGCTTAAGGCTCTGAGTGATGCAATCTCTGTTCGGTGGCGGAGGGGAGCTGGGGCTGCTCGGTGGAGGCGGCGACGCAGGGGGACTGAAAGAGGATGGCTGTGGCAGTGTCGCGTGGCGGTCTTCGCCACTCCCCCACGATGAAGTCTACTCAACCTCCCACTTCGCCCTTATCACCGCCTATCAGGACATCAAGACGAGACTGGCCTGCCTGGAGCGGGAGAACACTAGTATCAAGAGGAAGCTGAAGATCTATGAGATCAAGGTGAAAAGTTTTTCACTCCTCATGTCAAAGATTATAACAAATTCAGAATCACACCATTATTTTTGTCCTTGTTGGTATCAGACAGAAGGACTCCAGTACTGGAGATGATAATTTATTTTATTTACTCTTTCAAAAGAGGACACTGCTTTCTACTCACCTTTAGCGTTTTCTATTTTATTGAAGAAGTGAAATTGTGCACAAAAAGATGAGAGAGCTTTCCTGCTCTGCGATTGGTTGGCTTTGATCCTGAGCTAGCAGGAAGCATTCATCTAAAAAGAGGGAATTATTCTGCAATATAGAGCACAGAAGGCTGAATCAGCTGAGGCTGATTTTGCTGAGATCATCAACATAATGTATTTGTGAAGATATGATGTGAAACGTCCAGTTTTGCTCTTTCTCAAATTTGTTAAACGAGTCCTTCCAAAGATCTTTGGAAGGTCAAGATTAAAATCAAGTCCAAAAGTTAATCAGTTTAGGCCAAGCCTGAAGCAGGTTTGTCCAAACTTTTTAAGCAACCCTAATAAAAAACAGGCGAGCAAGCAAACAGGCAAACTAAGCCAGTCACATTACTACCTTGGCAACAGTATCAACAAAATTACAGGAGACTTGAGGAACTGAGGACAACAGGGTGTATAAACACATCTCAACAGTGAGATATTAAACTCACCAGATTAGGTGCAAATGTTGAACTGCTTGTGAACGCAAATATCTAATAACCCAGTCAAATGGCAGCAACTCACTGCATTTAGGCGTGTAGACATGATCGAGCTGAAGCTGAAGTGAGCATCAGAATGGGGAAGAAAGGTGACTTTGAACAGTTCCCTAGGTGAAAATGCCTTTTTGATGCCAGAGGTCAGAGGAGAGTGGCCAGACTGGCCAGAGTAACTCAATTAACCACTCATTATAACCGAGGTATGCAGAAGAGCATCTCTGAATGGACAACATGCCGAACCAGCAGCAGAAGAGCAGTCAGGGTGCCGCTCGTGTCAGCCGAGAACAGGAAACTGAGGCTTCCCTCTAAAACTGGACAATAGAAGATTTGAAAAACCTTTGCCTAGTTTGGTAAGTCTAGATCTCTGCTGCAGCGTTCAGATGGTCAGACCTTGACATAAACAACATGAAAACATGGCGCCATCACGCCTTGTGTCAACGGTTCAGGCTGCTGGTGGCGGTATAGTGTGTGGCCCCTTGTTAGCAACTGAGCATTATTTAAATGTCACAGCCTACCTGAATATTGTTGCAGAGCATATTCATCCTTTTATGAGTACTCATCGTCAAATGCTGCTTCCACAATATCACAAAACTCAAACTGGTTTCTTGAACACGACAGTGAGTTCAATGCACTCAATTGGCCTCCACAGTCACCGGATCTCAATCCAGTTGAGCACCTTTGGGATGCGGTGGAACATCATGTATATGCAGAACTCTGTGATGTTTCCAGCACCTTGCTGAATCTATGCCAGGGGTGTTAAACTCAGTCACAGAACGGGCCAAAATTGAACACGCAGTCGCGGACTAAACAGGATTTACATTGAAAGTGAAAATATTTTAATCAGCAATATGAATTTGAATGGCCATAATACAGCAACTTTTTCCTCAACACATATAAAAAAACATTTTTTTTCTTCAAAAATAGCATCAGAGAAAATTAGAATATTTCAAGCTAATGAAAATTAGCAAATTTTTCAGATAAAAGCTGTGATGTGCTATCAGCAAAAAGTCCAGAAACAACAACACACCAGTTAGTTTTCTCTCTTATTCCATTTCTTTCTTCCTTTCCATGAACTGACAGATGTCCTCAGGCAGCTCATCGCACCTGTGTGATCAGGCACGTCACCAAATTCAGAAGCTATTTCCTCCAGAAAGACTGAAAGTGCCGGTGATTTAAAAAGTTCACTGTCTGTGTTACGGTGCTTATGGCACGTTCTGTCTTCAGGACTTCAGGTCTCTGCATCTTCTCCTGCATCCGTCCCACAATTTCACTCTTTTCCCTGCAAATCGCAGGCGGGGAAAAGAGACACACGGGATTACCTCCGATGTCAGCGAGCAGGCCCTTTTCCTCCCACCTGTTTTCAAAGTCCACTTTTCATTTGGCCATTTTTGGGGGTCTGGCAGCTTAAATGTCGCTGTAAAAAGTGCTGACTGGTGTTTTTATCCGCTGACCACTGATCAATGTGTCATTGGCAACACGGGAAAACAGGTTAGTGCACAGGTGGGAGCACTATTTACCTACATTACTATTACATTAATAATAGCCATATTAAAACATCTCGCGGGCCATATATGATTATATCGTGGGCCGGATCTGGTCCACAGGCCTTGAGTTTGACACATGTGATCTATGCCATGAAGAATTAGGATCTTCTGAAAGTAAAAGAGGGCCCAACACAGTATTAGCAAGGTGCAACTAAGGAAGTGGCTGATGAGCATCTCTCACTCTGTTAAAGGAGCCCTGAAACCCATTTACAGTACACCTGATATAATACGTGGTGTGTAAATGGATACAGAGGAGAAGGCTTCAGAAAACTGATCAATTATTCTGCACCTAAAGTTCTATGTTAAAAAACAAACATTTGAAACTGAAGCCTGGATATTTTTTTTCCATCATGCTTTCTTTCTGTTAGCTTGTTTAACAAAGCTTAAAACCCCAGTCAGAACAACGGGTGGTTTCCAGCTTTTTTTTATTAACACAAAAGGGGGCGTTTGATACACCGATGACTTTTTCTATATAAAATTGATGTCAGTCAGAGGTTCATTTCATGGGGAGTTAATAAGAAACTAAAAACGTATAAAATAAAACATAACTGTTGCTGCCAATAAGGCATGAAAGCATTGCTGGCAGGAAGCTGTAAATTTTGTATATTTTTAAGTTTATATATTTATTTCCCCGCTCGATGTGCTCTCAGTGCTGACATTTACTTCTAAGACGACAGCTCACATTAGAGCAGTTAAATTTGATACGTTTGATACGTTAAACTTCACAACAAGAAGAGACGTGGAAATCACACATTTATTTTTATTGACTGAACATTCTCTGGAAGGCTGCAATAATCGTATCCGTTTCCTTATCTGCGTTCTGTAAATCAGGACCAATCATAAAAGCATCTTTATGCATCTTCTGGCACCAAGAGAATGCATGTAAATTCCCCGGTCCATGTGACGCAAACAGTGCGTGCTGCAGTGCGTGGTTCGATGACAGCTTAACGGGTATGCATATAAAACATATTCCCTCCGTTTAGAATATATTTTTAGCCCCAACATACCTCGCTGACCCATTTTTGCTTCATCGTACTCTCTCAGGTCTTCAGGTGGCTTTTTAACTTGTCGCAGACGATATGTTCACATCCAGAAAATCATATCCTTTGAGATGCTTCACATTTTTTTAACCACACAGCTGAGCTAAACTGGATCATTGTGAATGTAATTTCACAATAATCTGCCTCCTGTCACTGGCAAAGCTGCACTGATTAAGTGCATGGATGCTATTAACGGGGAAATCTATCGGGATTCAGGAGCTGCTCTGCGGTCGTGTCAAAGAGGTCAAGTAAAAAAGCATTAATGTCGAATTATGTCAGATGAAAAGTCAGTGACACTGTAAATATTTCTGCACAGCTGGACCTGCAACTTTGTTGGTGGATATCAAACCGATTCTTGGTTGGATGAGAAAGCCGGCGAGGCAGAAATCCAGCTCTCAGCAGTAGTTGATTTAACAGAGAAAGGGAGCGCAAATGAGCGTAAAGGAATCGCGTGGGAGGACAGAAAATGAGGAAAAATGGGAAAAGAAGTGGAAAGAAGGAGCAACATGGGCGGATGGATGCGTTGATAGACACGTAGAGAGGATGAGAAATGAAGGAGTAAAGGAAGATAATGATGTACAAAGCAAGGGAGAGATAAATGGTTCAAATTAAGAACACAGACGGATTGGACTCCTATATTGTGATCATCATTAGTCTGTGGTCTGCTTATTCCAGGAATAATATGGCTATGAAGCAGTAATGTACTCGAATTCCCCTCAGCTGCCTCAGCTGTACAGCCCTGTTTTTCTTCAGGTACATGAGGACTTTTAATAAGCTGTACTGCTTACACATGGGAGAGCGTCATTAACAGTTTATGCATGAGAACAGAGAACAAAATGTTTCAAATGACTAAAAATTGTGACGTTTTTCTGCTGTGCTAAGGAAGACCATTCCAAAAAGACGCAAGCTGTTGCAGCACTCGTTCAAGCAGTCATTTCTGAGTTGAATGCCAGTGCAAGCCGTCGCTCCAGAGAGATTCAGGGGCTCAAACCCAGATGATTACCGTTAACCCTAATCTTGTTGGCTTTTTCTGTGATTTATTGTTTGCAAGAGATAAAACATGTACGGCATGTCTGGAGAAACAAGACAGAAGTCCTGCATCCTCCTAGTGAGCAGCTGTTGTTGAAGGCTTCAGGCTGCCACATTGTTGTTGACTTACTCTCAAGCGGTGGTTGTTCAGGGCCCTCTCCCAGAGAGACAGATGTTGATTTTGGAAGAGCAGGTGCAGCTGTTTGCTGTTTGGAGTTGGCGTTGTCACACCTGTGCCTATGTAAATAGAACATGTGACATTTTTTCAGCTTTGAATAATTAAGCATCAAACTCTGGCGCTGACAAATGACGCTAATGTGGAAGTGCCAAATGGACACTCCACAGCCTCGTGTGAAATGCTTGGTTCAAACTGATTTTGATCCACCATGCAATCCCCCCCCACCCCCATCGATCCCGGACCTGAACATTATTGAAGCAGTGTGGGATCATCTTGACAGAGAAAAGAACAAAAGGCAGCCGACAGCCAAAGAAGAGCTTGAAGAAGCCCGGAGAACTGCTCCTGAAGACTACTTAAAGAAATGAAATAAAGCTGCCTCAGAGAGTTCAGGCTGTGCTGAATAATAAAGGTGATCATACCAAATATTGACTTTCAAGCTCATTTGAATTATGAAAACTCTGTTTTTGCCTCATATGCTGTATTTCCATGTATGTTTGCACGTCTCAACAAATCAACTATTTCCTATTTTCCTACCAAAGTATGCTGTATGATTCTCTGATTGACATCAGGTGTTGCAGTAAATTGGAATGAACAAGAACCAAAACAGGAAGTGACAGATAATAAACCAAAAACCACGGCTCTGGTACTGTTTAACACCTTATTCCGACTGTTATCCAATTACAAATTTCTGGAAGACATTTCAGGAGTGATGAGTGTCACTCCGGGTTCCTTGAGCGCAGCCGCTGCAGTGGTGCAGATGTGTGTCTGCTGTTGCTTTATTCACGGGTAAAAGGAAGGTTGTTCCTGATGCTCAGCGGCGTGAGAATTCTCGATGCCCTCGGGAATCGGCCGTGTTGGGAACATTTACTGTTAAACTGAGCAGAGAGAGGTGTTGTGCTAAAGGGAAAAGGGCAGTTTGCTCCCCAAACAGACGTTGCATCAGCAAAGCAATGAGTCCACACAGAAAGTGAATAGCCCTCTGCGCCTATGGAAGGCTCTTTAAATGTAAATGTGTTCATTTAGGTTGAACGACATGCACAGTTATATAACGCGTGTGTTTCTATCAAAGCGTTCTGGTAACTGCAGGAGGACTATGACCACAGAAGCTATAAAACAATAGTAAATGTAACACAGTCCATTAACTCCTATTCTACAGTTATGATGATGTAATAAATCATACCAGCATAAACACATATATTGCAATTATTCCTGCATATTTTAAATGTAAGTAATGCTGTTACTAAATTGTTGGGCCTCTGTTTTCCTTTATTTTTCCCTTCCCCGTGCTTTAGGAAACAAAGCTAGTAATTTCTATGTTTTTCACACTGTCAACAAATCCCATCCAAAGACAAATCAGCTCTGATCCAGCAGAAGTGCTGTGCCTGATAGAGCTCATTCTGCTCTTCTTAAAGAGCTCCATTGTTGTCAGAATCTATTACTAACTCATCAGTGAGCTTCACTGTTGCACTGGGTGACATATTCGTTCATTACCACGAGCACACACCGCAGTTTATTTTGAGTCACTCTCACATACACCATTCTGCAAGTAGAAATACTCATTATGGCACCAAATGTGTATTAATGCACCGGTGAAAATAGTGCCAATCACTGGCAATTTACTCCTGCCTGAATTATGCTTACTAAAATCTGCAATAATCAGGTGTTTTAAATAATTACCATGCTTCTTTTTTTTTTAAATGAAGCTATATGTTCGTGACTCTTTTTTTTTAATTTTTTATAGGTCTTCAATAGAAATAAGCAGGCTTGAATTTGAGGGCCTCACAGTGGGGAAGTGAGACAGCAGCAGGACAGACACACCATGGTGGCTTTTGATCTTTTTGACAGCAATAAAAATATAAATTGTTGAAGCTGTTTGTTGTAAGTTTAAACGAATAAGGAAGAGCAGGTCACAGTACACAGTGTTTAACCCTGCAGTACTCTTAACTTAATATTTTGTTGCACAACCTTTTGAGGCGATCACTGCAATCCAACGATTCCTGTATCTGTCAGTGAGACTTCTGCACCGCTCAGCAGGTATTCTGGCCCACTCCTCATGAGCAAACTGCTCCAGCTGTCTCAGGTTTGAAGGGTGCCTTTTCCAGACGGCAGGTTTCAGCTCCTTCCAAAGATGCTCAATAGGA
>JAVDPK010000327.1:176719-193051 GCA_034780415.1 Cichlasoma orientale | reverse complement strand
GTACTGTTTGTAATTTCCTCACACGCCACCCCCCCCCCCCACACACCCACACACTATAATGTCAGCTAGCTGCAAACTCTGCTCACATCAAGGTTTGTGGATTTTTTTCTTTCAGTAACAAGGTCACAATTTCTGTAAAGACACATTACTGTTGTGGTTTTGAGCATATTTTTTCTTACTTTTTAATGTACAATAATATGATTATTTTCCAGTCAAGGACTATATTTATACATCCCCCCCCCAAACAAACAAACAAACAAAAAAAACATCCACCTTTTCATTTGGATTGCTTGTTGTAGTCCTATAATCCTCAGATTATAGGACTAGTCGCAGATGTACCTGATGTAATAACAAAATTATGCCATAAATCACAGGTTGTATTATGAAGTGATACCAACTCTGGGAAACAAACAATCCCACCCACAGTATCTGCACCGATGTGCAAATGTAAAAGGTGATAATGGAAATATCTCCTTATTTTAGGAGAGCCTGCTTCTGTGCCTCTCAGGACAGAAATCCGGCTCTGGAGTAATTCTGCTCGCCTCCGTCACGACGCTGTTGACAAGCCGCACACGCCTTGGTGCCAGTTTTTGTTTTTTGTTTTTTGTTTTTCTCAGGCATATGTTACCATAGACACACTGAATAGGCTTCAGTGCTCTGCCACACAGCAGTGATATACCTCTTTGTCCTCGCTGGCTCTCTGTTTATCTCACTCCCTTGCCGCTGCTCCCACTCTCGTTCCGTGCGTAGTCCAAAATGACCATACTTTTCCATATTCTTCAATAAAAAGCTCACTTCTATGTCTTCATCTGCTTTGAAAATCTCCTCATTTCTCTCAATTTGGTGAATGTCACTGCCCTCAGACCTGTCTGTCATTATGGCATCCAGTGGCATTCACCCCTCTTATTACGCCACGCTGTAAGGAGATTAGATCAGCCGTCAAGACCTCAAGAAATCCTTCTTTTTCAAACAGGCTCGAGCATTATTGTTTTTGAGATGAGGCAGGCTCTGCTACACTAACACTGACGTATCAGCATTTGATGGCTCTCAAAAAGAAAGTCCCCCCACACACACACACACACATTTTCTTTTAAAATTTCTTTCTCCTTTTCTGTATCTCGCTTCAGCTCCAGAAGAGAAAGGAGCGAGAGGAACAGCTGGAGGATGTGATCAAGGCCTACGAGAAGATTCACATGGAGAAGAACAACCTCCAGAGGGATCTCGACAAGATGGTCAGAGGCATCATTCAGTTCACTGCACTGTGCAGTCATTATTCTGCAGCAGCTTTCTTTGCGAGACATATGGCTCATTAAGTTTTGCAGCTTAACATTCTGGTGATGGGGACCAAATTTAAAAAGTAAAACTCGTCACAGCTGACATCACAGCGATAGACGGCGGAGCTGACGTTTGTGTTTAGTTCTCCTGCACTGAAAGCATTCTTTTCAACATGAGTGCTAACAAATGATGATCCGACAGAGCAGATTAGGCCGAGATTCAGACCAAAAAACAGATGCAGAAGCAGAGATCTGTGGGCGGAGACGCCGGCTGGCAGGAGGCAGACCTGTCACCCATCATCTGGTTGGGTGTGGCCGACGTGCATCCCGGCCAAGATTCCTTGCTACATTTGAGGTCATTGTTTATTAATGGATATAAATTTTAACAAGTTCATAAAAAGATAAATTGTTTTCTAACAATTCCCAGTGGATTTGAGATTGCACTTAAGCAAATGCAATTCCTCCTCGGCTCTGGATTGCATGCAACCGAAGCCCATTCAGACGTGATTGGGTTATGCTCCCTGGACTAGAGATGAGAAGCACAAACCTACTGCTACCAAAAATGTTGTAACTTGCCTACAGATTGTGAATATTCATATAAAAATATCTATTCGTAGAGAATTAAGCTGGAGGGGTAACAGTAGGACTGACAGCTGACAAATGAAAGACAGGAAACAGGAGGCTGGTGAATCAGTGTGACAGGAAGTAAAACAACCACAGAGTGACTGCCAAAATAATGGAAGACATATAAAAGAGTAGATCTTCAAAATAAAGGCAAGAGCCAACGATGCAAAACCCCAGAACCTGACATGAACATATGACCAAAAACAAAGTAGGATTCTCAAGACAGTGTTTATATTTTCCCTATTACATCATTACTTGTAATTATTTATGGCATAAAAGTCCAAATTTAGTGTTTGCCATAATGTTGAATGAAGGCAGAGTTATTCCTGTTGCATGTGGCTGTAGACACCATATTTAAACTGATACCAATAAGCAAAAACAAAATGCACTGGACTGGGTTGGGTTACCTTTCTACATAGCTGCCTTCAAAGATGAACTTTTTTTTTTTTATGAATTCTTATAGTTAGCGAATTGTCCTCTTAGTCTAAAGTAGCATGTTAGGCTGAAACAAAATATAAAAGAATATAATCTCATTGTTTGAAGGCAACAAATCAGGATTGCTCCAGATCAGGCAGAGGCTTCCAGCTGAACAAACTGGCCCCTACACGCCCTCTATGCTAATAAACCGTCTCATATCATAGCGAAGTCCATCATACAGAGCAACCTCAGCAGCTTTAGTGGTCCGAGTGATTAAGGGATAACATGCGCCAGACACGCTGTCAGGGTCACCTGAAGCTGTGGCCGCGGCTCCATCTACCTGCTGGGCCTCTTTACCTTTCATCCTTTAACTCTCTGACTCATCAGCATAACATATAGAACTGAAAGCAAAGGGAGGATGCTGAAAGAGCACAACACCAGTAATAGTTTTATTGATCGATTCACTTTAAATGCAGGTCTGGGGACACTTACTCGACGAGCAGATTATTCTGAGCATCTTGAATAACTTGCCAGAGTTCTTCTGTGGATTTCAGCTGTTTCTGTCTCTTCATGTAATCTCTTTGGTTTTGAGATGAGGCCTCCGTGCTGATACCATCACCTGCAGGAGTCTGAAGACAATTTGACTTGAATGAATTTATTTTTCATCAGATGCTTCAGTGGTACACTTTGAACTAGACATCTAACATATGTAGTATTATTTATCATCTGTGTGCACTCCAAGGAAGCGTGCAGATTACTTTCAAAACAAAACAACCAAAAATTAATAAATCTTCTGTGCAGACATACAAATGCAAATGAGTGATAAGCAAGTAAGATAAGCAAGAGTACCTAAATAATGTTTATAACATAAGTAGTGGAATCCCAGTGTCTTTAAAGGACGTTTCGAATATGTGTCTGATTACAGACCAGTCTGGTGGAGAAACATGTTGAGCGGATCCTGAGCCTGGAGTCAGCTCTGAGGCAGAGGGACAACTCCCTGCAGAAACTCAACATGCAGCTGCACAGCAAAGACATGCAGTATCTGCAGCTGCACGCTGGCCCAGACGCGCACAGTGAGTGACCGAGCATGTATATTGCCACTATGCATCTGTGTGTATGATAATGAATAAACCATACGAGCACCGGTGTGCATCAGATCATTAACCTCATGCTCCAGTAGAGAGAACTGAAAAGACAATGATCAGTTTCAACCACTCACACCACAAACCAAGCCTGAAATCATGATGCATTTATGAACTCTGACCTAGAGTTTATGGGACAATTTATGGCAATTACAAAACCAGCCTGTTATGAGTCAGCAACCTTCTGGAAATCCTTGTTTATAAGGCAGTGAGTGCACTAATTTACCACCATTTCTCACCAAAAGTGCTGAGTGAATGGCAGAGTAAATAGCTCTGGAGACAATGTGCCCCCTTTGCTTTCTGAAGTTGGATTAGGATGCTTTGTGTCTGATCATTTCTGTAACTCCATCATTCAAACTCACATCACGCTTTTTGTCTGGGCTGCTGTGCAGAGGTGAGCGAGGAGCCGCCGTGTTTTTCTCTTTTTGCATGAGCTGCAACTTGAACATGTCAGGAATGTCTTCTGGGCGCGACTGCCTGAACATTTATGCTGTAATCCCCACATTTAAAAAAAATGTTTCATCTCACTGTAGAGCCCCTGTGGGGGGCAACAAGCTTTGCAGACGCAGGCCATACATACCATACATCATGCAAAAATACAAGATAGAAATATCCTGTAGTATCACCACGAATTAGGAGGGAGAAGTTTGCTTAAAGAAAGAGCAGATAGAACAAACGACCTTCTGCATCTATTAGTGCTCCCTGTGGGGATTCCAAACTTCCACCACGATGGAAGCATTTGGAACTGAACATGTAAAGGAGGGTGTTCACTTGCTCCTCTTTTTATGATTAGGATTACCACATGAGGAAAGCACAGGAAATGAAAGCAACTCTGTTACAAACTGTTGATTTGTCTTTTTATGTAAATCATCTGTATTTGAATCAAAATTTAGCTTCTTGTCTAGAGCGGTGCTGAAATAATTATATCGCTGAACTGCAGCCACTGGAGTCGCCTTTAAGGACGGGGGGAGGGGCCTCCTTTTTATAGCCCCACCTTTAGAACAACAAATGATTCATGATATGTTGTTGCAGTAATTTATATTTGAGCGGTATGGCTCTGTTTTGGGAGCCCTGGCACTGATTAAGTGAGACACAGTATGATAAGGAGGTGCTCGGGTGGAGAGCACCAACTGTAGGCAGGTTAAAGCAACTTAAACAGAGTAGCCAGTAGGATGGATAGAAAAGTATGAGATGAGCCACTGAATCAGCTGTTAACGGCAGATGTTCTGGGAGTGTGGCCTGACTTCTAGATGATTTTAAGTGTAGAAGATTACTTTGTGCTTAAAGCACAAGTGCATTTTATTTAAAAAAAAAAAAAAAAAGCCTAGACAACAGTTATGACTCTATAATAGAGCTCAGCTTTTTCCTGTTCCACAGCCTTTAATCAAATCCAACAATCTGTCTGAAAAGCATTTTAATTGAGGTCAGGTTAGAGCGCAGCCTGTCAGAAAGACTCAGCCTGGACATTTTGTTCCCACTCCCCAGTCACAGTCACAGGAAAATGAGACCTGTAATCTCTGCGTGTGCTAGTGATTGAAATTCAGTCGTTCTGGCTGCAGAAACACTTGCAGTTGAGTAACTTGCTCTGTAAATTTGGGGATTTATCTGTATTATTCCACCTGTTGCTTCCATCTGTACTGTTGAGTGATCTGTTTTGTGACTACTAGCGTATTACGAAATGCTAGAAAGCCCTTGAGACAACGAGACTTGTTACAATGCAAATTAATTTCTATAGACTGCTGAAACACGGCAGCGTGCTCCTCTGTGCTTTAAAAAGTTTGTGAACAAACTTGGGATTTTAGATTGTCTCACCGAGTCAGTACATTATGTGACTGCAGCAGTGAACACTGGGCAGGACATGCAGTCTACTACTGCTGCAGAAGAGGATCTGTTGACTCTAACGGATCTAAAGTGAGTAGAAGCTAAACTCTGCCCTCTCCAACAGCGTGGGTGGTTGAAAGATGGAAAAAATGTGTCACCACCACCTGAGCAGATGCCTCTGCTGATAGTATGCCTTCATGAGGAGGAGGAGGTACTATTTTGTATAGGCATCAAACTGCCTTAAAGAACATTTGAAAAAGGGTGTAAACAATTCTCTCCCTTAATTTGTATGTGTGGAAGTGTTGATTAATAGTTGCACATGAATGAGGGCAAATGTGAAGCTGTTACTGCACATGTGAGCGTTCTGTTGAGGAGGCAGGACGGGCAGGGATAAAAGATGATACTGCTGTACTGTTACTGTGTCTTCTGGCTCAAGGACTGAGTCTGTGTGAGCGGCGCTGAATCACTAACATGCCCACACAGATCACATCACCCAGGTACAAACTGAAAGATGCTGGCCTTGGAAGAAGTCGGCTCTTTTGCTCTTTCATACTCATCGATTGTACAGCAGCCATGGACAGCAGAACGCTGCATTAGTCAGGCGAAAACCACTCGAACCACGGTGTTTTATTGCTTGTACCTCTTTTCCTTTCTCCCAGTGCTTGACTGTCCAGCATTGACCCTTCAGAGCTCCCGCAGCCTTGATGCCCTGTCTGACCTTAAGCTGCAGCGCCTGGAGGCGGAGCTAGAAGGGGCGCGGCACGAAGCCCAGGGGGCGTGTCAGCGGGAGGAGGAGCTGAAGACGGAGTGCGAGAGACTCAAGGATGAGATGAGACAGCTGCAGAACAGCCAGAGGGTCAGTGTTTGTTTGAATCTGCTAGGGGAGGACAGTTTGTGCACTGTCAGAGAAGTAGCCAACAAAAATACATTCTTGTCATGCATCCCCTGAAGTGTCCTTGGAGATTTGTGATGAGCGTTAAGAGAACTGAAAAGTCCATTCTCTGTCCATTAGAGAAGATTTATGCTGAATAATTCATCAAAACCCCACGTGGCCTTTAAAGACAGTCATTTTTATCTTTCAGTGCCATGTTTTTGCCTTTAAATAATGCATGCCCACAACTAATTAGAGTGTCCACGATTGGTATTTACTTAATAGCAACGTATTAAATGCAATGTGAAAATATGCACAGTTTATACACACAAAAATGATCCATAGCTGCAGTTCAGCTCCGCTCTGCAGAGCTTCGTTTTGGGGGTGGAGGAAAGAGGGTTTTGGTTGCTAGATGTTTGGGGCCTACTTAGTCACTCGCAGAACTCGAGGCACAACAGGTAAATACTGTTTTCTAGCACAAATCATTTCAGTGAACCATTTCTTCACTAAGTAGCTGTTCCACTGCTGACATATCAGTGCACCCACCCATTAAAATTGTCTCGTGACCTTTAAAAACAATTGCGAGATAATAACCTCAGCAAATGTTCCCTCGTGGCGTACTTCTGCGTGTCAGCCGTGTCTGCACAATCACATGAAAACAAAGAGTGACCAGAAAAATTAGGCGCCTGGCTCACCGCAGCTGACCGCAAATAAAATCGGAAAGACATCAGTGTCTGTGCCACGCAGGTGTTCGTGATCTCTCATCCTAATCAAAGCTGTAAAAACCTGTCTGGCTCCTGCACCGGACCAGAGAGCGAAACCAGAGGGCTCAGGCGTCAGATCATTTCCTCAGATGTTATTGGTGTAGGCATGAAGCAGAGCTAGAATAAAAGAAAAAGACAGCAAACACTTTTGGTGATGGATGAGGATCATCATGTCAAACATTTGCTGCCGTGCAAAGTCACATCACAGCGTGTGTTATTCGTCCATCATCGTTGGAACAGCATGGCTAAAAAGGAGGCTTCCTCTGGAAGTCATTAAAGGTGCCACACATAAACCGCAGACTGTAAATAATTACAGTCTGAAAGTGAAGCCTGTGCATAACTGTCCTAAACCTGGACGCCTGTGAAAAAAGCCTGATTCAGCCTCCTGGGAAACACTTTCCACTTTTAGGTCCTGTTGAATACAACATTATATGTATTTTGTAAATTTTTACTGTTCAGAAGGACATGAACGCTTAGCTTGAGGCTTAAACAAACTGATGGTTGGCATCACTGCAACTGTCTCTATCGTTTACACGCAAGCCGAAACACACACGTAGTGCTTGAATAATGATGGTAATGCAAAGCTTTTGTTTTCATGAGTACACATTCTCCTGATAATCTTCACATCAAACTGGCTTCAAATAGGATCTTGCTGTCAGATTTTTTTCCAATATTCTACCAGCACCTGCATGCTAATCTAATTTCACGCTCTACTTCGGCAGGAAATGACTTCTCCATGCAAGCAGTGCGATGTGGAGTGGATAAAGAAGGTGGGAGATGAGCAGTAAGTGACCACAGCAGATCTCTGGGGGGGAGAGGGGACAGACCAAGAACGGTAAAGATGTGAATCTGAGGAGAGATGGATGGAAAGGAGGGATCTCAATCGTATGAGGAAGGAAAGATACTGCTTAAGAAACACAGAAGAGGCAACAATGAATTAAAGAAGGGTGCCGAGAGTATTAGGAGAACGGTTTCACCAGAAGCTGCTGCTCATCTCTCTGTTTACTCTCCTGCCGCGATGTGCTCGGGCTGACCTCCAGGGGCCTCATTAGAAAGCAGACAAGCTCTCCAGCACAGCATTAATACAGGGGTATTCATGTTTGGGCACAAAGGCTGCATGTTATGTATTTTTCGCTGTGTGTACATTAAACTTTAACTCTATTTTCTAAAGGAGGCTTGGCATGAAATTAGCCTGAGCAGCAGGGGGCAGTGTAAGTCTCCTTTCAGTCCATTTCCTCCTGTTTATTTAATGGAGATCCAGTTTTATCTGTGCATTCGTTCTTTCTTTCTTTTATTCCGCCTCACGTAAACCACCACAATAAATGCAGCTGTGAGTAATGCCGGTGCTGCCTGTGTGCAGCCAATGAGAGAAGTATGTTTATAGATGAGGGGAAACAAAGCAGCTTATTTTAATACCCCCCCCCCCCATTCCCCCCACCCCAGATCGTCCCAGGCACTGCATGTTTACAAGACAGCACAGGTAAGGAAGAAGAAAAGAACGAGAAAAAATTAAGAGAAAAACCACATCATGTTGGGCAATTGACTCCCACACAGTGAAACCCCAGAAGTGTTTCGATGGGGTGCAAACTGAAAGTAAATGGTTCGCCGGCGAACACGATCTTAGTCTCTAGTTTTTAACAAGTGTGTGGTGGAAGCCTACTGCTTTTTCCAAACCTTGGTCACCTTTTGGTTTTACTCAACAATATCACCTACTCCCACTGATATGCTTCAGCTTGGTTTCCTGGCGCCTTTTCTTGTAATTGGGCTCACTTAATGTAAACTGCACTGATTGATATAGAAGAATTTTGTCTGTGCTGTGGACGATACGAACACTCCGTCGTTGCCCTTCTAATAATCAGCACTTTATAATCTAGAGAACAGTCTGTTTGAGTTAATTAGCTTCCCCGGTATTTTTGTAGCTGCTGTAACCAGTCCATAAATTAATTAGCACCTCTAAACGCAAGAAAAGTTACAAATTCACCCTCAAACAGCACAGCTGAGTTCATTTAACCTTCAGTTAGCTACAAGATGTATCTGTTTTTCTGATGTTTCACCTTTTTTTAACCACTTCTCGTCTTTCTGGTCTTTTCCAAGTCAAAATTTTTGTGACTGCATTTGTGGACTTTCGTTTGCCTCACTCATGACTGATAATACGTGAACCAGCTTCCCTCGCCAACCACACGCGGTGCTGCATAACCGGGGGCAGACCCCGGGCACCACCCCCCCCCCCCCCCCGCCAATCCCCACCTCCTAACACACATGCACGTTGCGCTATACTACACCATACCAATGCGTACAGAAAGAATGACTAATTCATCTTCAGCTTTCAAAAAGTGAGAGCTGTTTCCAATAAATCACAGCATGATGATTTTAATTCAGGTGGAACTGCCACATCTTTTTGGAAATTCAAATGAAAAAACAAAACAAAAACAAAGTTAATCAAATTCTGCCATAAATTCAAACTAGATTGTAAGAAGTGCAGTTCATCAATATCTATTTTTAGTTTGTTAATTATTAATCAGATGCTTAAATTTTAAGTGTTTCCTGGGTTGTACAGAGCATCTCTAGCATCACTGCAGCCTGCCGTGAGAACTGTTTGACACCTCTCTGTGTTTAACTGAAAGTACCTTGAAGCATAATGCAGAAGCAGTGTGAGTTTGGACTGCAGAGCGTGAAAAGCCCCCACCACAATTCAATGCCTGTTAAACACCCTCCTCTTCACCGAGGTCCGAATTTTAGTTTCCCCATTTCTTTTAAATGAAATGAATAGCTTTTTTTGTTTTTCCCCGAATTGTGACCGCACACAGTGACGAGAAGATTACCGCCAGATCATGTGGACTGCCGAGTATCCGGACGTTACCTTCCAAGGTAACCTTTCAGGTCCATTTTGTGATTGGCTGAACTGTAGCAGGTTTGGAAACAGTGTTTTATACAGAAAAACAGAGAGAGAGAGAGAGTTAGCTTCTACAGGCAGGTACGGGAATTTCTTTCTTTAAAATGTCTGATCAGATCGCAGGTTAGATTCAGCCCACACTCATCTCCCACACAAACATATACAATGTCCTCTTGCACCTGATCGATTCACTTACACAAGGCTTTTATCAATGCTGTATCAGCTTCATCACACCCCTCCTACACACTGTAGTGTACATCGTACAGTACGCGCACAGTTTCTTGCATGCAAGTGAAGAAGGAAATAAATGAAGGTGTGAGCCAAAGGAGAGACGTATGCTGGCAAACGTGTGCAGTATTTTTAGACCTACACAGACGAAAACACACAGACAAAAACACACACACAAGACCTGGTTTAGCAGACCTTCTAAAATGACTCAAAAAACACTATTTGTGATTAAATGCTGCATGCTTGCACTCAACTGCAGGTGTTCACACTTGGCCGCGTGACTTAGAGGTGTTGCATTCTCACCAAAAGCAAAGGACAAGCATTGTCAAAATGCACTAACAAAATTGAAACACGAGATAACACAAGTGTGAAAAGGAAGGGGTATGTCAGTCTAAAGAGAGAAAATTCGGTATACAACTGCATTTAGAAATAAAGCGCCCGAGCTGAGAGCCACCTGAGAGCGCCGAGGAGAGGAAGCAAATGCATTTTATAAGCCTCTTGGCAATATTGATATCATACAGCACGCTCCACCCACCATGCCAGTAAGTAGAGTAAACGCTTGTTATTTTCCGATGGACACACTGAGTGTATTTGCGTGTTTGTGGCAGTTACTTATCCAACGCCACAAACAGGGAGAGGGCGCATTTTTAGCCCTGAATCATCTGAGTGTTAGTACTCAGTTCCACCAACTCGTACCACAAAGAAGATGTTATTTGTAATATGGTGGGGGCTGAAGGGGGTTTGATACCACCGCTCTGTGTGTGAGTCACAGCAGGGCTTTGGAAAACTAGGTGGGCCTCCAACACAAAGCCAGCTACCCAGTGGAAGTTATGACTTCTCTTCTTTTCTCTTTTTTATTGTGAGATTAGCTGAAAATGGATCCCTGACTTTATTTAGTTATTTTGCAGCAGGTGTTAAAATATGTGAGGATGGAGGCCTTTGTTGGCTTGGAAAGCACGTTTGTGCATACACGTCTTTGCAGATATTTTTAATCGAGCGCAGATATAGTAGCTCAGAGGCTGATATCAGCACAAACATATGCTCCTCTAATACATTCCCATGTAGCAGGATTACACGCACAAGTGGGACCGCTCAATTAAATTAGTGTGCTGGCGTGCCAGGGAGCGTGTTTTGAATTTGACCGTGCGCTTTATTTGCCGTGTAGGCAGCAAATATGTGTGTGCTTTTTTGTTCTTCTTTTTTGTGTTAGCGCCGCAGTTGAAGTTCAGCTCTGTTTCTGTTGATGCAATAGAAATCCCCAGTACATACAGATGTGGCGTTTGCATTTTTTTTATCTGCCACAATCTCTATGGAGGAATAAACTGAGTCAGATTCTCATCAGGGGGTTAAATTTGCTATCAGCGGCGCTTTATCAGATCTGAACCTGGCAGCGACCTGGTGCTTCTGCACAACAAGTGTCTTTCTTTCCACGTGGCTAATATGTGAAAACACAAGACATTTTAATTGGTTTTTGAAGTTTTGAGAAAGAAGCAAAGACCAATAAATGCACCCTGCTGTGACATTTTAAGGGATGCAAATTCCTTATTTCGTTTGTGGGAGTGATAATAATCCTAATTTACTTGAAATGCAGGTCTTCATATGAGAAATTACTCAAACTGGCAGGTTAAATAGATTATCTTAACAGATTTTAAGTTAGATTAAGGGTTCCAATTCGCAATAAATGCTCTGATCTACCACTTTCTGTGCTGGAATGAGTCAATTTCAGATCAGGACTACAGCATTTATAAAAAATTGGAAAGGCCTTTGAGATAAACAGCCTTATCAGATCCAGAGGCCGTTGGCAGTGACTAACTACTAAAATTACTGTATTTCATTCTGTCTTTGCAAAACTCCTCATAAAATCCTGTCTAAACGGTCTGATACGTGCTCACAGATGCAGTTTGTAAATCGATTATTTCTCATATCTACCTGCATAATACTAAATGGCCTCACATTAATTTATATTGTGGGGTTCAGATCAGTTTTTATGCCTGTAAAAAAAGGCAAAGCCTTGTTTATGAAATAGACTTGCTCGAGTCAGTGCGGCTCCTCGGAGGGTCACGACGCCTCTTGTGTGAAATGGTGATTTTTATGCACTTCAATTAAACAGCATAACATGAAATCTAAAAATATAAGCCTCTCAATTAGCCGTTTCCTAATTTGTGAGGTTGTGTCACGGCCGCAGATACTCTTTCAATTTAAAGAAGCTGTTTTTTGTAATGAAGTTGTAACACATTCTGTTAACACTGTAATCTTCTATGGTAAATATGATAATAACTGCCTCGATTCCTCCTTCAGGGTGAACTTGGCTCTGGCCTACACAGAGTTAACGGAGGAGCTGGGACGCCTGCGAGCGCTGAGCTCCAAGCAGATGGAGATCCTGAGGAAAGCCACGCAGGAGCAGGCTAGTCCAGGTTAGCATTACAGTGAAAACCAAAAGCACAAAAACGCCGTACATCAATAATGCGGAGAGCCTCGATCAAAATGATCTCAGTTCTTTTAATTATGCTGGAAGAATTTGTGTAATTTATTTGAGTGAAAGCTGCAACGATACGCTGATTATCACGCTGCGCTGCCTCATCCGTAACCCGTGTGCAAAAATGCACATACTTCCTGTCACTGTAATGTTTAAAAGGAATTGTTTTGTTTTTTTTGCATTGAAATGATCCAGCACTGTGATCCAGTGCGCTCCATTTCTGCTTGCTTCCAAAGTTTTCCTTTTTTTTATTGCAGTGCTGTCTCTATGTGTGTGTGTAGGTGTGTGTAGGTGTCTGTAGGTGTGTGTGTAGGTGACTGTTGGTGTATTTTTCTTTCTTAATCACAGATGTTTATAAAGTCACACTTCAGGCTGACAAGAACAAATCTTTAGACACACAGACTGAAAAAATATCTTTAGTGTCACTTTTATTGTAGTGCCAAAATATAAAGCATACGCATTATCAATATACGTGTACTACTATGTACGTATTTATTTGTGAAATTATAATTTCACAAATAATTGATATGAATATGTTTTTTTTAAACTTTTACTTTATATAACTAATACAAGGGTTTTACCAGCTGTTCTATTCATGGATCACAAAATTAGCTTCATAAACAAAAATAAAAATGACTCTGTGTTTAATATAGAACATATCATGTTCATAGTGGTATACGTCAGATATTGTTCAAATAAACAAGAAGAATAAAAAATATTTTATTTCAAAGCTAGTAAATGGCCTCAATGTACTTTTGTAAGTTATTTCAGTTGCTTATCGGCATTCCTGCAGTGGATCTTTCAAGCCCTTTTATTTTGAAAGCTAAAGCAAAGACAGAAGCCTCTGAGCGCACAGTAACTACCCAGCCTAGCTGCATGTACATGTAGCGTGCTTCCTAACACTCTTTAGAAATACGGTTTCTGTTTTTGTTGTTTGGACTTTGTGTTGTGAGTCTGTGATTCATTTCTAAGCTAAGCACAACCATACTATTGGCACTGGTATGCACTTCACACCGAGCATCCTTTGAGCTCTTGAGGGAACTTTGTGCGCAGGCCTTCATATAGGCATGCTAACATTTAGAGGCAGGGGAGGTCACACTTTTAGTCTGTTCACACAGTGGTAATTTTAAAAAGCACTACAGAGTGCGCTTTTCTAATGCCAGCCTTCTCGAGTTTAAGTAGTCATTTCAGAAGAATTTCCCCCGTGAGTGCTGCTATTATTATCACAGATGCATCAAAGTCAAAGTGCACTTTACAGTTTAATACTACAGGAGTCAGATGAGGTAGAACTAATTTTAGAAGAGCTGTCGTTTTATTTTTCCATCAGCATATTTTATGTATACATCGTGTGTTCAGAGAATATCCTGTAAACAGACCGTGACGTAAATTTATTGGCATAAAACTACAACGACATATCTGATAGATTCGTTTGAAAATTTAAGAAAGTAAAGTTCCTCAAATTAGTCTCTGGAGTTTGAAGACGGGCGACTGGACTCGTTTTGTTTCTTGAAGATGTTTCACCTCCCACCCAAAAGGCTTCTTCAGTTCAGTACCCGCTGAAGTTACTGTATGACAAGCTGCACTTGAGACCACCGATAATTAATATAAATAGGTTTTATTAATTAATGCTCTTGAGCACCGAGACGTGAGGTGAAAACTATTTAAACGCCTCATCGGGGCATTTTTGCTCGTGCCATCGCCAGAAAGTAGCTCCCAGTTGTGATTTGTTGCAGCTGTTTTCTCATTTAGCAAATAAAGGTAGGAACAAACACAGACTCAGTGTAGAGTAAAACCTACAAGTGCTAAACGCTGGCAACACCTTTCTCTTCCTGTGCGCATATTCACACACATAGCTAATGTCTCACAACTGTGCATCTACGACCTACCACAAACCAAAAAATACCACACACACTGACAGTTTGTAAATGCTACAAACTGGAAAATTGTGTTAAGAAAAGAGAAGCCTCAATGAATAAGTGCTAACGGCTAACAGTGGGGAAAACACAGAAAACCCCAAACTGCATCGGGCTCCTCCTGAAGCCCCGGGGCGTCTCTCGTGAAGCTGGGAAATGCGTCTTAAATGCCACTTCTGTTTCATTAGTTGCAGGATTCTGTGAGGGATACGAATGCCTCTTGGCCATCTTCAACACAAACAAATATTTTTCATGAATTGTTAAAATATTCAGGGAGTTGGGGATTTGTGTGCAGCCATTAAATTTCTAAACAGTCCCATCTGACTGTTTCCTTCTCATTCAGAGAGTGCTTCAGAGCACTAACACCCCCTCTCTTTTAACACCTCAACCAATCAGCCATAAATGATGTTTCCTCTTTGAAATGGGAAGTGGAGCTGAAGTGGTGACTGCAGGGCTGACTGACTCATCAGCACATCTTGTAATTACAGGAAATACTACAACTGTACTTGTGCAGATAAATCTTTTCATGAATACATAGAGGAACATAATGCGCGTTTTTATTATCTGAAAATCGCGTTTCAACATCTGAAGGAAGGTGTAGGACCTTCCAGTAATGACTTCTAATAAAATGCATTATTGCAGCATCATTGCCAAATAATGAGCTGTAATAAAAATGTTATCTTTAAGAATCAGTTGTATTTTCTTCGCACTGTGCTTAAAGAAACTGTGTGACAAAATCATGTTTTGGAACAAACCCGTTGTGACTGTGTACTTCACAGTTGCGCAAGGCTTAAGTGTGCATTGACACCTGAAGACTTTGTAGCAGACGTTGGTTATTGTATTCACAAGAGCCACAAGAAACGCACAACAGCAGTCGGCCACAATGACTGATATGTCGTGTTCGTTTCAGAGGTGTTGCATGAGGTTCGAGTCACGGTTCTGTGCACGCCAGTAAAGGTCTTGCGTAAGTTTGGAAAAACAGACCCGGTGTTCAAAAATGAATCAAAAATCACGCTGACACAAAAACAGCCTCTCCAGATCTACTGTTACCTAAATTAAAATTAAATAATGGGAGCAATCTGCCCCATAAACAGCTCCAACAAAAAACTACAAGCACATTAAAAACTATTAGCACACTTCGGCCAACAGTAGCCCCTGTAGGCCAGCAGTTGATCTGTTTTCTGGATCAAAAATCAGTAGAAGCTGCGACTGTTCCCTGTTAGTAACATCAACCTGTGACACTTCATGATTCACCACAGCCAGGTCAAATTACAGAAAGATCCTTGATGCCGAAATAGTGACAAATATCCAATCAAAATCTGTTAATTGTGTCACATGTTGTGTGATTTAGTTGATCTACCGACCAGCAGCCTGTTTAATAAATCCCAAAACAGATATAAGTACAACATGCAGTACCGCGCAAAAGTAAATGGTAAATGAACTGCTTCTTATACGGCGCTTTTCTACTCTACTACAACACGTTTGCATTCACTCGTTCATACGCACAATCATATTTCTACATATTTTTTCATGTCGTCAGTGGTTTCCATGTTGTGTTCCTGCGTCCCACGTTTCCTTGTTTTGTCCCTTAGTATGTACACTCTGGCTCCTGGCCAGCCCAGTATATTCTGTATGTTTCCCTTGAGTTTACCAGCACAATAAAGCTGAGTTTCCCGATTTCAGTCCTGTCTCCTGAGTCCTGCATTCGGATCCAGCCTTGCCTGCCACACAGCACATCATGACACTCCTGAGCCACCCTTCATTTCTTTATATTCTGCTAGGAAAATGGGAAATAGGTGCAGTAATTTACTGGCACATGCAAACATAGAAGTATAGAATAGAATAGAATAGAATAGAATAGAATAGAATAGAATAGAATAGAATAGAATAGATTAGAATGCCTTTATTT
>JAVDPK010000327.1:163394-175523 GCA_034780415.1 Cichlasoma orientale | reverse complement strand
TGTGTGTGTGTGTGTGTGTGTGTGTGTGTGTGTGTGTGTGTGTGTGTGTGTGTGTGTGTGTGTGTGTGTGTGCGCCCCTAATGATACATTTAAAATTGGATTCTTTCTAAGTTGTCCATCATGTTTGGACACAATGATGGGCCATCCCTTCAGTTAGGTGCTTTTTTTATGCTTAAGTGATTCACAGGTCAGTGTTAATATATAGCATATACTGCATATTGTAGTGTCTGAGCTCGTCATGGTGATTTGTGTTTTGTCTGTGAAGGTGATGCCCAATGTGTTTGTCGTGATGCCTTCAGTGTGAACAGTTTTTATGAGATAAAACATTATTCATCTCTTTCTTTGTGCACACATTTGGAACAGGCCTTAAAAGTATGTTGCAGTACTTTTAACACTTGCCCACAGTGTGTAATGAAGTATAACATGTTGTTAAGATGCATGCAAATCTTAAGATGTTTTTTTTTTCATTCCTCTCTGTTCCCTCAGTCCAGCTTCATTCTCCCATACACCACCAGCGCCACTCTCCAGTATCGCAGCGCCACTCGCCCATTCCACAGCGCCATTCTCCTGTCCCACCTCCACCACACCACTCTCCTATCCAACAGCGACGCTCTCCGGTGCTGCAGCGCCTCTCCCCGGACATGCACCGCCGCTCACCCCTGCTGGACGTGAACGACGGACCGGCCTCTTACTCCTGCCGGCCACCCAGCCAGCACCTACGAGCCAGCTTTCAAGGTCGTCGCAGTTACTCTGAGGTTGCTGACCCCTCAGCTTACCAGTGCCCACCTCGCTTCTCTCTGGACCCAGTCTCCACACTGCCTAAACCACGGCCCTATGTTGAGAGCTACGCAAAACAGCAGCCCCAACATGTAGGCTCTCCTCACAGTGGACTGCAGCACAGAGGATCCCCATCTCCCCATCAAGGCGGCGCAGGGGGAGACGGAGGCCTTGGCGAGAGCTCCATGCGCCACTCCAGAGAGATGCCATTTCCACTGTCAGAGGTGGCCCACCTTCACTTTGAGCCCCCTCCTCCTTCCACACCAGCCCCTCAACCGCCACAATCCTCTGAGGATGAGGAGGAGTGGACCTGCCCACATCCCATCAGCCCACCGAGGACACTGGGCGTGCTCTCTGCCGCCGTGCCCAGTGGTGTCATGAGGGGCCCAGCGTCGTGCTCAGCCTTTCCCGCCCCTCAGAGGTCCAACACCCTCACCTGTCACCCGCAGCCAGGGTACATGTCAGCAGAGCATGCTCAGTCCTGGCCTTCAATCAATGTGAGTTCAAATTAAGTTTGTTACATCTGTGTAAAAGTGTTAGTACTGCTGCATGTTTGCGTTACTTTCAAAGCATTAACTTGAACTCCGCATCCATTTTATCAGCGCTGCAGTTACTGTACACCCATTTTTAACAAGGGTAGCTTTCTCATGCTTAATCATCTTGAAGTCCATGCCTTAGTTCCTTTAATGGAACACTGAATAATGTTGAGAAATATGTTTCACGGCTTTCTTGTGAGAGACTAGAAGTTTGATACCAATCTTATGACTGTGCATTTAATACAGAGATGGAGTCAAGATGTGCTCAGACCAACTTACCAAAAACAGGCACGGGCGTGTGTGAACTTAAAACACATGCCTTAAAACAATTCTTAATAACATTTTTTTTTTTTTTTACATATCAGGCTATAATGAAAACCCAAAATGCTGAAACACTTTTTGAGAAACGAAGTACACAATTATTTAACACAATGCCAAGGAGGAGAGACATCAACAATGATCTTGGAGAAGCGATTGTTGCTGCCTATCTATTTCCAAACAATTTAAAGCCCATCATTCTAAAATGGGAAAAATATTCAAGACAGTTGCCAGTCTCCCCGGGAGTGTATGTCCCAGCATATTCACCCCAAGGTCAGACCGTGGCACGAATCTGCAAAAAACCCAAGAGCTACATGTCAGACGCTACAGTCCTCAGTTAGCATGCTAAATGTTCAAATTCAAGTATGGCTTTTTTTGGAAGGGTTGCCAGTAGAAAGCCTCTTCTCTATGGCACCACAACCCACAGAGATGAAGTCATATAGAAAGCAATTATTTCAAATTTGTGCTAAAGGTGTTTTATAAGCTACTGAATCATACACGTCTTCCATGCAGTAGTTTGGCTCAGTTTTTCTTGAATAAATAATGGCATGGTGTAATATGGTGTGTGTTAAATCATTTTAGAACCTGCTAAGGACCCGGTGAGGTTTTCTTTTATGATGTCGTGATTATTAAAAGTTCTGAATTAAAATAGGGTGTCCCTTCTTTTTTACACTTTTCATTGTAAATGTCTATTTTTGGTCTTTCAGTCAACTAATTGAACTATTACTCTTACTCTCGGGGTTAGATTTAAAGTTTATTCAGAGACCAAAACAAAATGTGCTCGTGTGTGGTTGGCTTTTGGTTGTCAAGAACAATAATCCTCTCACATTTGTATTAGAGAGCAAAGCGACGGTACAGTTTGGTTAATTACACATACATCACATGTGTTCGTGACTGTATTCTTTCATTTATGATAGAGCAAGTCTAGTCATGAACCTAAGTTGACTAAGTTAAGTTGACTATACCAAGGTGTAGTTGTGGTGTTATTGTAAAGCCACAAAATCCTCAGATGGAGAAGGCTGAGGAGGACAGATGAGTCAGTGAAAAGTTAGACTTTTGCGCATAAAGCCACAGTTGTTTTCCGATTTCCTATTGACAATCTTTTTTTTTTTTAAACACGATGATGCAAGTTCGCTAACATTTCAGGGGAATCCACTGACTTCCCCTCAATACAGAGCGCTTGTATTACTGAATTTTCTGAGAGGCAAAAGTGTAATAAATTACTTCAAACTATCCAACTTGAGTCAGTGTTGGCAAGCTGTGAAGATGAAGAACGCACTGCATCTAAAGTACAGATGTGACCGGTGTAACGTCACTCATTGGTTCATGAAATCCAGTTCTAAGTCATCATGAGTCGATCTGACTAAAACCTGAAACTGGTTGTTTCACTGGTTGTTTTTCATAGACTTCAATAAAATCTGACTTTTCCTGATTTTTTTTTTTTTTTTTTGCCACAGTATTCCCCCCTGCTGGCCATTAAAAGGAATACAGTTCCACATTTGCTTTACTTGTCTCACCTACAAACAACATCCATCTTCTGCACAGATTATGGGATCATGGGTGTAGAAGCTCCTAGCACACCTGAATCTCTGAACCATCATCACTGTAGTTGCAGTGGGTTGAGTGGGTACTTTTGACAAGAAGAGAGAATGAGTGGGCTTTTAGATCATATTTGTGGTTCTGCTGCGCCACATAAGCTCTGAATGCCCTAAACTTAAAGGGGAGCACTTATGCTAATGTCCAACACCACATTTGTATTCTTGGACTCCACAGCATAACATGACTCACACACAAAAAAAATATCATACCAGCTTTGGTGTCATCCCAAAGTTCAACCATTTCCTGAAACAAGCTGTTGCCCCTCCCCTTTACAGCAAGCTTGAACAGCAGGTAGGTGAAACTATTGTGCTCACAGCCGGAGCTAAGGATATCCCATAATCAGCCAAGGACAGAAAAAACTGTCTAAAAAACTGAAACCTGGCATTTAGATCAGTCTAAAGTCTGGGATGAGTACTCACCAATGTAATAGTATATACAGCCGTGAAAAACAAAGCCTTCGCTTTCAGCTCTAAGACATCACAATAAAATCATCTGCTCCTCGCTCTAAAATGATGGAAATACAACCTCACATGGCATATTACATCTACTCATTATTTATTTAACAAAAGCTAAACCAAAATCCAGAAGCAGTGTGAAAAACTGAGCACACCGTTACCGTTTCCATAGAAATTAAGAGGTTAAGTAGCAGCTGGGTGCTGCTGATCAAATACACTTGATTAATGTGTAGTAGATTAGTGTAACCGCCTCTATAAATCAGAAGCGTTGTCAGTTCGCTGGTCTGGTAAAAACACCTTTAGCAACAATAACTTCAAGTAATCGTTTTCTGTATGACTTTTTCAGTTTCTCACATCGCTGTGGAGGAATTTTGGTCCACGGTGACTTTTTCATTATGTCGTAATATGTAAAACCTTAGAACTGAAAGAGGGTGTACTTTCTTTTTCGTATGACTGCATGACAGAAAATCTGAAAAAACACAGCAGGTCCTCTTTAGATTAAAGAGATGAGGCTTTATTTTTGTAACACTGAGTTATAATCGAATGTACTTGATGAAACAAAAACATGAAACTGGTCTTTAGTCACGCTTACTGAGAAAGCAAATATGCAAAATTGTGAAAACATTTTCTAGTGTAATAAATCCACCTGGCTTTACTACAAGTTTGTCTATTTTTAAAAGCCTTTTGTGTAAGTCTGAACTGATCACTCACCCTGCAATGATGCAATTCTGCTGCCTCCCACGGACTGACTAATACTATCCGGTGAAGTTGAGGACCGCATGTGATTTAACCTGATAGTGACTGTGTGTGCGTGTGTGTGTGTGTGTGTGTGTGTGTGTGTGCGTGTGCGTGTGTGTGTGTTGCTCTGCAGCTCTGGATGGAGACCGAGGAGAGTGACATGAGGAGCTGCCCTCTCTGCCAGCTGATATTCCCGGTCGGTTACCCTGACGATGCCCTCATCAAGCACATTGACTCCCACCTGGAGAACAGCAAGATATGATTGTCATGGCAACCAGCCCGCACACATCTGCGCTCTCTTCTTATAGATTACGTAAGAGGTTAGCAGACATGACCAGAGGGAAAGTCAAATGTACACAAACAGGCCATCCATTTAGAGCGTGAACCAGTTAGCTACTATATGTGTGATGCTATAGGTAGGGATGCAAAATGGCGCAGAGGTTTATTTTATCTTGGAGGCATTTAAACGCAGGTCTTTGAATAAAGGGTCTACATGCAGAATCCCTCACTGACGGCCCCTAGGACAGATCTGCCTGTAAAATCACTGGCTCTGGCTGCTGCTATTTCTTTATAAGTCTTGTTGTGCAGTGTTCAGGCAGTTTAGGGTATTGTGTTTGTTTTTTTTTTTCTTTTTCTGCTATATGGTGTGGATTTGATTCAGCAAAGTAAGGTGTGAGAGGCACACTGGCAGGTTCAGGGGCTCTGCATGCCGAAACGTTTGTCCATCAGTAAAAGTTCAGGGAGCTATGGCGCAACTATTCTCACCTCTTAGCTTTAAATATTCCTGCACACACACAAACACACACACACACACACACACACTGCAGTTTATTTTACAGAGGACCCTGTGCAGTAAGAGCCAAGGACAATGCCCTGGTAGAAGTTGGTCTAATGAGATGCTCTGACAGCCATACAAAGGCATGGGAGAAAGTTGTTTTACGTTCGTGACACTGAAGGAAGGAGAGTTTGATGCCAGTTTCACTTCTCTGAAACCAGGAAGTGTGGCAGTTAAGAAAGCATAAAACATTCCAGTCTTTCATTTCATCCGCTGACAAAGAAAAGCTGACAAAGTGGAGAACATGAACCTGAAAGTATGTTTGGATCAGCCAGAAGGCTGCAAATTTATGCTGACTGTATTTTGATGTTGCCCTGCAGGGCAGGGCACCGATGATGATGACGGCACTTTACGTGGAGGGAATTTTTAGTCAGTATATACCTTTTATGCTTGCAGCCTCTTCAAATCGTATCTTAGCCCTTTCAGCTAGCATAGCCTATACAATGTATCAGTTTTCAATCCCTATATATATTTTCAATATGTAATTTACTATTTATATTGTCTATCTGTAAGGCAAAAAATATGAATATATATTTTTGCAAATCTTAATGCACCACATGTCTCATGCTGGTGAAAAAAATCTTTCCCATATGCTTACATGCTGCTACGTACTGTACAGCAGAGTTGGAGCTCAAAGTCCCACTGAATGGGATACTTCTGTACAAATATTAACTGGGATTCTTCTCAGTCTTCCTCGAGATCTGACCTTCGTAAAAGATTGATGTCACAACTGCCCAGACCGCCCAACAAAAAAACTCAAACACACAGCTGGTTGCATGAGATCAAGACATCTGGCCTGCTTTGAAGAAAAAGTGGCAGGCTTTTTAGCATACTATTTTTACTGTCTCAGAGATCTGACATCAGAAACACTATCGCCAATCAGCAGTTATATCTCCAGGGTTTAAGCGAAGACAAGACTCTTTTTTTTTATACGTGTTTCATTTTCACCACAAGAAAACTCGAGATCTGCTTGTGGGACATGAACTTTTTGAACACAAAAAGTGGAAAAAAAAAAACGAAGTTACATTGATGTCAGCTAATCTGAGGTTTTCAGTTACATGTGCAGTTTCTAATGTATGGGGATGTCCCTACAAAGCCAACCTTGCATCTCGACCGGTTTGAAGTTACTGAAGAGATAAATGCAGCAGATTAGAGCACACAGGGCAGCGACTGTGACAGCAGGATGAAGGACGTGTACCATAATGTGATGCACTCGAGCAAACCACTGAATCACTACAAGCTCTGGATGCTTTGAGTTTTTTATGAAGGTTTAGAGGAAAGTTTTCTAAAGGGTGTGAACAAATACCAGTTTAAAGGATAGCTCTGGTTTATTACCACTTGGACCTTATTTTGGTAGGTTTTAACATTTACTATTGGTTCTGAAAACCCTGTAATCACCCAGTTAATTGCAACTTTACTGGAAAAAGTTTAACACACTAGCCAATCAAGCTCCCTCAGTTTTCTTGATACTGTGATCATTTTTTGAACATTAAAGGCTGTAACTTGACTTTTGTTGATGACTGAAACTGATAAAAAAAAAAAAAGAAGAAAAGTTATTAAAGGACTCAACAGTAAAGTTTTGAGACATTAGCAAGCGTGTTAGGTCATTAGCCTAGCTTCTTCACCAATAGGACACCAAGTTAAAACTTTCAAAAGATCCGTTTGATCAATTTTCTACAAAGCGCTGAACTTAAAGCAGAAGAAGTTCAATCAAGGTTGCTGACCACAACCTTTTTTTGCACCATTCGCCATGTCACTGCCTCTTAGTGTTTACATCAGCATCAGAGCTGGGAAAACAAAGAGTGAACACAAAGACTTTGTGCACACTGTTATTAAGCTGTTATTAAGCTGTTATTAAGAATCATAGTTGCATGGCAGACATTTCCGTGGTCGCCCATAGTTTGGATGGAAGACATGACTCGTCTGCAAAGATTCGCCACTTGCTGAGTGGTAGCAGAACCGAAGAGCGAGAAGCAAAACGCAGAAACGGAGACAGCGCACTTTCAAAGTAAAGGTGTCTCATTTGAGACATGTTGGCTTCAGAGGTAAAGGTTCAACTTTTACTTTAAAGGTCAGCGTTCTCCATTTCTGGTTTGTGTCACCGCTGCTCAGTGGTCAGTTAGACAAGTTGGCGTCTTCCACGCCGGCTATCGGTGACCACAGCACTCTGCTAGTGACCACAGCAGTCACAAGGAGGTTTTTGGTGCAGCATCCTCTTTGCGACCAATTTCACCTGGTGACTGCCAGCTACCTGCACCAATCACTAATCACTAATCAGTCTGGGTATGTTCAGTTTTTCCCAGAGCAACTCTGGGCTGCCAAGCGGTCACTGACCAGTATCTAAGCTTGTGTGACCGGGGCCTTGGAAAAATGAGTTCGGCATTGTAAAGATCATCAGTTTGAGTCCAAAACATTTTTCTAATCCAGACTAAGTGGTTGTGGTGCCTAACCAATCAGCCAGCAAAACATAAAATTAGGAAGCGAGGATGGCATTTTCAACAAACATCAAATGTTGCAGTAAAACAACAATCGCTCAGCATTATCATTCAAAATGTGCTTAAATAAGGAAATCAAATAAACTTAGCACAAAAAGTCTAGTTTATATCTGATTACTTCAGCTGGAATCTCCAGCAATGAGTAAAAAGCAGTAACACAAGCTGTCATCTGAGCTGTCATCTCAATCATCTGAAAGCTTGTGGTAAAAACAGGAATCTGTTACATTATTACCTTACCTTCCTGTGACACGGGTGTTAGCAGCTACAATCCTGTAGCTTTATTAATTGCGCATTTTCTTGATCTCAAATTGAACCTTATGCAAAAAAAAAAAAAAAAAAAATTGTTTGATTTGCTTTACATGGATTGCTCTGTGTTACTGTGTTGTTTGCATGAAGTGATAACGGGGGACATTTAACGAAGAGTTTCTGTCATCCTGTAGCTGAAATCTGTACCGTGGATGATTCATTTTTCATTTTCTTTAATAGGAGGAGGGTAGGGGTGAAGAACGCAGTGCTTGACACCCACTCTAACCAATTTCCTGGGGGAAACCCTAAAAAATATTCAGAATTTCACAAGAAAATGGTAAGGTTCAGAGAAGTTCAAAATACATATGTGTAGCAGATTTTTATACTTGGGGGAAACTGATGACTGCTTGTGTTTCCTGCCCAGTATGATTTATTTTTTAGTTATCTTGTTACACAAAAATAAGACGGCGACCACGAGCTTATTGTTGGCAGAAAAACTGGATTCATATACACCAGAATTGTCCTTTAAAAAACTGCATCCTGAGGTTTACAGTAACTTCAGCTCATGAACATTCAATCGAAGAGGGCTTTCATGTGTCCAGAGTATTCTATACTGTCTGTACAGTTTGTAATTATATCACTATGTGTACAATATTTAAGGCTGTGTATAGACAGATATTTTGCGAGTGTGTAATACTAATGAAACATGTACTCTATTACTCAACAACTTCAAATTGGAGTGTCTGTAAATCAATATATATACACAATCCTAGCCAACACCACACTAAATATAAATTATATGTGAGTTACATGCCAGTACTACCCTACAACGTTCCTCTTTTACTCACTAAGTAGCGGTTCTTCCTATAGTCAACCGATATCCAAATAAAGTCACATCGTACGGATAAAACGAATGTTTGTCTTAAGGTTTCAGTCATTGCAGAAACTTTTTGACATGTTTTTTCTGATTTGATTGATAGCGCAGCAACGGCACAAGAATCAAAACATACACAGCTGTCTATCTTTGTGGATGATGATGAAATCCAAAATGATTTGTGCAACAGCAGAAAACTGAAAACGCGTACAGCAGTGCACTGTAAACTTGAATTTAAAGGGGACCTATTATGCTTTACCTTTTTTTCTGCTCATATTCAAACATGGCCAAAGTTTCAAATAACGAGGCCAATGCATGTACAGTTAATCCCTTTGAGCCAAAAGCTCCGGCTTCAGACTGTTTAAACACCATTCAGCAAGTCACCTTTTGTTTTTGATGGGCAGCCAATCAAAAGAGAGTTAACGTGAGGGGAGTTAATTATGTTGTTTAATCCAGCAGAGTCCTGAAGAGTCCCATAATATGTCCCCTTTAAGTTACAACTTGATTTGCTCACTAAGATTTGTATTTATTTACTTTTGTATCTTTTGCCTGAGGACCTATATTGGCTCCTAACCAAAGAAAATTATTTCCTGCAGTTTCAAAAATTGAGGGTATGCTCGGCAGGTTGTTCATGTCATTTATGGGAAGATGTTGCACTGTGGTTAATGCTGGCTTTTTGCTCAACCACAAACTTTTGGCCAGCAGCAGCAGCAGCAGCAGCAGCACTGCAGGATGATCACACCCTGCATGAGCTCACAATGAGATGCACACGGATGTTTACACAGCAACACATCCGCGCGCACACAAGCAGCCCCGAGGCCCACCGAATGAAGCTTCTAATCGCTGGTTCAGGTTTTAAATGTTTAATTTCCGGGTTTTGTTTCCACCAGCTGCCATGGTTTAGAAAGTCAGTGTCAACATCTAAAATGGCCACGCTTTCCGCTTACTTTTGGTGTCTTAACAGCAAACTGGCTCCTTCGGTTTACTCAGGAGACTCACAGAGACACAAACACGGCAGCGGAAAAAGATCAGCTCTGCCAGCGTTCGATTAAAATTTAAATATATTTCTGTGTCATGAAATCTCAGTCTAAATTTCCTTCAGATTTACTCAGGAGACACACAGCTAGGTCCAACAAAGAGCTGCAGCTAAAGTAAAGTCCGACTTTTCCATTGTTGTACAGCTCCACTCACCCATCAGTAACTATGTGAGTCAGGTTGTTTAACTGGGAAACCTTCAGCGCACACGGAGACCTCAGCACTAATGAACTCTCCGCAACACTAATGAGAAGTAATATTTATGTGTTTGAGTAATGTGTGGTGGAGCAACACTGCTGGCATTAAACAACTTTAATGAGCATAAAGAAAACAGCCAGAGAGCTGCATAAAGAGACGGCTTTTCTTTCTCTCTGTTTGTAAATATTCTATTAAATAAACTGGAACTTGCACTGAAATGAGGTGTGATCTCGCTTCTTTATGCTGGTGCTATGATGTCATTTCCTCAGCTCCATTTTAACATCCTGTTTTCTTTGACCAGTATTAATTTTAGAGCTTGAGCTGCACATTAGAGCTGCAGGTGGTGTAGAGATGTTCAAAGAAACAACATCTGGAGGAGTGCTGTCGGGTTTCTTTGCTTTCAAAACATCTTTACAAGCATAAATAATGCTCTGAAATGTGAAACTATAATACAGTAGCTTTTCTGCATAAAAGATATTTTATTAAGAGTTTAAAAATGTAGACATAGGAGTGTAAACTGTCCTTGCATGTCATCACCCTCTTAAAATAATATCACCTCATTTTTTTCAGAAAAGACAAAAGTCAAAAATAAAACACGTTTTATTACGTAGTTTGCACGTGCACAATATTAGAATAGAAATTCATATTAGAACCTTTAAATTTTTTGCAATAAAACAGCTTTCAAACAAATGTCCTGCATGTTAAATAAAGTCTGAATATTTGTCGTGCACGTTTGTTTTAGAATAATGTGAAGCTACAAAGTATTTAAAAAATGCATTCACCACTTGTTGGATGTTCCCGTTTAAATTAAGCAGGTAGCGAGACTCAGTGCATCCTTTGCACACATGAAAGCTGCACAAATCCAAACAAAAGCTGTGATGGACGCATGTCTGGGTGTTGTTGTGGCTGAAGGAACTAGCCGAGCAGAGTTAGTTTCAGTCATTGCAAAATCTGCTGCTGCTAGAGCGAGAGCCCCCTCCCCAATCACCATACAATCGCTCTGTGATGTTGTGGGTATGACACCATGCAAAGGGTCAACTTCAAAATAGAAACAGACTGATGGAGACCTCAAACGGTTATCTATTAATCTGTTTAAACTGTTTTCTGAGAGTCACTGAGATGTTTGTTTGGAATTATTCTGAACGCTCAAGATGATGAAGACGTGCAACTGGAGCGTTTATGAATGACTACAACGAAAATATTCCTGTAATCATTCATGCATCGTGGTGCAGATTACAGCTGTTATAAATGGTTAGAAAAATATTCTTAGGAGACCTTAATTATTTTATTTTTTAAGCCAGAAACATATTTACTTACAGAGCTACAGCTCTATAAGTTCTCTATAGGCTACTCTTGTTAATGTTTCTCTTTTTATTTTATTTGCTCATTTCTATTACTCATGAGACCTTTAATGTTACAAGAGCGTGGCTGAAGGCTATTTATTGATAACTGAAACTTTCAATGTTAAAAAAAAAAACGTGTCAGCTGTACACACATGATGTTTTCATGTGTCTAACATCTACACAGGGCTTTATTATTTCAAAACAGATCAATCAGTTCACTGGAAGTGCTTCTGATGCAGAAAACATCGACGCTTTTTTATGAAAATGGCGTTTTGTATGAAGTGGAGGCCGTTTTTGTTTAAATCATGGCCTCCGTCCTTCAGCCACAGCCTTTCTTACCAAGTTTGTCTCCTGCATCTTCAGCTGTGTGCCGCTAACCTCAATGCTTAGACTACCTCAGGAAAAAGAAAAATGCACCCACCCATCCGGGCCACAAAACCACAGACTCTGTTAAACTTATGAGAAGCTATATATGCAGCAGGCCTGCAGAGAGAAGTAACAGAGAAAAACCACACGAACTTTGTCAATAAGCGATGAAAAGCTGCACTTTCTGTTCACTGATCAAAAACAACAACTTCACTTTGTACTTACAAACTCCCAAACAAGAGCACACCTCGAAATAGTTTAAATGCACACCGACATGCACCAGCATGCCTCTCACAGATGTGCACACACATTTA
>JAVDPK010000327.1:150810-163384 GCA_034780415.1 Cichlasoma orientale | reverse complement strand
TATATATAGTTGGGTTTTGCATGTTTGTCTATTTGTTTTTTAATTTCTGTATTAATTTTGCATCAGTTAAAGAAGTTGCTGTTTAAAAACTATGCTGAAGCTGTCGGGCCCTTGAGCACAGAGCTGACCCCAGCTTCCTAACACAGATATATTAAAAAAATAAAGTGCATCAGTAACAATAAACAAAGGCTTTAAATATCACTAATATAGGGTAACTTGTTTTGTTGCCTGCGATGACGCGTGCTGACAGTTTCGGTATCCACCACCTTTGATGTGAAAGAAGGGGTGCTTTAAATGTCTCTTCTGTGCTCATTTGCAGCTTCTTTGTTTTTAATATGGGGCTCTGCTAGAATAGCTTTGTATGACTCACAATTCAAAATAATGTTCTTTTCTTAATCTTATTCTGGACCTCTTAGTTAATCCTCAGTCTGATCCAGCTCCTCGCCCTGTGAGCCAACTTTCCTGTGGCCGGCTTCCCCTCGCAAACAACAGGTTTGAGCGGCACGTGCGTGGGACTTCTGTGCTCAGCCACACTGTGATGACAGTGCTAGGGGGTATCCATTCTCACTGACATCATACAGATCCAAAAGTAGAAAAAACAGTCTGAAACCGAGCTGCATTTACTTGGTCTGTTAAGAGCAGCCTGAGGCCTGATCTTCAGGAAGAAAAGATTATGTCACCTTTAAATGCAATGATATGGATTCAAAACTGCACAGTCGAGCGGAGTGCTGAAATATCAGGTGAGGGAAACAGCAAACTCTGGAGTTTTGTGTTTGCACAGCGGGCTTGTTTAAAACAGCAGCAACGTACAATAAAATGTAGACGTACTGAAGCACCATTACAAGTGCACGTCACACAGCCGTCACAGTTAAAGAGTTGAAAGCACTTCGAATATGCTGCGTTTATTTTCAGGAGCTCGTTTAATACATTAGAAAGCAGTCGAGTTGTGTGGGAGTCAGAGATGCTGACAGTCACTGAGGTTTCCAGTTTCCCTCAGCTACTATTTTTCCATATTTGGTGCAAGCCCAGAGAGGCCAAATTCTTGTAAACATTGTACTTTTACAGTAAATCCACAGTGAGCTCAGCAAGAGCTACACAACTGTATTCATATTCAAAGACTGCACAGAAACTGAAAATTCTTCCTTTCACATTAAGACTTTTGACTCACTGAAAATGACTCAACAGTAAATCATCAGTGTAAAGAGAACATTGGGGTTTCTTATTGCAGGTAAAGAAGATCCTGTGTTTTGTATCCATGTGGGAAGTGTTTTACTAGCCCACTAGATGGCCACATAAACCACATGAACCACAGAACTTTATCCCACCTCACTGTACACCAAAGCATGGATCAACATTTACATGCTGTAAATGAGCATGTAAACGCGTGAGCTGAAAGGTCTTGGAGGCCGTTAGGTGATTAGAGACGGGAGCAAAGCCACTGAAAACATGGAAGGAGCCGCATGCTGGGAAAGATTTAGTTCAGCGAAAAAAGCCATTTGTAAGTTCTGTCCTCTCTTATGTCAAAGGAGCATTTACAGCAACACTTGCTGGATTTAAGTTTAGTCAAATCATGTCTCAATTATTATTATAATATTCTCTTGATTTAAAAAACACAAGATTATCCATCCAAGACAAGCGTCAATGAGAAAATCTTCTTAATTAGCAACACTGTCCACGTGATCCAAGGGCTATATTTACTGTTCTAACATGTCATCATCTGTTTGCACTTATTAAATGTTTTTGACTTATGCCATTGTCCTGAGGTCAGTCTAAACGGCCTCATAATCCAGAGGTTATCATGGTCCAAATATGATCATACTGTTTTCACCTGCAGACAAATGTTGCCACGGTCTAAAATGTCCTTAATCAACCACGTAGTTTTAATTTTCCACAAACAGTCTCAGCTTCCAAAGACTTTTCTTGACTATATTCCTCCGTGTCCATGTCTGTTTATTATTATTATTACTATTTTATTTATTTGTTTAGCATCTGAGCCTTTCTGAGAACTGCACACGACGATGATGCGCTTGAAAACTGGCCCATCTCACAAAGCTGTGTTCAGCTGTGTAGCTGCAAATTTCTGATCCTCAGAGAGTGTTTTGATTGACAGTCTCAGCTCAGCAGTGCAGGAGTCGCTGTTTCCCTGTTAGCAGGAAGTATCATGAGGCACAAAAAAAATCACAGTTTGATTTCAGAACTGAAACAAATCAATCAACAAGAAAGTACACGATGGCGAGTGCACGTGTGTAGAAAAAAAATAGGTGTTTACTGGAACGTGGAAGGCGAAGAACTGATAAGAGGAAATATACTGCAGTATGAGTCAATGGATTTTACACAGCTGCTCCTTTTAAAAGCATTGGGTTTGTTTGTTGCTGTTGTTGTCAGCTAACAGCAGCTAATGTGCCTCTGAATGTAGCACACATGCCAGCAGGTTTTTTGGTAACAGTTCTAACCTCAGAGCGGACTTTACACTCATTTCCATCTCTCTATTATTATCCCTGTACTCATGTAGAGTAACAAAATAATCCCCATTTATCTTAAACTGGGCCTCGGTGCATCCCTCAGCTTTCTGAAAGGAGTTGTTTTAGGTCTTCTCTCTTTAGGCTAGCTTTCTTCTGATTGGCTGCCCCTCGCAAAGCGGTTTGAACAGCAGGGTGGGTGGGGCTTTGGTATTCACAGCCAGAGCTGTGGGCCCATATAAATATCACATATGGTACTGAATCCTGAGTTTGTGGCTCTCTGGGTTTACTCATACACACGCTGACATTATTTGAATCTCTGGACATGTTTCATTTGAGCATCCACCATTCTGACAGTATCTATATGACATAAAATAATGTGAAGCATAGTAGGTCCATTTTAACTATCATTTAAGCTGATCCTTATTCCAAAATATGTACATTTAAGTATTTGGTAAGTTGACCTGTATAACCAGCATCGCTGAGTCAGGCTCAGGGATGCTGGTTGGCCAGTTTCCAGTCTCTAAATGTGTATAAGGTGTTTTGTTGCATTGGCTTGGATATGAATGACTGCTACCGCTAGACCATAGATTTTTGTGCCATTTGCCTCTCAGTGACTGAGATAGATTCAGAGATACAGCTGATCAGACACAGATTTACCACCTGCTATTCAAGAGGCAATCATGTGCTTTGTGTCCCACGTGCCCCCACATGCCCCCACTGGCAACAAGTTCATTATAGTGGCTGGCAGGAAGCCCGGGACAGTGATCGAAATCCTCAGTGCTGTGGCTGAGCGAGCAAGCCAAGACATACATACAGCACTACGACATACAAACATACATATAGAACATTAATGTAGGGACAAAGACATGTCCACCCATCCATGCATCTACACACACGTATGCATCCCACCACACATACTTACACGCTCCAACACTCCAGCACACATAATATGCACGGGTAGAGGTGCAGCTAGTGCCGGCGTGAAGCGGTGAACTGCATTTGAACCGGTGACCTCTGTAACTCACCCATATTGATGGCAGGCAGCGCACTCGCTCACAACACAGCGCTTCAGCAAGCATAGCATGGCTCCGGGGACTCTAGGCGTCAGTGGGGGAAGGGAAGGGGAAAGCATGGATGGATGGATGAATGGCGGAGTTCACACACAAGTCAAACACATTGCCGGTCAAGTTTATTCGTCAAGGTGTTATGGTGGAATAACAAAGAGAGAGAAAGAAGAGGGGAGAAGGAAACATGCTATCCCCAGTAGGTAGGTTCGATGAATGGTGCTAAAGAGATAAAGGAAAGAGTCTGTTTTAACTAACTGTCCCACACCGGCCACAGAGACATAGGGGGTGACAAATTAAAGGAAAAGTCTATAAGCTATCCCCGTGTATAGCACTGCATATACGTTTGTATGTTTGTTAAGTTGTATTTGTCAGAAGAAGGTGTTAGGAGGGTTTATTCTGACATGAAGGCTGGAACAAAAGAGGTTAAATAGAAAAGCCATCCTCCCTTGGTCTCCTTTGAGCACTTACATGACGTATCATATGCTGCATTTTTCACACTTCTCTGTAGACCTACGCCTATCGTCTTTGTGCCACTAAACTCTAAAATGTGAATCCATTTCTGTAATGATGGCTCACCAATGGCCGCCAGCTGTGGGTGAGGAAGTGAAAGAAGGAGAGAAAGCGACTCAAAGGAGCTTCCTCCAAAATGTCTGGATTCTCACTTAGCAACAGGGTGATGAGCTCGGTCATTTGGGACGGGTTCAAAGTTCCTCCCCAACAAAAGGAAGCAGTTGAGGTGGTTTGAGGATCCGATTAGGATGCCTCCTGGATGCCTCCTGGGTGAGGTGTGTTGGGCATGTCCAACTGGGAGGAGGTCAGACCCGGGACAGGGGTTCGGAAATTATGTGAATATGTAAATTGATCCATCCATCCATCCATCCATCTTTTTCAGCTCATCCACGTCAGGGCCTCAGTCTGGCTGAAGTCTTTCCCAGGTGTCACAGCCTCCTGAGACCCGGCCTGTTGACTGTTGTCCTCTGTAGTGGACATTACATTTTCATGCACATCTTTTAAATTTTTCAAGAAACTCAATTAAATCCTGTTGTACTCTAATGAAGACATACTGGGCTTTCTGGGGATATGTCGTATGACCAGCTGGCATGTTGGGAACTTTATTTTGTTTTCAATCCAAAATTGCAGCAAGCCCATTTAATGAAAATAGGAGAAGAAAATCCAATATTGTTACTTTTTTGTTGTTTTAATCATGGTTATCATATATGATTTTGTTTGCAAGGGTTTCAGTTAGAGTATTTTCAGTTTTAAACCGAGTTACTGAGTCTTTGAATAAATATCAGTTGTAATGGACATCAGGACCATCTTTATGTACTTTGATACCTAATCATTGTAGGCAACAGGACTGAGGCAGCGAGGATTCTGTACACAATAGTACAAAAGTACAAGATTTTGCACCATCCACTACAGCTGCCTAGTTGCACCGTTGGGGACTGTGTGCCTCCTGGTGTGCAGTTCACCAGATCAGCCCCTCTGAGGCCACAGCCAGGATATCCTGCCAATTTCTGCAGTCCCAGCTGGAGGCGGCAAATCTGCAGTTGTTCATGTTGGTCGCTCAGCACTCAGTGGGGATGAATCATCTATGATCTCCCAGTTTCTCAAAGGTGCCCACAGGCTTACAGTTCACATGTCTGGACCCTTGTTTCCCCCATGGAACGCCCATAGTCTCTGGCACTCTTCAGCATCCCCCGTTTGATCCCCTCAACGATGCTAATTTTAAATGGCTTTCCCTTAAAACAGCTTTCCTGATAGCCATAACATTTGCCAGGAGGATTAGAGAGCTCCATGCTCTGTCAGTTCACAGGGGCTGCTGCAGGGTTTTGCCAGAAGGATCACGGGTATCCTTTGGCCTAACCCTGCATTCCTACCAAAGTTTCTATCCAAGTCCTCCTGTCCCAGTCTGTCGAGCTACAGTCACTTCCCACTAGTGGCTTAGATCAGGAGTTAGCTCTGTGCCAGGCTGCTCTGTGCCCTGGCCAGATCTTGACACAGTATATCAGATGCACACGGACCTTTAGCAAGACAGGCCAGCTTTTTGTCTGCTTTAACTCTGGGGTCTTGGGCAGACCCAGACAGTCAAAGCCCAGGCTGTCCCATTGGGTTGCAGAGGCCATTTAGCAAGGGTATGCATTTTTGGGAACTCTCCTCCCATCCTGAGTATGGTGCCACTCAGCCCAAAGTTTGGCTACTTCATGGGCCTTGTGGAGGGCCATTTGTGCTGCTGCAACATGGCCATGTGAGTCCACAGTTTCCAGATTCTACCATCTTAATGTGGCAGCCAGTCCCTCCTTCGGAAAGCGGGTGCTGGGTGCAACTCAGTGGTAGCCAACTGGGCATTGTCTCTATGGTCAAGCTAGCATCTTGGGGACCAATCACAGCACCATTATGGCTTTCCCTCTGCATCTTTGCAGGGTCTTCTTGGTGCCAGTCTTGCATTTTGCAGACTGAAAGCCCCTCTACATCTCAGGCTTGCCATTCACATCTTGTAGGGTTCTGACCTGGTTGCCATGTAAATTTGTACATTTGTGCACAGCTCGTGTACTTAAGCTGTGGTGGTTAGAATATTGGCCTGCACCATCTCCTCTCAGGGTGTCTCAGAGTCTTACCTGTACATATGGAATATGTAACAAAGTCAAGAGATAAAGAACATATGGTTATGTTGTACCTTAATTCTTTGAATGAGAGACTCTTTTGTTTTAAGGCCACTCAGAGACGCATTCCGGAAATTAGAGAGAAAAGCAAATTTGATGACACTTATTTTTCCACGGGGAGAACGCACAAACTCCACACAGAAAGGGCCCCAGCTGGCCAGTGGATTTGAACCCAGGACCTTCCCTAACAGCTAAGGAGGGCTTCGTATTAGCAGTTGTCTTTCTATTTTTTCTTTCCTTATTTTGAGGACTCAAATATCAAAGCAAAAGATATAAAAAATGTTGGCATCTGGCATTTGCACTGAATATAATTTGAGGCGTTGCAGAATGGATCTTTGTCTGGCAATATGGTTGCCTGGTTAAGGGAACAAGCTTGGCAACATGGACATGCACACGGATGAGTAGCTGTTCTCTTTGTACCATTTTCTAATCCCCTTGCAGTTTTTGCTTGCAGGACAAATGCATAGTTGGTGCCTTTGCAGTGTAGTATCTGCAGGGGAAAAGGCCGTGAGGGAATAACAAACTGGAGTACTTTCAGATGTCTCCATGGAACTGTGCATTTACCCAGTTCATCCAAAAGGTGTTCATACCAGATGCCAATTGGGAAACCGTCACTTTATGGAACTGGAATTGTGCACCGAAGGATTAAAGCAAAAAAGGGTCTCCAAGTTGTTGGTTTTCCTCTGTAATACCAAATAATACCTTTCTTGTAATTCATCCTTTTCCTAAAAAAAACCGAAACAAAAACAAATAGTGGAATCTTACCAACCTCTTTAAAACTCAGCAGGCTTGTCCACAAACCACTGATCATTAAAGGTTCTATGATAAAGCACCAGCGCTAATGTAACATTGTTTATTCATGTAATGTCTGAGACTAAACTGTTTGCAGTGCACATACAGACGTTCTGTTGAGGATAAAGGTTCACCTGTCATGTGACCTGTCATGTGACCTGTCTTGGAGCACAGATTGGTGCTGCCACAAACATTAGGGGTGACAAAGAGGTCTCCATAAATTATTCACATTATTTTCATAATTTTGCACTAACACTGAGCGGTTATGCCTGCTGTATGAAACATTTAACTGAATATAGTGCACGCTATGTTAGGACGCTGCACAAAGCGTCTTAATATAGCGCATATATGAATGCATGTTCTTATCAATGGCACATTATTAATGATGGATGGTGGAGGGTATCTGTGGTCAGTATTAGAAGGAACCTTTCCCACACAGTACCAGCTTTTACTCTCAGCACCACCTTCTGCTTTAATATTTGATCAAGAACAGGCAGCTCTTCATCAGGGTATCTACCCAGCTGCCTGGCACGTAGTACAGCCAAGTTCATCTTTGTCCTACTAACACAGAAAAAATAACCTTTTAAAGGCAGACAGTCTCACTGAGATCACAAGAAAATGATCATAATGGTCGAAAATATATTTCAATGCAGAACTCCAATCTTACTTCCAACCAACAAACACAAATGTGCTTCTTTTTGTCTTTTTGTGAAAAGTGGGAAAAACTGATGTGTGTGTCTTTATCAAACCGGAGCCACTCCACGACTTCAGAGAAAAGAGGAAAATTTTCTTTTGACAAATGCCCGAGGAAGAGCCCACAAATCAAAAAATCTCTTTTGTATAAAATATTTAAGGATTGAATTATTACTTGGAGCTGAATGTGTGCAGACCTTTCCCCTTTTTGCAACATAAAGTCACACAATAAGCCACATCACAGCGTGAGGAACAAGCCGGAGCACGGCTTCGGATAGACCTGGAGTAGGATCCTTGATAAGCACATTTTCCTCAGCTTGTCTGCTCAGTTTTTAAGTGTCGTTTTCACGCATGGACCGCTGCCATGAATCTGAAGCTGCGTGAGAACGCTAATTTCCAAATCAGGTGGATTGGATACTAAACAGTTTCTAATCTTCCACATCACAAGTACAGAGTCTGTGTAATGTCCGCCCATGCACGAAAGGCACAGGTTAATACTTTCACAGTTGGGTGGGCATTATATATGCTCTACCTCCTGCATGCTCTGCACAGGCAGCACCCTCACCAAGTCTGGAGCGCTGCTATCTCCTGCTACGTGCTACATGTGAAAAAGGACAACTTGGGACAATGCCCCCGACACCGTCATTTGTTCCTGTGTTAAAGCAGCTTTAGCGAAGAAAGAAAGAATCCAAATAAGAACAGCGAACATAAACAATATCTTCCAGACTCATCTCTGGCAAATCTTCATTAGTGAGACTGATCGCTGACCTGATCTGTGCCGGGGTCATGTTTGTCTCAGTTCACCCCAAAGGTGTTAGTGGAAGTTAAGGTCAGGACTTGGTGCAGATCAGTCAGCTTCTTTTAACATCAGCATGGCAAAAACCACTTGCTGTACATGGGGCGTCATTATATTGAAAGGTCAGCTGCTACCACTATGTTGAAGCATTCAGGTTTCCTCTAATTGAATCTAAGAGGCCTAAAAACAGCCCCAAACACAAATTATGCAAAAGGAACCCCTATGGTCCACGCACCATTAAAGGCACCAAACTGAGCTAAATAAATTGTACACATTTAATATAATAAAGTGTGCCGGCTGTTCCATTTTGTTCTAATTATTCATTATTTTGCCTATTTTTGCCAGGTTTCCATAAACAGAAGCTTAACTGGCAGAGTAGTGTATCACAGTATATTCTGACTGTGCCATTTAAACATGCTGTAAAGCCTTTAATGATTCTTTAATGAAACTCACAGAATTGAACCCTACTCCAACTGGAGCATCCTGCTCTGCTATTCAAACAGTCCAAATCATCTTTGAGGCAAACAAACGGAGGCAGGTGCTCTGCCAAATCAACCATATGGTCCCTAAGGTGGAAGCAGAAAGAGTCGGTGCACAGGAGCTCTCATTTCCTCTCCACACTGAAACGTTCAGCTCAGCAGAGTACATTCAAGCTGTGGGTTCTGCTAACAAATGTGACAAAGGTGTTGTAGCCCGAAGCAGCCCGCTTGACCTCGGCTGCTTTGGGTGAGAATGTGGATGTCTTCTTCGAAAAGTGTTGATCCCATTTCAACACTTGCAGCTTTATTGTCAGTTGCAATATGGAGTTGAGCATCACTGGTGAAGAGTGAGACTGCACTGGTCTCTGTGCAGGATGGAGGTGCGTCTGTCCGCAAACATATCAGCCAAGTGATTGGTGGGCATATTGCTCGACTCGGGGAGTTTTCATCATTAGCCTGCGCTGCATGGCAAATGGGTGGTGTGGCCCCTTTTTTTCCCCCTTACAGGCGGCAGTATCACAGCTCTGATCTGTCACCCTTCGCTTGCCTTAATGTGTGAAAGCAAGACGTGTTGCGCCTATTAGCACTTCTTGGCAAGGCTGGCATGCTGATCCCTCATCCCCGGGGAGGCTGGCAATATGGTGCCGCATGGTGACCGCCCGCCAGCCCTGGCTCCCGCTGTCACAACACATCACATATCCCCAGCAACCACCACCACCACCTCTTCCACCGCACCTCCATCACTGCGGCTGGATGAGTGACAGGACCGCCCAACAGCCAGAGCTGAGGGTCCTCTGGGTGGAATATCAACAAAAAACTTTTAGAGAGAGGGGACAGCTCAAGTGATCTATTCTTTAATTAAGAAGAAAAGCTGTGGAAAGATTGAAGTCCTCATATGAGATCAAACATGCAAGAATTTAATACGTGTCACCAGCAGTTCAGCTTAAATAGGCAATGCATTTCTGCTTTGATTGGTCATTATGAAATAAATGTTTGCTGCACAATAAACTAGCTGAACAATATTGACACCATCTGTGTTTTGATTGGCTGCCTGTAACCTTGCTTTCACTTTGCAAAATGAAGGCTAAAGGGCACAAGAACAGGAAACTTTTGTCTTCCTCAGAAGCTTTCACCAGGTAAGTGACAGGCAGGCGCTGAAATTATTCACCCAATGGAGAGGGGCCTGGGACTAGAGAGGGTTAGGTGACTGTACAATACTGTATATCAGCTTTCAGGGGTTTTTAAATGACTTTTTAATTTGGCCAATTTAGTGCTCCTTTATTTCCATGAGAAATCAACTTACTAAATAATTCATTTGTAAGACACAACTGCTGAATGAAACCAGGAGGTGATGCCGTTTTCATTTTGTTGTGTTGACGTAGAAACTGGTGGAGATTCTCAGAGCTGACCTGACATCATGTGGGTGATGTTTCTGAATTAGCATGTAATTTTACAGTCCATGATAGGCAAAACAGCCATGTGCTGGTTTTATTTCATTGACACTGCTACACTCCATCCATCCATCCGTCCATCCGTCCATCCATCCATCCGTCCATCCATCCATCTGTCCAGTCGTCCCTCCGTCCATCCATCCATCCGTCCATCCATCCATCTATCCGTCCATCCATCCGTCCATCCATCCATCCATCCGTCCATCCATCCGTCCGTCCATCCATCCATCCGTCCATCCGTCCCTCCGTCCATCCATCCATCCATCCGTCCATCCATCCATCCGTCCTTCCGTCCATCCATCCGTGCATCCATCCATCCGTCCATCCATCCATCCGTCCCTCCGTCCATCCATCCATCCATTCGTCCATCCATCCATCCATCCATCCGTCCGTCCATCCGTCCATCTGTTCGTCCATCCGTCTGTCCATCCATCCATCCGTCCGTCCATCCATCCGTTCTTCCGTCCATCCATCCATTCGTCCATCCATCCATCCATCCATCCGTCCGTCCATCCGTCCGTTCTTCCGTCCATCCATCCATCCATTCGTCCATCCATCCATCCGTCCATTCATCCATCCGTCCGTCCGTCCATCCGTCCGTCCATCCATCCATCCATCCATCCATCCATCCATCCATCCGTCCATCCATCCATCCATCCATCCAGTCATCCATCAGGTCACAGGGGCAGAAGGTTGCAGGGGCAGAAATCTAAGCAGAGAAAGCACAACTTCTTGGCCCCGGCCACCTCCTCCAACTCCTCTGGGGGTTCCCAAGCCAGCTGAGAGATGCAGTCCCTCCACTGCCCCCTCACCTAGGAGGCATCCACCAGTCACCCCAGTAACATGGTCAACTACCTCAACTGGCTCCTTTTGATGTGAAAGAGTACTGGCTCTACTCTGAGTCAGATTCCCCACCCTGTCTCTGAGGTAGAGACCAGACACCCTTCAGAGCAACTTCATATCAACCACATGTATCCGTGACCTCATTGTTTCAGTTAGTACCCACAGCCAATGACCACAGGTGAGGGTAGGTGTCGTTGTCCAGTTTAAACAAAAATAACCCCAAACAGGTGGTTTGGTATTCTTGTTCTACTCACTGTGACTAGTTGGAAAACTTAAAGTTTAAATGCAGCCTTCAGTTGACTTTATCTTTCCTGTGATCTCACCTTAACAAAACCTGCCCTCATAAAAGCACAACAGACATGTGGGAAACTGTGAGAGGTTAATCTTCGTTCAGGCAAAGGTTTCCAAGTGAGCTCTTACCAAGTGTATTTTTATTGTGATGAGTCATTTTATTCTGACCTACAAATACATTTTCTTAAATGAGTTACAAGAAGGGCAACATCAACTTTAACTGGTGGATATGTGCCATCATGATACTACCCAGTAAAAAGCATCCAGTCTGATCAAAATTTACAGATAGCTTTCTAGCTTTTAAACAATTATGAGCTATTTCCAGACTGAACCCCCCCCCCACCCCACCCCACCCCCACCCCCTATCCATATATATGTGATTTGGTGAACAGTGATTCAGATAAATGAATGACAGCAAGTAAAATGCAGTTACTATGATTATCAGATGATTTAAAATCTATTTAAAAGAAATGCAAAAGAAATGTGGAATTTGAATCGATAAAGCTATTGAGCAGAGAGGTTTGTTCGTAGGATGATGGAAAGACAACACATTTGGAGAAGCAGAAAGAAAATTGCTAAATTGGAAACACGGGGCCACTGCCCTATTAACGACTTGCGCTATAAGTAATAATTTCCATTCTGTATTCATGACACAGATGATGACACAGAGGGCTCAGTTTGTGACTCTGCTGCCTGGATGCGGACCCGATAATGAGTGGTCGTCTCTGTCTCAGTTAGTGGAGTCGACTCTGAGTCACGAGGCTTCCACTGACTAAGTCTGAGCATTGCAAACTAAGTTTATCAACATGCAAGTGTGTGGAATTCACCCACAGTGTTTTTGTGGTTACGTAGAAAAATTACAGTAAGAGGAAACAAGGCTATAAATCATTTTCATCAAAGGAAACTGAATTTTCTTTAAATTTGTATGTTGAACTTGGACTTGGACTTAGTCTCAATGTCAGTTTGTGTTGTGTGTGTGTGTGTGTGTGTGTGTGTGTGTGTGTGTGTGTGTGTGTGTGTGTGTGTGTGTGTGTGTG
>JAVDPK010000327.1:124054-139390 GCA_034780415.1 Cichlasoma orientale | reverse complement strand
AGAACACCTTTGGGATGAATTAGAGCGGAGACTGTGAGCCAGGCCTTCTCTCCAACATCAGTGTCTGACCTCACAAAGAGCTTCTGGAAGAATGGTCAAAAATTCCCATAAACACTTCTAAACCTGTGGAAAGCCTTCCCAGAAGAGCTGAAGCTGTTACAGCTGCAAAGGGCCCACATCATATTAAAGCCTGTGGATTCAGAATGGGATGGTACTCAGGTTCATGTGTGTGTGTGAAGGCAGACGAGTGAATAATTTTGGCAGTACAGTGTATAGCTAACTTGCAGTGGTTTTCAAAAGTATAAATTAATGAGCTAATCAGTTATGAGTAACTTTAGATGAAAACTGAGATGTTTTTCTGTTTATTAAACTTAATATTGAGACCTGTGTTACCTTCCTCTTTCTCCTCCTCATTTCTTGCCTGTATCCCCACTAATACTATCAATAATAAACATAATCATAACTCTTTAAAAAAATCGGGGCTTAAGAGAACAAGCGTACAAACATATTCTTGCATAAACAAATGACTGTAACATATTTATATATTTCTACCTTAATGTTCTATTTCCATCAAATCTTGCCTATAGTCCTTTATGAACAGCTAAAAAAATGAGACACCTCCATGAGTAAGACGTGAACGTGTTAAACAGACTGAGCAGAGCAGGAGACAAGAAAGGAGACTGACTAATCCAGTTACCTAACTCAGGCACAGGAGCAGTGCTCTTGGTTTAAGCCTGCTATCAGAAATGTTACCTGGATACAGTACAGCACACCTGAATCCTCTGACCAGATCACTCTAGATCCTAGAGACAGCGCACTTTACTGAACAAAAAACTCACACTAAATATACGAGCCAAATTTGATCTGCGTTAATTTAAGCATTAGTTTCCAACTTAGCACACATGAGCAAATCACACTTGAGGGTGCACCTTTACTCCTTTAATACAACTACAACATTTCATTCTGCTTTCTGCAGCAGCATTTCAGGCCCTTTTCTGCCTGATTTTAAGATTGTGAAAAAGACCATATGTGTGTTAGAATAAAATATTAGATGCATTTATGAGTATAAAAATCTAAGACCTTAAATACACGACTAAAAAAATAAAGTCACAAAACACACTGGTATTTATTCGCCTGCTTAGTGTTTTGTTTTTTTGTTGTCTCTGTTCGATGTTTTCCAGTTGAAGCACTTCCTGATTTCTTTTCACATTCCCAGTGTTGCGTGTTTGTGTTTAGTTTTACTTCCTTTGCATCGTTTAGCTTAATCAGTTTCTTTGTTCCACCTGTTTCCTCTTCCCTTGATTGCCCTCTGTGTGTCTGTGTGTGCACACATAGTCCCATTTTCCATTTGTGCTTTTGTCAGTGTGTGTTTCCTCTAATGCTGAATTCTCTTTCCTTAGACTCTTATTCATTACAAAGCTTCAATTTAATTTAACATGTTTATGTTGTAACAGATAAGTATTTAATACTTTTGAAACCTGCATTTGTATGATTTCAAAAACAGGAATCTGGTTCCAGCTCCTTAACGTGTGCACATCCATGTGTGAGAGTAAATGTTACCTTTGGGTTTGGGACTCTTGGTCAGACTAACGTGGCTTTCTTAGACATTTTCTGACATTTAACAGGCCGAACAAATATTAACATCCTGGAATCAATATTTCAAACTGGTGTCTTATTAGTATAATTATTTGCACAGACTGGTTTAACAGCTACTGGATGAGAGCGCGGCTGGATTAATCTGTTATCTCTGACCCCACACCTAAGCTAAATATAAACCACACCACCAAACAGTCCTGTATTAGCTTAGGGTCATTTAATGAAACGCAGTTTCAGGAATATAAATATTTAGAGAAAGTCTTAGTTGGACCGAGGACCCGCCCAGATATTTGGCTTAATTAACTTCAGGTCTCAGCTTAGCTGATACTGATGGGTTAGCTGTCATAATAACTTTACACATATGTAACTAAATTGCTAAAACTCGTGGAGGCGGATGAATTTGTGCAGTTTTCCTTGTTGAGGATCCAGTCTTGTACAGTGTGTGGCCAACACCGCCTACAAGGAGAGGATTACCTCGGCTTAATTGGCTTTTCAGGAGATGCTTTTAGCTACTTAGAGAAACTCAGAAACGCAGTAACTTGATCTCAAGGGAGAGAGAGCACTGATACAACAATATTATTCAGCATGATTATCACAGAATAACACGTATATACTTAATATATAATTATGCCATGGATTGTTTAAGTATTTAGTGAGTTTTATACATAAAAATAGAAAAAAGATGCAAAGTTTTAAGAGAAAAACTGATTAAAATCTTTTAACAAACAAAACCTGAATGTTTCCCTGCAGCAGAACAAAAACAGAAAAAGAGTGAAGGCGCTTTATTTGAAAGGAAAACATTTTGCGTATTTGTGTTTAATTTGTGAGTCTTACTCTCGATGATTTATTATAATTCATTATTAATAGTTTTAATATAAAATCCCCGTTTTGTAATGTCTGTGGGTTATTTAGAGCTTTCTGGATGTTATTTTTTGGTTGTGAGTTTTTAGTTTATGTCGCATTGTTTTCCTTGAGCTTTAGTGTTGATTATTATTGTGCGGTGAGTTTTTTTGTTTCTATTATTCTTGCAGTTCACTCATGTTCTGGTATTTGTTAGCTTAGCCTCCGTTCTTCCTAACAGAGTTGCTGCCTCTGTGCTGGATGTTTTCCAGCTGAGTTACTTCCTGATTTCTTTTGTATATACTTAGTTTTCTCTTGAGAAGAGAAGCTACTAATATTCATGTTTTAGTGTCCGACTGACTTTCTCAGGGCCCACAAATGCTTCGCAAAAGCCTTTTCAGCACATTTTAGTATGTAACTTTGACAATACAGGGCTGCACACAAGATGCAAAGTCAGTGCATTCAAACTGATATCTGTCTAAATCCGTCCAGAAGCAGCCCGCCTTGCTGTTATGTAAGGCCAAGAGAGGATGAGAGTAACTGACCTCAGTGATGAAAGCATGCGGTGGAAACAGGATGAAAGGATTTGCAGGTTTCTGAGCTTGCTTAGTCAGGAAGGGACATACAGAATATTCCACATTAAATTTTATTACAGATTTTACTGCAGCTTCTTATTCTAGATACGAAAAACAAGCTCACTGTGTCACCCGTGTTTAACACTTATCCTTACATTGTAAATATCATAGTTGCATACATTTAAGGTTGTGTGCTTTTGAACATGTAAAGCAGTCACACTCCAGTCCATTTGTGTTAAATAACTCAAAGATGGACAACTCTTTGAACTCATTTGACCCGGAAAACATGATGAGTGATGTAATGAGCTCCCAGGGAAAAATAGTGGCCAACACAACAAGCCAGTCAAGGTGGAGACGAGCATCACGCCTGAGGGTGGGGTTAAGATGCACAGATTATGACTGTTATAATCTTATCTGTGGAATAAAACACTCAGATTCAGATCAGCTACTTTACATGAAAACTTTACTCCTGTTTACATGAAGCAGAATAAATGCTGATCACTGTTTGCGATCCAAAATCAGAGGAAATTGTTTAAAAAAAAAAAAAAGTATTACAAAGGGCAGAGAAACAACTTCAAAGGTACATTTTTGTGGTCACACTCTTTTCTGATCACATCCTCAGCTAACAAGTCCTCCATTGAGCCCGTGAACCGCTCAAGGCTGCACAGGGTCTAATCTGGAGTCCACTGATATGCCACTACCGTAACACAATGACAAGTGGAAGCTACAGTCACTTTAGACAAATGTTTTTAGTTTTTATATATATATATATATATAATTAAACACACACACCCCGGACACATTCACCGTCCAGATTACAGCACATATAACTGCTGAATTATTGGATTTTTGAGGTTATATCGCGTTTTCCACACATATTTAACCCAGACTTTCGCAGTAGCTGTGTGGTGTTTTCAAATCTAATTTGCAAAAGCAATTTTTAAAAAATCCCACCTGAAATCCACCTGCGACTCTCATCATCTGTCCTTCTGGGTCCGATTAATCCCACAGGTGTCTCACTTGGCGTTTAATAATGTGAAAAATCACCATTTTGACTGAAAAAATATCGACGAACGTTCAAACAACAGCAGCCAGACTGCATGTTTCATCCAGAGACAATCACATAATCTCACCCGCTGCGCCCTCCCTACCGGCGGGTGACAGCAGCTCCAAATCCAAGGAGGGCTGTGCGTCGTAAGCGGCGTGCACCATGCGCACTGTGTCCCGCGTATTATCCGCATTAGCTGGAATTACACTGAAAGTCTAGCGGGCCTGCAGTGGAGGGTGAATCCAACCAGGTTCCTCTCTGAACGCTCATTCTGAAGCTGAAGCAGTTTAAATGGACTCATCAAAGCTTGAAGCCTGCCCATACAACCTTATTAACACCATATATTAAGCGCAAATTACCGACCTTTAATAGCTTCCTTAGAATGCCTGACATGGCCTTCCTATTAACATTTCACTGCAAGCCATAATTTACTGTTAATTTATCATTATTCCTCGTTTGTAATAGATGCAGGCTTGCAGCTTGTGTCATCTTGTTAATAAAAAAAAATCTGTTTATTTTTAATGTAAATCTGTTTATTCTCAAATCAAAATGTTGCAGTGCAGCTTTCACGCTCTTGTGCAGAGGTGCGCGGTGTTGCAGTGAGCGCCTGAGCAAATACAAGCCATAATAGACTAACTGACCCAGATTAGCAGGTTTGCTGTAATCTGCAGATTAACTCATCAGATCTGTGATCACTTGTGTTTGTTTTGGCTGGAGATGTTTTTTTGTTTTTTTTTTTTAAATGCACTTTATGTCACAGCAACACTCAAATCTGGCACTGTACTAAACATCATCTCCTAAACTGTGGTGAGAAAGCAGAAGCATTATTACCCCCACCAATGAGAATATGTGATTGGTTCAGTTTGACACTGAAAAGGTTACCAGAGGCCGGTCTTTGCCCATCTCAGAGGTGCTTAACTTCTAACCAAAGATTGGAGCCATATGAGCCAAAGTAAGAGCTGACAATATTTATTAAACACTTAAATAAAGCCATTTTTTAAGCATTATTTATCCAATAACTCCAGACACCTCCAGGCTGAGGAGGTGTGCTGAAACCAGCCACATCTGCTCCTAAAGGTGGATGCTCACAGTGTCATTCAGCACCAGTTTAACTGCTTCACTTTTTTTTTTTTTAATCTTAAAAGTCTGACTGATGCCAAATTCAAACAAAGCATCCAGTTTGTTTACAGTCCTTTGCTGCAGATTTGAAACACACCAGTCTCAGGAACGTCCTCCGCAGCACTATGTGGCCTCTTCTGCTTTAGGAGCCGCGTCCGCACTGCCGGCCGAGCTCAGCTGTTTGATGTACTGCTGGAGCAGCTGTGACAGGTGGGCCGGGTGGTGCTGCAGCAGGGAGGAGGTGTGGGAGGTCAGCACGGTGAGCCCGCTGATCACCTCGCCCTGAACGACAGTCATCGACGGGAGTTTGGAGTAGCTCACGATGCCCTGTGCACTCAGCAGCGTGTTGTCTATGCAGGCTCCTGATGAAGGAAGAGCACAGATCATTGCAGACATTTGCGTTTAGATAATTAGAGAAAATGTCCTTCAAAGCCCCTTCCCCATTTTTACAGAGTTTCAGCACAAAGAAACCAAAGCACCATTTTCAGCTCTGAAAGTGCCTCGGGTATCAAGGTCCTACATCCTGGCCAGGACAAATGTGAGCACACACTCCTTAATCTTCTGGGACATTTCCTTATTATTACAATTAATAACATAGACTATGTGGGCCGCACCGCTCAGTCTTTGAATTTAGTCCCATTGCCACAGGTGTATAAAAACCACCTAACCATGAAGTCTGCCTTTGCAAACATTTGTGCGTGAACAGGTCGTTCTAAAGCGCGCGGTGCTGTAACAGGATGCCACCGTTGTCAGTCTGTGAAATTTCTTCCCCTCTTACATATTCCACGAGCAGCTGTAGGCGGTATTAGGAATCACAGCACCTGGCAGACCTAATATAGTTACAAAGCAGGGTCTCTGAGTGCTGAGGTGCACAGTGGGTAGTGTATTTATGTAACACAATATGAAGCACTTTTCAAAGTTTTGTTTATCCCTAGAACAGTCCTGAAATAGCACAGGGAATTCTCATCCGTAAGTGTGTGGAACTTCCTCCATTCCTAATTCCTAACGGGCTCTGCGCCTTCACAGAGTTGGGTTAGTCTGGTGAGTCGTGCTGGGGGCCCATTCAGTGACAGAGGGCTTAGAAATGCACTTCCACTTAAAGCTAGTTGGTTTGGATCAGCGTTTATTGTGGCGGCTCCTCCACGAACAAGCAGACAGAGGGAATGTCTGTAGGGGGCGAACTGGATTTGGGTCGTATAGTCCGTGTGGACACACAGTACACTTGCCATTTTCCACATGAGAAGCAGTAACTGCTTATCCCATTTACCTGGATCCCTACTTTTATCTCCCAGGCTGGTAGCAAGCAGGACGTGGAAGCTTACCGACACCCACAGATGCTAGCCTCAAACTCCGTCAGCTCCAAACTCCGTCACCAGCACGAGACTGCACAGTTCATTTCCAAGACAATTTAGCTTAACTCTAGTGAACTCGTTCCTGAGACATTATTCATTACCAAATGATAATTAATTACTCCTTGCAAGTGAACGATGAACGATAAGCGTACCTAGGAGTGTGATCTGCGGGCTACCCCTCAGAGTCCTCAGCATCTCCTTTACCTTCGGCTCTCTACTAACAAAGAGAACCGTTGGGCCAACAAACAGAGGAGCCATGTTGCAGTAAATGGAGTCACTCAGGAACGACCGCATCACCTGAAAACAAACAACTGAGAATTAGAAGACTAAAGATCTTTGATGTGAAGTTTTGCAGCACGGTGTGCTTTATATGAAGGAAACGCTGAGGGAAAAAGCTGCAGATATGATGCACACAGTGGATGGAGACAACAACTGAAGTTAAATTTAAAGTTTATGTTGCATAAAAAGGTTTTGCAGTTGTTATAGTTTCAGCATTCGCGGGTATGTGAGGGACCGCTCGATCCTGGGTGACAGCAGACGGTGAACAAAACGCTTTATGTGGACGTCTGCGTGCCAAAGTTATGGACTGCTCATCCGTGGAGTACACAGTTATCCACATCTGCAACAGAATATAACCCCCACCTTATCGTGCCTTCTGCTGCTCTGGTAAATTGAATGGATATCAAATACTCACACAGAGTCATCATCAGCAGTCTTACCTGGTTGGGGAAGAACTTGACAGTGATGTTGTGTTTGTAAAGCCTGTGCCTGAGAGTTATCATGTCTTCAGCGCTGCTGCTGCTGTTCTGGAGCACAGCAATCATTTTACAGTCCTCAAACAACTTCTTCAAATCCTTCTTCATGAGTAAACTCAAACCGCTATCCTGGAGGAATAAAAGGGAAGAGATAAAAGGGAACTCTCAGTCGAGGTGCAGACCTTTAGATTCAAACAGAAAAAAGTGAGATGGGCTCTTTCTATAATCCAATGAGCTGACAAAGACAACTGTGTCCCCTGGTGGTAAAATTATTACTCACATCGTTAACGGACGGAAACCTTCCATTTAAAATTATATTTGAACAAAAGGACATAAAGTACAAACTTTCAAAACAAGTATCCGAAATAAAGGCACCAATGTTGTAGTGTATAAAATTGGTGTAATGAAAACAGTTTTTATTGTTTACCTAATGAGCAGAAGAGAATATTAATACAAGGTAAAGTAGATTGAAATATAATTTTCAGACTCTGGCTTCTCCTGCAGCATATACGAGTAGGTAAAATTAACCTCATCTTTGCAGGGGGTAACAGTATTTTGAATGCATAAGCTTTACATCAATCAGGTTGCATACACAGTTGTATTGCTACTTTTACTTATACAGAAAAAAGACCTGCAGCAGTGCAGCTCTGGAAACTCATCAGTACATTCAAGCTCCAGTTTATGAGTTCTACACCTGATCTATTTATGCCATGAGATCTTATATTGGAGCCTTACTATCCTCGTTCCCATGTGGATGCAGGGTTTTTCCTGCTCAAAATGGAGAAGTATGCTAAATTGTCTGAGTTGCATTTCTGGCCATTTGATGAGCAAAAACAGATTTTAGAATATATTTATTACAATCCTGACAGTCTTGCTTTGAGGGGGAAAAGGCCAAAACCGCTTACTAATTACGGTTTATAATGTTGAAGCTTCCCTAGGCCTAGAGACTGGAGGGGGAACTGCCAAGCTTCCGGGGTTTGGGTGACCAGATCCCAACAAATTAAATGTAGGAAAAAGTATGTTTGTTGGGGACATTGTGGGACATTTTACTCATACTGTGAGGCAGTCCAAAATTATATCTAACTTTAAAAAGGTCAGGCAGAAGTCTCCACAGACTTTGACATTTGCAGACAACATTATGATCTGTAATGAGGGGAAGGAGCCTGGAGAGCTGGAGGTATGCTCTGGAGAAAAGAGGAATGAAGCGAGACAAAGTTGAAGAAACAAAGCTGAGATAGTTTAGACATGTGCAGAGGAGGGAGAGTGGATATACTGGACAAAGGATGCTGATGGAGCTGCCAGGCAGGAGGTAAAGAGGAAGACCACAGAGAAGATCCATGGATGTAGTGAAGGAGGACAGATGAGCAGCTTTCGACAACCCGTAAAGGAAGCTGCCGAAAGGTAAACTATGCAGGTTGAAGGCTTGGTAACAATCAAGTGCAAATATGTCAATGAATGCAACTTTCCCAATTATGTTGCTAAGTAAACATAAAGAGTACACGTTTCCCTGGCTCAGCTCATGCAGGCTTTCAGTAAAAGCACGAACATGCCGGTGCGTTACCTCCTCGCCGCGGTTGGTTTGGGACGGGTAGGCGCCTGGAGGAGCATCCCGCGCAGGGGGGACGTACTGAGTAACAGCCAGCAGCTTCTGTTTTTGGATGTGCAGAGGCTTCCTGTGGCGGGTCACAGCCTTGGAGCCGTGGCGGACACTCTGTGTGAGGGGAAGCCATCCTGAAAGCCATAAACGTCAGGTAAGTATGTGCTTGTTAGCCCGCTGCGGAACTAACATAAGATGACTGAGCCGAATAACAGCTTAACAGAGTCACGGCTGACGCCACTAACAATAGTTAGTTGTTGAAGTTTAGATAGCGAATCACTAACCAGAAAACCGATGTTAAAAAATGTAGTATTAGATGTACTTTACCTTGTTTCGGAAGCAATTTTAAACACAAGGTCGCCGCCATCTTTGACAGAAAAGTGACGACGGCACGCATGTTGCATTTACTGACACCTCGGCAAAAAGACAATCTTCCTTATATTTACAAACTTTGCGTGGGAAAGCAAAAAAAAATCACCTAAAGAAAGTTGTGCCTGCCAGTAAAGCTGTTTAAAGGGGAAAAACGAATAATCTGTACCCATAGATGGATTATCTCAAAAATCTGGTTAAAATAATGAACAAATTAACGCAATGCCGGAAAAAAGAGATTCCTAGGGTGCGTGTACGTGAACGCACCATAACGTAATGATGTCACAATACCAACGTCGTCGCTTTCAGGTTTGTTTAGTTTATCTGTACACAAAACCGTAAATTTCCTCATTTCTAAATAAGAAAAGTAAAAATATGATTTAAAATGATATAATCGCTGATTTACTTACCAAATACCCTCTTTTGCGTAATATTTTACGTAAGGCAGCGTTACGTCACTGTGTGTTTTACAGGCATGAGGCGCATACTCAGTACGATTACACTGAGGAATATTTGCTTTATTAGAGGAAATCTGCCCTGTCGTGCTTCTCGGACAGCGGGGCTGCAGCACCTTTTTACCCCGACATACTGCACCAGCACCAGCATGGACCTGAGTAACATGAGGAAGACGTACAAAGGAGATCAGGAGGTGAGAAACCACTGAGTTGCCTGTGCTGACTCAAGAACTGAACCCGCTGTCAGTGCTGCGCACATGCAAGGTCACGGTGATATCAATCCTGTGGTGGTGCATGTACGAATATTGCAGTCAGTGTGCACAGCTTTAATCTAACAAGATCCCACTATACTAAATGTTTCACTGTGGGGTGCATCTCACTCCGGTGCACTACTTTCTCATACACCTTGGTAATTGAATGTAATAATTAACTGTTATTTCAGCAGCTGTCCTGTCTGGTTATCATCTTTAGGTCTCGGTGGGGATGCACTGGCACTTAGTGTTTTTTTAGTTTCACCAACCACTCAAAATACTTTAGAACACACACATCGTTGGCACTCTCACTTTGATGTTTAGTTACTGTAGATTGTATTTTTCCTGCTGATGTTACACAATAATTTCCCTAGCCGGATCAATAAAGTATCTATCTATCTATATAACGTTTGCCTTTGCTCTAACTCACATGCACAGCTAAATTAGATTCACCTGTTCAACCCAACATGCATGCCTTTGGACTGTGGGAGGGAGTACCTGGATCATTCTCATGCACTAAGGCCCCAGCTGACCAGGAGATTGTTTGTGAGATTCACACGAACTGTGTCACTGAAAAAATGACCAAAAAACCCTCTAAGAATCTGTAGGAAGCAGAGATGCTGTGCAGTCACCACATAAACTTTTATCCTTTATTCCTTATCCAATTTCCCGCATATTGATTGGCTCTAACATTTAAAATTCAACACCACAGGATGGACACTTTTATAAAGTCTGGCTTTCATCATTACGGGTGAAGTACAGGTTAACATGCCCCTGTGTTTTTTGTTGTTTTTTTTGGCCTAATCAATGCTCACACAAAAGGGTGCAACTGAACTCACTATGAAGTCACAAGCTCTGCAGATTTCTGCAGGATATGATGTGTGGAAACTGCAAATAAAAGGAAAAGCAGAAGTAAAGACTGATAAACTACTTAGACGTGGGAGAAAGCTGTGAAATGTTATGAGTTTAAGAATATGATCGAGCAGATATCAGCTTCTTTTTATGTTTATTGTTTGGAAAGTTGCATTCTGATAAAATGCTGTATATTTGTCTTTCATGTGCTAAATATCAAACCTATAACCTGCAAGTGTCCCACAAATGACTTTGACTTCTAAATCGATTTCTGGCATATTTAAAAACGATAAACATACATGAGTGATTAATTAAATGGAAATTAAACTGCCTCCATCCTTTCCTCAGTATATTCCAGTCCTGCTTTATGTAAAAGTGTTTCCCTGTGTCGGTTGCTTCGTTTCCAGTGCTTTGAGGAGAGTCAGCTCGTGTCTCTCGACCCCATCAAGCAGTTTGGAAACTGGTTCGATGAAGCCACCAAGTGTCCTGAAATAGGAGAGGCCAATGCTATGTGCCTCGCCACTGCCACCAAGTAGGAAACACCAGCACCTGAGAAGATGACCTCTGATTAAATTTCTCAGTTTTTTACGGTTAATCGTCTCTGCTGTGTACTCAGGGATGGACGCCCGTCCGCTCGTGTGGTCCTTCTGAAAGGTTACAGCAGCGACGGTTTCCGGTTCTTCACCAACTATGAGAGCAGGAAGGGCTGCGAGCTGGTAAGTAGTTTTTCATCTCTGTCTCTCGGCAGCTGCCTGCATCCTTTCACTGCTTCAGTTGCCCTCAGGTGGTGCTGAATAAATATGTCATTCTTCCTCCTCCTTCGGTCTTATTGCGCTTCCTCTCGTTCGACTGTGTTGTTCCACATGTTGTCGTCACGCAGATGTTGTGATGTATTGTCGTGTGCTTGTGCCATTAGTCTCTGACCCAAGGGTTAAAAATTACTACACTGTTGAGTTCAGCTTCTTTGATCTTTCTTTTAATAATGTATTTCTTAACTGAGCAGTTAACACACACAAAGATTAATCAACAGTGATATTGGCGTAAGCTTTGCAAATGCATTACAGCATTTCTTTGACTTCAGGGGTAATAAAGTGCATCTGACCTTTTTTTTTTCAGATGTCAGTGTGTCATTGCTCGTTCTTGAGAGGCTGAGATGGTTTTGAGCATGTGCAGAGGAGGGATAGTGGATTTATTGGGTGGGTTGTTGAATATGGAGCTCCCAGGCAGGAGGAAACAAGGAAGACCACAGAGAAGATCCATGGATGTAGTGAAGGAGGACATGCAGAGGGTTGGTGTGACAGAGGAGGATGCTGGGATTGGGTGAGATGGAGGCAGATGATCTACTGTGAAGACCCTAAAGGGAGCAGCCTAAAGAAGAAGAAGAGTCTGACTGCAGCTGGTCAAAAAGCTTTGACTCGGCCCTTAACTGGCACATGCAAGTGAGACCACATATCCCTCCGCTGACACCTGCTAGATCACCGAGGTCTGCTGAGCTGGTGCTTCCAGCTGTCCCAAGCTGTCCCAAGCTGTCCAGACTTAAACATAGATGAGACTGGGTGATGGGAACTGCCACCTTGGGCACCCCCCCCCCCCCCCAGCATTAGACATTTTTTAAAAACCATTTTTAACCTTTGGCTTTTAAACCAGATTCAGTTCTGATCGCTTCACTGCTGTTTTCTTCGTTGTCTCACTATTTTGTTATTTTCTAGCTGCACAGCTCTTTGGTTCAGCTGCTCTCTTTGGGTGTCGCCACAGCGGATCCTCTGCCTCCATCTCACCCTATCCCAGCATCCTCTTCTGTCACACCAGCCCTCTGCATGTCCTCCTTCTCTACATCCATGAATCTTCTCAGCTTATTGGTGTCAGCTCCTCTGATCTCTGTCTTTTCCACAGGAGAACAATCCGTATGCGTGTCTGGTCTTCTACTGGGAACCCCTGAACAAACAGGTGCAGCAACCTTCATTTTCCTCTTACTTTCTCTCTTATTTAAACTGTTTATATTCATAGTAAATGTCTGCATATTTTGATTTGCAGATTCGTATTGAAGGCACGGTGGAGCGAATCCCCTACCAGAGCTCTTGCGGTTACTTCCACTCCCGACCAAAGAGCAGCCAGATCGGGGCCGTCGTGAGCCGACAAAGCACTCCTATCCCCAACAGAGACGTAAGCACCGAAGCTGCACCGTCTGTGCTGCGGTGATATGTATGATGCTTAAATCAGTTTTCACAATTTCTTTCAGTATCTGAGGCAGAAAAATGCAGAACTGGAGGAGAAGTACAAGGACACGGAGGTGCCTATGCCCGACTACTGGTAAGCTTTTGGCTGTTAATTAAAGTTAAGCTGTAACTGCAGCATGTAAGTACGCTTAATTTGACTGTTTCATGTATTATAACTTGTTTTTTTAATCTTCACAAGCACTGCAGTGTGAAAATAAGAGTTTATTGTTTACAGGAGATAATTTACACAAACAAGCAGACGCTCTGGAAGTCACTGTGTGTGAACGCAGCGGTAACGTTATATAAAGACTGAGATGTTTAAGCAGGTCTTGCTCTTTTGTCACATATATCTCAGTATATTTTTACATTAAATTGCAAATAATTCAATAATGGGAAAAATACATGATTCCAATAACATTAAAGTTCAAAGATGACTTATTTTTCTGTGTTTACACTTATTTACTCTTAAATTTCCTTTAGCTTAAGAGAGTTACTCACTGTGATCGATTCATTTCAAACCTGTCCTGTGAAGCAGCTTCTCTCTGAAAACGTTTCCTTTTATTGTTACGTTTCGTCGCAGTTTAATGTGAAACTGTTGGCTACATATTTTCTGCTTAAAGCAGAGGCTTTAATTTAAATAGGCAGCTCCTGAATGCAGCCCAGGACACACCTTTAAACACACTGCTAAAAACTCAGACGCTCTCAGGACGTACTCAGAGTCAGTGTATCCTCAGTGCGTCCTGGGTGGATTCACACCCGTGTTTCAAGGTATGATCGAATAACTAAATCTGCACATCAAATATAGGTATGACCACTACACACTCTGTGGTTTTATCAATCATTGCAGCCCACACTGTGTGACATGGTCTAAGAAATTTGGGTAGAACATCAAGTTTGTTGCACACGCAGTGACCGGATCCACTAAATCAGGACCAGGAAACCCGACTGTTGTTCCTTTTTTCCTTGTTTCCATGTTTAAAGTCCTACACGCTGTGGCTGGGATCTCACATCATACAAACAAGCTTCTGCTGCCAACAACTCAACTAGATTTTCTTCTTTGTTGGAATAATTTTGCATGTTTTACTTCCATAGACTCCACTGAGTTCTTATCAATGCCAGTGTCGAGTCAGTCAGTGATTAATTCCATGCTGTGTTTGTGTTGATTGCTCTCCACATGTACGGTCAGGTCAGTCACAGAGTTGGTGTCATTTGCTCTGCACACCACCACAGGGGTCTTTAGTTGTTACAGCGGTCAACTTTGACCCTCTCTCACATTGCTCAGCCTGAAATTGCATAACCAGCTCAGCACTCAGCAAGGAAGCAGTTTAGAATAATTTATTAGACGTCTCTAAGACTTCTTAAAGGGTTTTTTTTTTTGGTTCATTGTGTTCTAACTGTCCCGTCCTTTACTTCACCAAAAGGGGCGGCTACGTCGTGAAGCCTTTTTCCATCGAGTTCTGGCAGGGACAGACAAACAGACTTCACGACCGCATCGTCTTCACCAGGCTGAAGGACGGAGAGTCGGAGCTGGGGGAGTTTCAGCACGCCGCAGAGGGAGGCTGGGTGTACCAGCGACTGTCCCCGTGAGACTCTCACAGGAAGAAAAGAGCAGATTTCATGTTGTCCATCACTGATTTAAAGAAATCACCATCTTTACCTCACATTAAAACCTAACTGATGGAAACCATTTGATGTTAAATAGGTGCTTGTGTGCGCTGTGTAAGGTCATCAACAAGCCAAACGTCACTGTGTTGCCTTTAAACTGTGTGTGGCTGTGGATACCTGGAGCAGTGCTGATAATGGAAAAAAGTTCCCTGGCCCGAAAACGCTGCGCAGACTTTACCCACTCACAGTAATCATTCACAGCGTGACTGCTCTTGTTTGACAGAGCTGTCGGTGACCTTTAGGACAGGAAGCACAATCTGGGCCACACGTCATTAACGCAGAATCTGAGCTGCAGTGTTTCTCCAGTGGTGCAGCTTCATGTGGTCCAGTGTCATTTTTACAGTAGTAAAGATGCAGAATATAACTGCACTAATGACCATATATGGGAAATGGAGACAGCTGTTTGAGTTTAGCTCGTTAAGGTTATCGATTTCTTTGAAAGAAGCCCGCCACAATAAAATAAATGTGTGTGTGTGTGTGTGTGTGTGTGTGTGTGTGTGTGTGTGTGTGTGTGTGTGTGTGTATGTGTGTGTAGGTACAACTAAACAGTTAAATCCAATCCATTGCAACTGTTGCCAGAACATGTACCTTTATGCTGTCTCTTTAATGGAGGACAAAAGTATCAACACCATCTTTGACTACACCC
>JAVDPK010000327.1:105935-122784 GCA_034780415.1 Cichlasoma orientale | reverse complement strand
GTGTGTGTGTGTGTGTGTGTGTGTGTGTGTGTGTGTGTGTGTGTGTGTGTGTGTGTGTGTGTGTGTGTGTAGGTACAACTAAACAGTTAAATCCAATCCATTGAAACTGTTGCCAGAACATGTACCTTTATGCTGTCTCTTTAATGGAGGGCAAAAGTATCAACACCATCTTTGACTACACCCTCAATAATAAACATAAAAATTAATTTAAATGTTTTTATGAGCACTTTCAGTGTCACCTTAAAATTTATGACACACAAAGTTGTAAATTGCACGATTATTCCTCCTGATTAAACCTTTATTAGTTGTGGCTCCAAACTTTGTTGTTAAATTGATTTCCGCCTGCAGACAAAGTTCACATGACGCTGTCAGCGCTCGCTGAAAGTTCTCAGTCATGTAAGCAACTCATTAAAAATGAGAAGTCTGTTAACTGAAACCTAAACAGCCGTCTATATTTTCCTTATAATTAGTGTCAAATGTTAATGTGACAGAAATCTTCATGTGAATTTGCACTTAAACTGTATCTTTGTAGGAAATTTAAAAACTGTGACCTGTAAAATGAGTCATATTTCACTGACCGTTAGCTCAGCATGAACTCATTGTCTCAGTGACTCTGCAGGAACTGCCTTTTAATAGTGAGATTAAAAGAGCTCATGTTATTTGTGCCAACTGTTGTGCCCTGTACTGTTTGAGGGTGAAATTGTGGTATTCAATTTGAATTAACTGTGGCGAAAAGAGCCGTTAATAAAGTTTTAATTTGAAACTGAGGACTGAGTGTGGGTTTGACCAGCAGATGTCAGTAACACAGCTTAAATCAGCAAAACGGGATCACTGAAAACCCCTTAAAACATGACATATTCTCATTCACTCACTGTTGACTTGTGGATTTTGATGAATGATTTCTGTCATTTTGTGAACTAACAGCAGGGCTGTGTCACAGAATACAGAAGCTCACCGCAGGGTGTCAAATGTCAGGATCTGCTTACTATCACCATGCCAACAACACAAGCCAAACAGCTCACTGACCCCACGGTGGCCTCGCTGAGATCATCACGCCGAAACCAGCCACCGTCTGCATGCTAACAGCGCTCCTCACTGCACGCTCCAGCACAGATACAAGGAAATCCATCGTGTTAAAACTTTTTATTTATGAAAAACAAAAAGGTTCTCAGAAAAAATAAATTTACAAGCAGCATGTCTCGTTGTTGATTTGTCGCATTCGGTGGCTGCAGGAGTCATTTGGGCAGTTAAGCTACAAAACCTCATGAAGTTAATTTGTGAAATGACACAATGACATAAACCGGTATTTGATTCATACAAAAGCACAATTGGCATACCTAAGTCATGATTTCTGCTATGATTGTCACCAGGGCCAAACTCCAGGCTTGTAGGATGAAGCCAAAAAGTGCAGGCCCTCTAATGTCCACTTGAGGCTGAGTCAGTCCTCGGAGACCCCACCCCCACGTTAAAATGCCCAACAGCTTCATTCTGTTCCCTGTAGCTAATTTCCAAAATAACACCTGTGAGGGGGTGATTGTTTTTCACTACCTGACGTATTTAATTGATAAGTCTGCATTATTAGGAGTGTAGCTGGAGTGGCAGAAAGCCACCAGCTTTGATGGCTTTTAGAGCATCTTAAAGGAGTTATCTGACACGTGTTACTGTGTGATCAGTTTTACTGCCCGAACCTGAAACTGTGCGCTTTATGACTGCACCTATCTAATCAGGCTTTCCAAAAGCAAATGATAATTTAGCACTCCACCCTCTCACACAACTTCTAATTCCAAAGAAACAAACGCGGCTTCAAAAGGAGTCTTTGCAAACCAACGGGTGGCCAGATCTAACTTTTATATACAGTCTGTGGTTTTCTTTTAAGAAAATGATCTTGACAAGTATATATATAAATAAATAAATAAATGCAATTAACTTTAACATCTTGTTTCCTAAAGCAGAGAAATTAATGTATTTTTTTTTTGTGGGTCTTTGTGTATAAAGCATCCATCACAGTGTTTCAGATGTAATCAGTCGAGTCTGTTTTCTTTAGTCATAAAAATGTAATAAAAATTTCCTTTTACATTTGAAATAAAACACTACATCTGCAATATTAAAAAATACCAACTTAAATGACAGTAATGTTACATTTTAATCATGAGGCAAGATTTCCCCCAAATTTTCCTTCATGTCATTTTTGAAAGTATAAAACAACAGCGTGAGCAGAAGAAGGTAAATATAAAAGTAAAAGACACTAAAATGTGGAGAAAAATGGTTCCAGGACTGTGTTTGGTTCCCTGTGCTTAACTGTTGACACCTTGTTGTTTATTTAAGTGTCTTTTTTGCAGTATTTACCTGGCTGTGTAAAAGTAGTAGTACACGTAGTACAACATGGTGGTGTTTGCATACATTCAAGCCTTCTTTGAAGCTTTTAGGAAGCTTTTTATGTGCAATGACACACTGACGATCAAGTATGTGCATTTCTGTGCTATTTCTCAGTCTTCTTTTTATGATTCTCTTGACTGAGGTTGTTGTCTGCAAACAGATTTGGGTTCTCGGCCAGCGTGGCGCGGACCTTCTTCTTCTCTTTGTAGCGACCGGAGTTGGAGACCTTGACGTGGCGTCCCTTGGTGGCAGATTTATCGACAATTTTCTCCAGTTTGGCATTTAACTGGCTGTCCAGTTCTGGAGGGGGGTTACTGCTCGGGTGCTCTTTGTTCCCGGTGTTACTGCCGTGCTCCGCTGGGATCTCATACAGAACCTTGGATTCAGATTTCTTTTTGCGCGAGAAGGTCAGCCTCCACCAGCTTGATTCAGCCATGGCACCAGCAGAGACTGGAGGATTGACCTGTAAGGCCCAGAGATTTTAGTTAAGAGTGTGGGGAGCAACTGCAAACAATTCTAACATATAATAAAGATAAACTTTAACTGGACAGCTCCAAAACCTTCATTTGTTTTTGGTTTCTGAGCCATTCAGAGGTGGACTTGCTGGTGTGCTTTGGATCATAAGCCATTTACTTTTTCACACAGGGCCAGCTAGGTTTGGATACTTTAATAAACGAAATCATCATTTAAAATTGACATCATCAGCATAAAAATGCACATTACCCTTCTGAGTTGGAAAATAGACTGAATAAATGTAAAAATGTATGTTCAAAGTAATCAACAGTGGGCCCAGTGTTGATCCTTGAGAGACGCCTTTTTTTTTCTTTTCTTTTTTTTTGTAAAACTGTTTTCTGAATGTCAATAAAGTCCAATATATTGCTGGGACAGTATTAAAAGGCATGTATTTAAAGTTTTAATGTAAAAATACAGAGCCATTATATTAGATTATCATAACTAAAAAGTTAATTTTAATGTGCAGTTCAATGGTTTGGGAAAATTAATATAATAATTTATGCTGTGTCTTACTTTTACACTGTACACCCCAATTACACTTAATTTTTTGAGTTTCTGTAACATTTTTCCCATTTTGCGCACACTGAAGTGCTTATTTTTTTTGTGGTTTAACTTCAACTATTTTGTAGATTAGTAATTCCTGTATACAGAGCCGGCCTGAGGTTTTACAGGACCTTAAGCAGAATTTGATTTGGGGTCCCCAGTAAATCCATCAGTAACCACCCACCTCAGCACCACCAATATTATCTATATACTGTTCATGATTAACCTATCTTAACCTATCTTAATCAATCTATTTCTCTAGTAGTTCCAGTTTCTCCAGCTACTCAAAAACATGCTAAGTTAATGCTACCTCTATTAGCCTCGGGCACGCTCTCTTAATATGAGCAGCTTCACTTCCTGCTTTAATAAAGGTTAAAACAATGACAATATATAAGTATTCAGTGTAGGGAAACCCCGTGGTTTCCATTGGTAATTTATGGATGTTAGTTAAATTTTATACATGCTCTCCCACGCTTTGTTGTTTTAGATTTGTTCCATTATGTTACAGTTTATTTGCTCAGGATATTTACCTTCATGTGAGAATAGCAAAGCTATAAAACCATGAATGAAGTGGTGGGAGTGTGTGCAGAGTCAGGCTCTGCTGTGTTTTCCTGATGCTCATTTAGACTGTACTATAACACTCACCATAAGTTTTATTTGAGTTGCTTTAATAAGCACTTTATTTTAAATCAAAATGGACATATAGCACACAATCAAAAGAATTAAACTCTCAACACCATCCATCAACTTTCTCATTCATTCACAGTTTCAGCTGCAGATTTGTATTCAGAATATTCAGTCCAGTGCTTTTCATTCCCTCACTGTTGATGAACCAGTTCAAAAAGACAAATAACACTGTGTGCTCTGCCGCTCCGTGCAGGACACAGAAAGCAGACGCTAACTACAGTTGGCTTCCTTCATCCAATGCGCATCTCCGTGATTACAAGGTATAACCTAATGGGGGAGCAACACCTGACACTCTGCTCTCAGCTGATAAATTAATGATTATCTGCACAGGATCCTCTGTCACTCGCATGTGATCTGATATAAAGTCAGGAAAACAAACACTAGGGAGCAAGCTGTTGTCTCCATGCTGAACAAGGAGTTTGGAAACATGTTATATAATCACAAGGTAAAGGCTGTCCTTCTATTGTTCACTACAGAATCACAACATAAGCAAAGGCCTCTGGGTTTTCTCATCAAGTGATATCAGCTGCTTTATTTCAGGTGTATGGATGCATACACAGGTAACAATAACAGAATAATACACCCAACTCTCTGTGGTCCTCAGTCACCTGGTAACCAAAGTGCTCAAATAACTTCCTGGTGAAGCAATCATTGACTGTTTCATGCTGACAGTGTTTTATCGTATCAAAGGGATCATAAACGGGTTCATGGTTCAGATCATGTCTTACATAAATGCCCTTCAATACTCAGAAACACACAGAAAACATGATTTGTTGCTTTCTTTTTTGATCTCATTCACCCTCTTTTAATATTTTCTTACGACCGGTAAGAATGTATATTCACTGCCACTTTATTAGGTACACACGTTAAGCTTCTCCTCAATCAGCCAATCACATGGCAGCAACTCAGGATTGTATCTGTTAAAGTTCAAGGCAAGTATCACAATGGGGAAGAAAGGTGATTTAGATTACTTTGATTATAAAGTTTTTATTCTTTATCCTTTATCAAAACCTATCGGTTTCTCCTTGTGTGATCAGTAAAGTATCTGTCTGTGTATCTGTAAACGTGGCAGGGCTGTTAGTGCTAACTGGGCTGCTGACCTGCTGGGATTTTCCCACACACTGAAAATGCCTCTTTGGTGCCACAGATCAGAGGAGAATAGACAAACTGCTTCAAGCTGATAGGAGAGCAACAGTAACTCAAATAACCACTCACTGCAACCCAAGTATGCAGAAGAGCGTCTCTGAATCCATAACATGTTAAACCTTGAAGCTGATGGGCTACAGCAGCATAAGACCGCACCAGATGCCGCTCCTGTCAGCTAAGAACAGGAAACAGCAGCTACAGTTCAAAATTCCAGAAGATTGGGAAAAATGCTGCCTGCTGCAATATTCAGGCCAGAATTTGACAAACCACATGAAAGCATGGATCCGTCCTGCCTTGTATCAATGGTTCAGGCTGCTGGTGGTGTGATGGTGAGGGGCACATTTTGGCCCTCTTGGTAGTAACTGAGCATTGTTTAAAACACCACAGCCTGCCTGAGTGTTGTTGCTAACCATCTCCATCCTTTTATGACCACCTTGTACCATCTTCTGATGGCTGCTTCCAGCAGGATAACACACCATTTCACAAAGCTCAAATAATCTTAAACTGGCCTCCACAGTCACCGGATCTTGAGCCAATAGAGCACCTTTGAGATGTGGTGGAATCTCACCTTTGGGAGATTTGCATCATGGATGTACAGCTGAGAAATCTGCAGTAACTGTGTGATGCTATCATGTCAACATGGACCAAAAAATCTCTGAGGAATGTTTGCAGCAACTTGCTGAAGCTACGCCACAAAGAATTAAGGCAGCTCTGAAGGTAAAAGGGGATCTACAAACAAGGTGTACCTAATAAAGTGTCCGGTGGATGTCTGTGCATGCATTGTGTCCCTGATGCTGCCTACAATGACAGCATTAGTGGTTAACCTGTGTGTTATTAACCCAATCTGCTCCCATTTTCTGCAGGCTGCAGAGCGTGAAGGAGCTTTCCCCGAACAGCTCTGACTAAAATGGGTGTGGCATCGCTGCTCTCCATTTCAACTGCAAAATTTCCAGAGCAATTTTAAATTAACATGGTTTTTTTCTGATGTTTTTGAAAACTTCCTAATGCTGTAATTTACTCTCACATTCAGACTTTTGTTAAGGTCTTTTTACTGCATTTAAATGAAAAAACCTAGTTATGGAAACACAGAGACGTGTTAGTTTAAAAATTCTGCTCACTCAAAGAGCTCGAGTTGTTTGTTTGGGTTTACAGCTTGTTGATTGATCCTGCAACTATTCTGATGGTTGATTCCCAGGTAAAAAAAAACAAACAAACATGTATCATGGCTGCAGACCCGTCTGCATCCCACATGCTCCAGAAAGAAAGCACAGTTTACCTGATTACCTTAAGCTGAAACTAAAGAATACAGATCATTTCAGTTCCAACAGTAACAAAATCATCTTCAGTCATTTCATCAAAATATTATGAACATTGCAAACAGTATTTTTTTACTGTAGCTGTAGACATAATCAGTGATAGCAAAGTGTAGCTTTGAGGTCGTTGTATTTACTATTTACTGTGTGTTATTTTTAATGATATTTTTATACCTCTACTAGATTTTAAAGGGATTTTACTACAGACGGAACCAGATTGATTCAATCAAAACACATATGCGCAATAAACAAATAAATTATATTGTATTATTAATCATTAAGCTAGTAAGCAGTTTATTAAGTAGTTCATGGTAAACCCATCTCTCCCAGCAGCGTTTAAAACTTCAGCTTTAAGCTGTGGACGAGACATGAAGTGTTTAGATAAAAGCTTAGCTCATAAACCAAATTTTATGACTTTCACAAACACAACCATATCTGTCGCTTTCATGAGGGCTGACAGGAAGTCCGTTCCCTTTGCTGTGGTTAGTTTATCATGCAGCGCCCATGCAAATAAGGAGTCCGTGCCCTGTGCAGAAACACTCATCCTGCTCTTATCTGAGCCATGTGATGTTTGGCACCTGGCACGGAGCAGCAGTGCAAAGGTTCTTTGATTTAAAGTTGTGGAAACTGCAGCGCAGGTATCTTTTTTCATTTATTCCTCTGGGTCTGATGTTGCTTTCTGCGTAATCACCTGGGTGTGCACAGGTGCTCAGGTAACAGTTGTTGACTGGGAAGAGCTTTTACGAGTGGCTGAAGCAACACTGTGTGCTTAGTTTCCTTTAATGTATGTCACATTCCCCAGCTCTGAGCATTTCTTCCCCGTTTCAGCCCGTTTGTCTCTCCACAAACAGGACAAGTTACTTCACAGCAAACATTTACAGAGCATCTGCATCATTTTGTTGCCTTTCCATCGTTTCTGCAGAACAAAATACCTTCTCAGCACTTTCGAGTACGTGTTAAGTAAGAGAGTACGTCGATATGCATACATATTTCTGAAAGAATGCCGTGTTTGACTTAGATGTGACCTTTGAGACAAAAACTCCTGTTGACACAAAGGGGGCCCTCCGATTTAATAAGTTACTGTGCGTTCTGTTATGTGTGGGTGAGTCGCTCAGCAAAGCCTCAGAGATCACAGGAGAAACTGTGGCGCACATTTGGAAATCACTAACAAGCTGCAAAGCCTTTGAAAGAACCACGCCGGAGCTGCAGAAAGAGAGCGAGGAGCCTCCAAGGGCACAGAGGGCTTTGCTGCCCTCATAACCGAACTGAAGGTTCACTAGATTCTCAGGTTTCATCCCTTATGCCAGACTTACCGTTGACCCCTAACAGCAAAGCTGAAGGAGCTGATGAAGAACCTTTGACTGTTTTTATCAGTAAAAGTGTCTTTTAATCATTTGTTCTGGGGGCTTATTAACTACAGGCTGATTAAACTGTAAACATCACAGAGGTGCAAAGTCCAAAAGGTTTGCATAACTCTGTTATTCTCATTTAGAAAAATGAGCTCAAATATGACAAATAAAGTCATGTTAAAACATATTATTTAGCACTCACACTAACCCTGTGTGGGTCCTGATGCCAGACAATGAATTTGTGTCTCCTTCAGGGTTCGATCCGCTTTAATTATTCAATTAATTGCCTACAAAGCAGCAGTAAAGGTCAAAATGAATCACGCTTTCCTCCAGCTCAAACTGATTTCTTCAAATGTTTCCTTCTGTAAGTCAAAAACTCTCAGATGCTGCATTTTTTTGTTAATGTAAGACGAGTAAAAACACCAGGTTTTCCGCTTTGAGAGGCTAAAAGCATCAAATGTCAGGCCTCTTTACCAAAGAATTTTACTTGAGCCATAATTTGACTGTTAAAACACAGCACTCGCCTCAGGCTGCCCGAGCTAAGGCCTTCATATTTATTGTTTTGTCCCTCAAATACTCAAAAATATCCAGCTTGCAGCTGCATACCATGAGGAAATACAGGGAATTCTCATATTTGAGAAGCTAGCCAAAAAATATTTGGCATTTTTCCTTGGACAATTTACCTTAGCTATTGTTTGACTATCCAAATACAGCACTTTGCCAATTAATCTACAATTTGCCTCGACTCTAACATCTAACATCATCGAGTTTGTTGAGCTGTGGAAAAATATGGAAGAAGCACCGAGACTTTAGTAACTGATTCCAGACAAATTACAGCATGTTGCAGTTTGTAAATAGAGGCAAATGTCTGATAAAAGTCTGCTTTCTGCAGCAGTTTATTGACTTTAAATGCATTCATTTTCTTACCTTGTTCACAGTGAGCTGGCTGAAAGGAGTTTCTCTCACATGTGACACTGTCTCATCATGCTCACAAACTCTCTGTCTCCTCTCTTTGCTTTTTAGGTGATTCTTCTTCCTCTCCTCAGGTGACTGTGACCAGGTGTAGCATCTCTCTCCCTCTGCCTCTCCCTCTTACCTCGTCCCTCTGCACTCTTCTTTAGCACACACCCTCCTCAAACACACGCACACAAGCACACACCTAGAGCCCGCCCAGCTGAGTGCAAATGTCGCAGCCATGTGATTTTTCCCTATCAAGATCGCTGGCATCACAGTTAATGTGAACTTGAGAGGTGAGCAGCTTTCCAAACTGTAAATAAAACCCCCTTATCAGTCTCATTTTAAGTCCAAGTATTGTTTTAATGTGGACTTTGGAGTCAGAATAAAGTGACCTTTCACTGACAGTTTTCTCTTACATAAGTCTTTGTAATGGCTTTGAGCTGGAGGAAGAGAAGGAGAGGGAAAGAGCTGCTTTGCATGGCTTGTTTAAAATCACGGACAGTGAATGGACGCTTAATTTGCAAGTTTCATCTCCATTCAAATGAACTAAAATCAGGCCACTTGAGAAAGTGTGTTGTTGCAGAGTATTTGTGCTTGTGTTTTCATGTCTGACCAGCCTGGAGTTCACAAGTTTTCACCCACATCAAGAATACACTCAGAGAATCTCTGTTTGCTCAGGCGTATTAACACCGTGTAACATAAAACTGAACACAACTGAAACTGTAATGACACATTTAACTGAACTGTAATGAAGTTCAGTATATGTATGGAGGACCGGAGCAGCCAAAATCAAACATACATAAATAAGTAAATTGCTCAGTAAAAATATTCTCATCAAATCCACCAAATGTATAAATATGAAAATAGGCAACAATTAATTTATAAACTGTGGTTTTAATTAATATTAACAATTTAATTTTCCTAGTACACGCCCATGCTACAATAACGACTGGTCTATTTGTGCTGTTGGACATGAAATTTTATAAGTTTTTACAGGTTTCATGTAGAATTCAGCTTTTGTGGATATAAATGAGATGTCACTGTGGTGTAATTAAACGATAAGAAGCTATCGACAGGGAACATAATGATATTATAATATCTGATATAGATGAGAACCTTCGAGGACCCAACATGTGGCTGTGCGCTGAATTTGGTTGCTCAGTTCCTTGTCTCGTGTAGGAGGAGTTCACAGCCACAGAAACAAACACACACACACAGATTTTATGTGTTCTGGTAATATTATTTCCTCCATGTTTTTACTTTCACATTTATTTATTTATTTAACAAGCTACCTGCTGTCCTGAACTCAGTTACATCTGTGCACACATCCAAAAACAAACCTTTTTATTTTTCATATTTTATTCTCACAGGCTTTCTTTTAATAACTCCGTGTGTGTGGGGGTGTGTGTGTCTGTGTGTGTGTGTGTGTGTGTGTGTGTGCGCGCGCGCGCGCGCGTGTGTGTGTGTGTGAGTGCGTGTGCGTGTGTGTGCATGTAGGTGCGTGTGTGTGTGTGTCTTAATTTGTGTTTTATTTCTTACTAAAGTTTTGTTGTATTTGTTGTTTTCATTGCCTTAAGATATTGTAGAGCTGTGTATATTTGTTATTTACACACTTTTCTCTCTTTTGTGTTTTTATTTTTATGGTACTGAGAAAAAATGAAGAAAACTTACATTTATGCAAGAAATATCATGAGGCCTCTTCAAGCAAATGACTTAATCTTACGCAACCAAGAAATCACATTTTCCAAGCATTTTTCTACATTTTCCGTGGATTTTGGGGAAGTTCTGAAATAACTGACCTACAGTAAAGTGAAGCCGCCGCCCTCTAGCGGCTCATTAAACTCATAAAACTGCACCTCCACGATTCACCAATCAGCTGCTGCTATCGACATAGCAACATCGCCTCCTCCTATTGGTTCTGCTTCTTAAAACGTGTCATAAACAGGAACGATCTGGATGGTGATGTTAAGTCTGCGTAAAGCAGAATACGATCGTATAATGAAGCCGTGAAAGTGTCGGAAGCGCTTTTAAAAGGAAAAGGAAATAATGGAGGTGAGATGAAGCGAACTTTTTCTGTGACTAGGCTTTAGAAGCGAGCTTGCAAGCTAAAGCTAGCTAGCACAGTCAAAGTCCAGATAAGTGACAGAGAAATGATTTTCCCCGAGTTTAAGTCAGCAGAAAGCCGTCTGTCCTCTCGCCTGTGGAGCTGTTTACGCCTGATGCCTTCGTAGCGGTTTAGTGCAATAGTTTCCCTCCTGTACGTTAAAAAGGGAGAGATTAAAAAAGTGTAAATAACAAAATATTTTGACTGTCTCGTTTCAGCGGAACATTCAGACTCTTCCCATTGACATACAGACCAGCAAACTCTTAGGTAAGACCAAAACACACGCATTCAAAGCAAGCGTGTGTTTGTGTGTGTGTCCCTCTGCAGCTGAGCTACAGCCAGCCCTGCAGTGATATCTCACATGCTGGCTGAAGCAGATGTTACAGGCTCGCTCCTCTGTGTGCTTTCAGACTGGCTGGTGGACCGGCGGCACTGTAACCTGAAATGGCAGAGTGCCGTGAAGGTGATCAGGGAGAAGATCAATGCCGCTATCCAGGACATGCCAGAGAACGAGGAGATCAAGCAGCTCCTCTCAAGCTCTTGTAGGTCCCCTGCAGCACACTAAGCTCACCCAGCCATTTAGCAGCATTTCTAGCATCCTCAGACTCTCCTTTCCTTTTTTTTTTTTTTTTTTTTTTTAGAATAGATAAGTCTTTATTGTCATTATGTGATTGATACACACAGCAAAAAATTTGCTTGTGCAACCACTAAAAGATCAATGCTCACATCCACACACTGCAACTGCAGTAAAGCACATTGCATCTACTCACACATAAATATTTTCAAAACATAAATCATCGAAGTCATCAAGGCATCATATATTGCAAAGCAGTACATCTCCTGTGAACCTATAAAGTGTAGTTGTACTAAGTAGGGGGTAGGAGGGTTATGTGGGGATGAAACTGTTCTGTAGTCTAGATGTGTGGGCTGAGATGGCCCGGAGCATTTCTTCTGGAAGTGCTTTTTCTAGTTACAGTTACAGTAGCACATTTAAGGCTTTGCTTGTAATAATAAATGTAATGTAAATAGCTCGAGAAAATATTCCTTTTTTTTCTGCTTGGCGTGCTTGTGATGATCATGAATTATCAAGCTTAATGATCTTCTGGAGCACTTTGCAGCACCAGTGTTGCGTTTTACTGTTAGACCTTTCTAAGGAAGGGTTGTACAGCATGGATTTCTTGCTGAAGCATAAATCCCGAGTTAACCCACAGTGACCAGGATGTTGTCACTCATCAGTATTGGTCCTTTAATGTTTCAGAAAGAGGGACAGAACACAGCGAAATGACTCCCAGAACACTAAAAAAGCAGCATTATTTAAAAGTTGTGTTTCACGTTGGGTACAGATCAGAACTAGAAGCACCAGCCAAATGCGCAAAGATTTAAAAATTTGTCCTTTCTTGTCAATAAGATGGTGAAAAAAAGAAGATTTGCATGCATGCTCTGTTTTAGCTGAAAGCTTAAGGTGTAGGGAAACGATTAAAACAGAGATGTGGTGATCTGCAACTTCAAAAAGGTCAAAGTAATGCTATCAGAATATTGGATTTTTGGCTTTTATTTGTTTTTGGGTTTGTTTGTTTTTTTTACATTTTTACTAATTTTACCAGGTCTGTTTTTTTTTTGTTTGTTTATTTTGTTTTCCTTGTCATCAATATTCTTATTTTTAAGAGGCAGATGAGCTGCAACAAAATGGAGACTATCTACTATCTAATCTAAGCTAATAATGGCAGTCAGGAGAGCATGGCGAGGTTTAGCAAGAAGTGGTGTCCCTCCCAAACCAGCCTCAGCTTTTATCCACACCCTGTAGACAACTAGCAGTTAACCTCAGGTAGCACCCAAAGACTCTTGTACTGCCACTGCAGCACCAGCAGGGGTTGCAGTGGGCCGTGACCGTGGTGTTTATTGCATTACAAACAGCTTTTCACCTGTAATTTACAAACTGTTTCCTCTTTTTTTCCTGAATGTTTCTAAATTTTCATCCTTTTTTTTTTTTTGTGTGTGTTTTGCCCATTTTGACTGACAGACATTCACTACTTTCACTGCTTGAGGATCGTGGAGATCCTGAAGGGAACTGAGGCGTCCTCTAAGAACATCTTTGGCAGATACTCATCACAGAGGATGAAGGTGAGAGGATTCAGATACGGTGCTGCTGCAGGTCTGTCAGAGTTACTAATTCGTGTCTCAGGCTGAGGGGATTTTTGCATTTTGGATTTCTTCTTTTAAACTTTGTGTTTTTGTTTTCGCAGGACTGGCAGGAGATTGTGTCTCTTTATGAAGCAGATAATGTCTATTTGGGTAAGTGGGTTTGAAAAATAAGGAAAAGACATCATCATGGTATGAGAACATCTGTGAACCTAACGCTGCATGTGTTTTGCTCTGTATTTCATACAGGGTATCTCTGGGTCCTCTAAAAGAAAAAAATCTCTTCAGTACATATTTACTGACAGAATGGATGGTTTTAATGTTTTTAGTCTCATTACTGTGCAGTTTTCCAGCGCTCAGTGCTGCTATTTTTGTCCCCTTTAAACGTTTAGCTCATGAATGTGACTACATTGTTAATGCTTTATAGTTAACCTAAGACTTTCATGCTGTTTTCTGTGTGTGAAAACAGTTAGTGATGACTTAACTTAATTATTGTAGCTCATGCCTGGGCTTGTAGTCAAGCCCAGGCGGGGAATCTGTTTAGGCCCGGTGGGATTTTGACCTCACAGCACCCTGATGGAAACGATGGAGATGATTAAGGAGACCAGCTTGCTTGTTTAGTCTGTGGCCAGACTTCACAAAGTGCTGCATGTGATGTTTTTATGAGCCCCTCGAGCACCGTTTGTCCTCAGTTTATGTCATATTGTCTATTTTAATTTGTTTAGTTTGTTTATTTTGCAGGGAGAACACACAATGCAAATATTTTACCAAAAAAAATAAAATAAATAAATAAATGAAGAAGCATTTATTATTGTTTCCCCAGTGTTGGGAAAACAATAATAAATGCTAGCAATGTAAGAAAAGCTAGCAATAAATTATAAAAATCTAAGCTTCACACATAAAAACATACAAATTAAACAACCATTTAAACATTAAAGTAAATAATAACAAGAACAACACAATCATTAAATCTAAACCATGTGAACCAAAGTTCATTTTCACAGTTTGCTGGCTGCAGATCTGAGACTCGTTAGCCACGTTTTCAGGCTGTTTCACAACCTGAACACAGAAACAGAAAATTAAACTTTCTATCTACAAATTGCTGATGTGGCAGCACAGAAATAAAAGAGAGCATTTGCTTTTTTCTTCACATCTGTGTGGTGTTCACCTTGTGCTTCTCCCACTGAAAAATATACTGGGTTTATACTTCTGATCTGGGCCCAGGACACGCTCGCTAAAGAGATTTATCGTCCTGGTTCAATTAAGGTTAATAAATTAAAACTGCAGCGTAAACTTTCTTCAGTCTGAGTCGCGGACACCGCAGACTACTGTCTGCTTAAAGGCTCTCAGTGTGAGCCCTGGTGGTTTAGTGTCACAGTAAATTGGAGAGATTGGAGCCCTGTTCACCCTTTAACGATCAAAATTACACTCAGACCCAAGTGGGGCCTTGTGGCTGTACAAAGTCTTAACACATGCCTATCAAATATGGTGTAAAGGACTGTAGCAGCCACTTCATTATGGTTAGAATCTCTAAATTAGCAACTAAAAATGTCATTTACTAAGCTAAACCACCCTCCTCTGAGCAGAAACATTACAAGAACAACAGGTTCATGTGTGCATTTGTTCCATGTGGTCCTCAGTCATATCCTCGCTTCTACTCAGGCGTCAAACCTTTGAGAACTTCTGGTGTGCATAAGTGGAAAGATGCAAGTTTAATGATAAATGGCTTCAGAATGAAGATTACTCACGGTGGTTAAAGCTGGTAGCTGGAAGTGCTCACATACCAAACTGCACTAAATACGGAAGACATTTCAGATTTTCTTCAACCCCACCATGAATTTATATTTTCTTAGTGAGTATTTTTAACTCACGTTACTGTAGTTACTGTAAAAGAGTAGATCTGAAGTCTCCCTTGAACTGAGGTCATCGTTTCCTCTCAGACTTCTGTGCAGTCGGCTTGTTTTGCAGCCAGAGGAGTCGCCCCCTGCTGGAAGGAAAGAATGCAGGTTTAAGGCTTCACTTTTCAGCTGGAAGCTGTACCAGTCTCTTTTATATACAGTCTTGGTTTTCTTTTATTTTTCCTTCAGCCCTTAAATTTAATGTAATAGGTGTTAAAAGTCCTTAAAGTCTTAGATTTAACTTGTTTCTGCTCATAGGCTCCCTGTTATACAGTAGGAAGGCAGAAAGGTTGTGAACAGGAAACTTTGTTGCTGCATTGTTGTAGTTTATATATCGACCACAAAACCCAGCTGAAGAAACTGAATAATAAAAAATGTGTTTCTGTGTCCCAGCGGAGTTGGCCAGCTTGCTGAGTCGCAACGTGAGCTACGAAGGCCCGGCTCTGAGGAGGCAGCTGGCCAAAGCTCAGCAGCTCCAGCAGGAGCTGAGCAGGCGGGAGGTGGAGTGCCAGAGCTCAGCCGCAGACCTGAGGGAACGCTACTATGCTGCCTGCAGACAGTATGGCATCACAGTAAGAGCATGCACACCTCCAGGGGAATATTTAGACACAGGCACTGAGAGTTCTGCATTTTATTAACTACTAAGTAAGTTTATTTTTATAGCAAGATGAGGAACAGCCACAAAGTGCTTTAGAGAGGTAAATCAGTAAAACCAGCCCATGCTCAAAGCAAGGTGCACACACACGAACCAAGCAAACAAAACTGAAACACAATCCAGATGCCTGTCTGAACAGATGAGTTTTAGGCTTCTTTCTAAAGAAGGGTGCAAAGAGAAAGTGGTTAGCTGGGCCGTAGTTTTGGAGCTTTTAAATGCACAGTCAGATGGGTTAGGAATCACAATAAGGGCCCTATCTGAGGACCTGCGAATAGGGGTGGAGCAGTTCCATAATGTACGTGGGGGCTTACCCCATAAGGCAGTAAAAACAAGAACCAAAATTTTAAACTGAAATCTAAACCTGACAGTATGCCGTTGCAAAAGCTTTAAAAGGTGGGGTGCTGTGTGAAATCTATGAGTTAAAAGTGTGATAAAGTGACTTATTTGCTTCTTACAGGGTGAACATGTGCCTCGAGAGCTTCAGGCTCTGGTGAAAGATTTACCAGCGGTTCTTGACAAAGTCGGGAAAGATGCAGGGAAGCTAGAGGAGCAAATCCAGTTTTACGCTGCTTTTACAAACTTTGTCTGTGACTGGTGAGTACGGGATACAGTAGAGCTGCCGTGTTATGGAAAACATCATCACTAAAGTTATTTTGGTCAATAATTGTCATCTTGAATATTTAAAATGGTTATTTATTAACTTAAAAACAGCTTAACTTTTTACAAGGAATTTCCTTGAACTATAAATGTCATTCAAACAAAAAGCAAATTTAGATAAAGTAAATTTTAAAGGTGGTCATGGTGCGGTCAGTCTATAAGGAGTCAGGCCACAAACTAATGGCTGTATTTGACCATAAAGGCTGTCGCACAAGACAACCACCCAGCACTTTGGTCGTGCACAGGTCAAAGCGGGCAGGATGATGCGGGCAACTCAACGATCCTTCAGGTTCACCTGTAGACACCTTTCATGATCTCGACTTGTTCTAGATACACTATACTGCCAAAAGTATTCACTCATCTGCCTTCACACACACGAGCCTCAGCAACACGTCGCCACTGCTCTAGAGTCCAGTGGCGGCGTGCTTCACACCGCTGCATCCGACGCTTTGCATTGAGCTTGGTGATGTAAGGCTTGGATGCAGCTGCCATGGAAACCCATTCCATGAAGC
>JAVDPK010000327.1:90665-105835 GCA_034780415.1 Cichlasoma orientale | reverse complement strand
CTATCACGGTACCACGCTGGAGTTCACTGAGCTCCTGAGAGCGACCCATTCTTTCACTGATGTTTGTAGAAGCAGTCCGCATGCCGAGGCGCTTGGTTTATACACCTGTGGCCGTGGAAGAGACTGGAACACCTGTATTCAATGATTTGGATGGCTGAGTGAATACCTTTAGCAGTATAGTGTAGATCAGGTTGCCAACTAATCAGAAGTTCAGTGGTTTGTTCCTTTACTCCTACTGTGCGGGTTGATGCGTCCTTGAGGTGCTGATCCCCAAAACAATTGAAAGGATGCATGCGGGGGGTGAATTCAGTTTTCAGTGTAAAAGCTGAATGTGTGTGCTAATAATCTGGTTTTGATAAAACTGGAAGCTAAAATAATTTCATTGAAAACAGTCCTTTGACATTATTGATGAGATTTTGTTGAAGAAACTTAAATCCTATGGCTTTGTAGATTCAGCATTACAGTTTATCAGCAGTTATCTTAGTGACAGGAGACAGCTGGTCTATTATAATGGCTGCTATTCAGATAGTAAAACTGTAAAACATGGAGTGCCACAAGGCAGTTGTCTGGCCCAATTCTAGATACAATATTTACAAATGACTTACCATCAGTGTTAAGCAAAGCAGGCAATGTTTACTGACACTACAGTATATCTAGAAGCAAAGTCTGTTAGTGAGATTAAAACTGACCTTGAACGAGAGATTGAATGTATAGTTGACTGGGTGGACAGTGAGCATTGTCATTGGTACAAATCATTCTCTAAGAGCCAAACCTCAACTGGATCTCCACATAAAGGATGTATCTGTTAAAAAAATGAAAGAGGTGAAGCTCTTAGGAATTCATACAGACAGTAAACTCTCCTGGGATAAACATATCCAGAGAGTGGTTTCTAAAATGGGTAGTAGTTTATCAGTTATTAAAAGATGTTCTGAATATCTAACTAAACAAACAATCCCAGATGTCATTCAAACTCTTGTATTGTCTCATTTAGATTATTGCTCTGTGGTTTGGTCCAATACATCATTAACCAATATTAAATAATTACAAATGGTGCAAAATAAGGCAGCATGTGTTGCTCTAAAATGTGGTACTAGGACAGATGTTGCTAAAATGCATAATCAGCTTTCCTAGTTATGGGTGAAGGATAGAGGGTTGTATGCACTGACAATTTTTCTATATAACATAATTGCAGTAAAAAGTCCATCTGTGTTTTAGCAAAAACAACCATTTAGCAACGATACCCATGATCACTCAACAAGGCGCGGCTGGACTGTTTCACTGCCAAAATGTAAAACTAGTTTAAGCCAACGTACAGTGATGTTTAGAGCAATGCATGAATGGAATTCACTATCACAAAACATTAAAGTACTGCTTACAGTTTTAAGAAGCAACTGAAAATACACTATAAAAATAAATGAAGGTATAACATTTATTATGTAAGGGAAATCTAGAATATCTCCCTATCTTAAAGTCTGTGTCTGTCTTAAAAATGATGGAAAATAAGAATGTGTTATTTGAATACTGCATCTGTAATGATGTTTGTTTGTTTGTTAATGTAATTTGTCTTTTTTATGTAAACTGACCCCAGGAAGAATAGCTGAAGCAGCATGCTGCTGACGCTAATGGGGCTCTCAATAAACATAAACATAAATTTTATTGAATTTGAGATCCAATTTAGACACAAAATATTTGTGTTGGGTCACATGAGCTCACATGTTGTCATCTGTAGGTCTGAGGCAGTCCTGCCCATGCTGACATTTGCCCAGAAAAGAGGAAACACAACATTTTATGAGTGGAGAACGGGGAAAGTCCCCACCGTTACTGAAAGGCCAGCTGTGGAGGAATCACTTCCTGATACAGTCACAGAGGACACGGTCAGTTTCACTGTCTGTGTATTACATGTTGATTGGGGCCATATAATTAAAGCTACCAAAAAACATGCATTATTTTTTCTTAATGCAGTTCACGTATTTAAATAGGACCCTAATATTGAATACGTGCCTGCATATTTCAGTCTTTTCAAACATTCACTCACAGCAGAGGTTTTTACTTGTGTTTCTGCATTGTCTTTAAAATCTGCTTTAGATCGACTGGGGCGACTTTGGCAACGTATCAGATTCCCTCGGTGTGAGTTCAGGCATCACAGCTGAGGATGGAGTAGACTGGGGAATCAGCCTGGAGCCGAACTCTGAGGTAAGACATCTGAGCACGGCTACATGCATCCTTTCCTCTAAAACAGTGATGCAGTGCAATGTAGTGATATAATTTTCAAAAGCTACATCCTCATCTTAAATCAACTGCAATGCCTGAATTCCACAGCAGAAATTCAGTGAGTGGGAAAACTTGAGCTGCATCAAGTTGAGGCTGTCAGAGTAGATGCAAAAAGTAATGTAGAAATGGACAGAAACCGCTAAAGCTACAGGAGGAATTGCACATATAAAGTTGCTAAATTGTTTAAAATAGTGGAAATGCGTAGCTTCCACTAAAGCGTAGTTGCTTCCTTGCACAGCAATTTGCAACACAGTTGATGCCGTTACTGATGGCATGTGGTTAACTTTGGTGTCTTTGGTGCAACCACAGGTCTTTGTAACTTGGCACAATTTCATCTCCAAAGTCTGTCAGTGCAGTTTGAGTTCCGCATGTGCACAGAAATTTTTTTTTTTTTTTTTTGCAAATAAAATTGAAAAATACATCGTACACTGTGTCAGGGTTTGAATGGCATACGTCCTGTACACTGCTGCTCCCTGCAGTATAGCTGTATTTTTCCCAGCAGCAACACCGTTCATTTAAGGGAAGTGCAGTGCAGTGAGGGAAGCGTATAAGGTCGTAGCGCCGTGTTGAGTGTGTGTACGCAGCGGCCACTGATGCCAGCTTGACGGTTAAACGGTCAAAATAGAGCCTAAACTTACTGTGTTAGAATATATCGGTGAATAAATGGTCCAAGCAGCTGAAATGCAAAATATTGAAAAACCTTTTATAGTTATTTAATTGTTAATGATTGATAAAAATGTGGCCTGCTTGGTGTGAACTTCTTGCTGAAGTGTGAAGCAGAGGCCAGAAAAGGTTTGAGAACCACCGACTAAAAGTAATAAGTTAATGGTTGAAGTGAATGTTGAAGGATAAGTTGGGTAAAATTGTTAAACGTACTGAGGAAATGGTTTACACTGTTAGCTAAAGGTAAGAAGCAGTGTTAAAAAGTTCAGCTGTGGCTGCAGCCATAGAAGACAAAATACCTGATTTCAGTTCAAACTAGCACATTTATAATGGGTGGCACTGATGAAGGCTTCCTTGAGTCCATCAGGACTGGGTTGTAGATATGTCAGGCAGCAAAAGCTGTAATAAACCACAGTGCTGATTACTCTGTGTTGGTTGGGTAACGGTAGGTGAAAGGCTGAACTGTTCTCTCTCTGTCATCAGGACCCCGGGGCAGGTGGTATCGACTGGGGTGATGGTCCAGAAGCTCCCATTGAAATTGAAGTTGTGGATATGGGCACGGACTGTAAGAAACTGTATTTCCTCCTAATCCTTTCAGTGCTTGCAGCTGTCACATGCTCAGCTGTTAAAATGTCTGTTTGCTAAAGAGAGTCGTTTTATTTTGAAGGCCCGGAGGGAGTGGCGAGGGGTGAAGATGCTCTGACTATACTGGAAAACCCTCACTCACGCAGCCAGTTCATTGACGAACTGATGGAGGTAAAGATCTAGTGTTCATATCAATTATCTAATTCAGGGTCACCGGGGGGGCTGGCAGCTATCCCAGCTGTCATAGGGTGAGATGTAGGACACACCTGGACAGGTGGCTAATACAGAAAGACAGGCAATCATTCACATTCACACTTATGGGCAATTTAGAAACACCAATTAGCCTAACTGTGGGAGAAAACCAGAGTATCTGGTGAGAACCCACACAGACACAGGGAGAACATGCAAACTCCACACAGGGAGACCCCGGCCAGATGGTGGATTGGAACCCAGGACCATGCGTGCCACCCTTATATCACTCATCTAAAGCTAAAATCCTGAAGGAAAGAGGGAGTGATCTTACAGGGACTAGCACAGTTATTTAGGTTGAACATTTGCATTTTAACTGAGGTTGTGGAGCCGAAGCAGTGATTGGTCAGCAGATGTGAAAGATTTGGGAGTCGAGTGGCATGTGAGGAGTCCCGAGATGAGACATGAGCTGTTTCTGGGTTATGCAGGACTTCAGACATAAACACCGGCCTGGCTTCAGTGGGCTCTGAAATTAAACTTGGAAGCTGCGATTGTAAGATTATTGATGATGACTATTTGTAAATATCATTTAGACCCACAGGTGTCCTCAATAAGCCATTAAACCTATTTAAATAAGGGAAAAAGTTCTAATCGAACTGCTTAGTCACAGAGAATTGGAAAGACATGTTTTTGTAGGCCAACCAAAAAGATGGGGACATCCCAGTTCTCTTTCCAAAATCCCAGTGGGGCTTTTCTATAGGCTTCTTGGATTGAAAATATCTCTGTGGGTGAGAAGAGTTTAAGATTTCTACAAATTTTGTTCTCTCAATGCCACTTCTGTCATATAGAGTAGTACTTATCCATCTATACTTTTAATTAAGTGGGGTCAGAGGAAGCCTGTCTCATTTGGCACTGGTCATGAGGTCATGAGGCAGAGCACACCCCAAACAGGGTGCAGTAATTTACATCTATAAGAATTTGTGAAATACAAGAAAAGCAAACACATTGTGATACTACTGCAACACAAGCAGCAGTGCAGTAAAGCAGAATAAAGTATTCACAGTGTAGCTTCTATTTTCCTTGTTTTTGCTCACAGAGGAATCCCCTTGCATGTCTCGTGTCTGTAGCGCTGGTGGGGTAAGAATGAAGCCGCAGCTGAAAATTTTGCAGTATGTAATCCAAATGCTTTGAAGGTTATATTCGACTGTTAAACATGATGCTTGGTCCAGAAACGCAGAAAGTGTTTATCGGGTCAGCCCCTCAGTCAGTGACCTAGAAAAGAGATCCACTGTCTGGAAGATAAAGAAGAAAATCACTGCAGAGCACGGTCAAGATGAAGGCTACGAGCCAAGCAGCCTGATGTTACTGTGAGCACAGCTGCTACACGTCATTATAAAGTTTTAGATAAGCTGACTGGATGTGGCCACAAGGCTGCAAGAGGAAAGTTAAAATGGTGAAAAAAGACCTCCAAGATTGAGGTCAGTGTCTGGTTCCAGCATTCATTCATTATTTAATTTTTTTTTTAAGAATGAAAACCAGTGCATTGCAACAGTGAAATATGTAGGAGGCCACGTTTCACTCCACAAAGGAGTTTAAAAGTGTGAAAAAATATAGGACCCAGACTGGAATTGGGTCATGGGTTCTCTATTTGGTACTAGTCACGATTGTCTCTGGTGCACAGTGAACTAGCTGCAGGCGAGATAAGGAAGCTTCTGCACAGAGAGACCTGCACACACTGAGGCAATAAAGGCGCGAGGTGTGATCTCCGAGTCTTTAACTTGGATTAAGTAGAAGAATTTGGTGCTGATAAGCGTTTAGCTGGCTATCAAAGTTTAAAATGATGCCAAGATTTCTTTTTTGCATTTAGAGTTTGATTTCAAAGACACAGCAGAAAATTAGGATCTGAGATTAACAGTGGTTCACCTGAAGGAACCGCTCCACTATCCAGGTACAACCCTGGATAGTCCTTGTTCATGAAGGATCATAATTTTTTTTTAATGTGGCAGTTCATTTATAGCATTCAAATGTCGGATTTGATCTTCTGTCACTAACACATGACGCTGGCTTCATTTGTTGGTGCAGCTGGAGGTCTTCCTGACTCACCGCCTGAGTGAGATGGGAGAAGAGGCCGATGTGGTAGCTATGAGCCAGTTCCAGCAGGCCCCCTCTATCATCCAAGGCCAAAGCCGCGAACACATCCAGAAGATGCTGTCTGAGGTGCAGGACCTCCTGGTGAGGCTCACGTCTCTCCGGATGCAGCACCTGTTCATGATCCACGCCTCTCCACGGTATGATGATCACTGTAGTATCAGCATGATCATCTCTGAGCTTTAAAACTGTGTGACTACACAAGATGAACAACTCTCTTTTGAATCAACTTTAATTTTGTATATATTAGCTTAAAGACGTCATAGTTTCGAGTGTCATTAAACGTCCGTATACAGTTCAGGTCTAATCTTTACAGACAGCAGACAGAGTATTTTGGCAATAATCAAACTTTGAGTCATTTCTGTGAACTGTTCTTTTTCTGGGGCTGAATGATTGCACAACATACATCTTTGAAAGGAAAAAATAAACCTCTTATACAACCTTTAGTTGTATTCATTTTGGAAGCCCACAAAGAAATACAGTTATTGTACTCAAAGATGCATTTTGACCAATCATTCAGGCCCAGAAAGGAATCATTCCAGATTAATAATTGCAAGCCTGATATTATCTATGATTACATGATGTTTGTCTTTGACAAGTAAGTGTTATTTTCTAACTCTTTTTATTGGAAAAGAATAAAAATGTCCATTTTTCCTGTCAAACTTTGCTTTTATGGATTTTAGAAGGATTTTCTTGCCCCAAAATAACTAAATTTCACCTTTTTTATATATATATATACAATTTTTAACACAAAACAACACATTTGAAATTTCTGAAACAAATTTTAAAAATTTAAAATCAACAGTTTTTCTTGATTTGCATGAGTACAACAAGTCACTTTCACATATTTTTTTTTCTTTTAATTGAACATTTTTATAATTTTTAGAGGCAATTTTTGAAGAAAATACCGCTTGAAAGAAGTTTTAAACTTAAATGAAGACCACTGGCACCATATCGGAAAATTGATAAAAAATCATTGTCTGAACCACAAAAGCAAAGTTTTGGGATCAAAAATATATTTTTCAGTTTATTTACATGTACAGAACTAGAAAAACATCATTTAAACCCAAAGACGAGACAAAAGTGGAAATTTGTTACTGTTAACATTCCATGATTACTTCCATGATTAATTTCAACCATAACTGAACAGAATACGTTATCATGCAGCAGGCTTTAGTTTGATGTAAAGTACACTGACTATGAATCTTATTAAGTATAAAGTAAGCTACTTTCAGCTGCTTCCTTATTCGCGAGGCGGTGCCACAGCGGGAAGCTCTGCATGTTTGATTTGGCAGATTTTTACAGTAGATGCCCTTCCTGACGCAACCCCCAAGGGATTTGCGTCTCCTCCTGGGCTCAAACTGGGGATCTTTTGCTTGTTAGGCAAATGAGAAGGGTCTAAACCACTGCATACAGAGCCACTTAGTCAGTAGAAGTGATGTGAATATTGTTTAATCTACCTTGAGCATTAGTCAGGAAATAAAGTGGAAAACCCCTTTCTGTGCATCTACACACACACTGTTTTACATGGTGTACACGTGTGTGTGTGTGTGTGTGTGTGTGTGTGTGTGTGTTTAGGTATGTTGAGCGTGTGTCAGAGATGCTGAGACAGAAAATGAAGCAGGCAGACATTCTGGTGCTGAAAGGTGCCACAATGGCAGAGAAGAGGCAGGAAGCCCTACAGGAGCAGTCCAGGCTGGAGCCTCGTGTTGACCTGCTGGCGGGATGCACCCGGGAACTCCAGAAACTGGTACTGCCTTCATTCATACGTTAGCGGGGTTGCTAATTTCTTAGCTCTCTTGTGTACTGAAAACTACAGCCATAAGATCTGTGTCGAAATATAAGGGGAAACAGAGTAATTCATATTCTGTGGGCCGTAGAAAGGGTACAAATTGTAATTGTGATACGCACGATGATCTCAGAAGTAACTGATGATTGTTGTTTGTTTTCACAGATTGAAGCAGACATTTCAAAGCGATACCACAACAGGCCTGTGAACCTGATGGGGGTTCATATTTAGTGAACCTCAGAGACGGTCGTTGAACATTTTTTGTCATGATCTCCAACAGAAATAAAAAGTGATATTTAATGTAAACATTTGTGGGTTTTTGTGTTCTTTACATCTTTTGTGTTAGTGCTGTCAGGATAAAGAGACAACAAATGTTAACAATAATAAAATGTGACAAAAACAACTTGTGTTAAATAAAATGTTAGAATTCAGGCTGGGTTTAAAACCAAAGGATAAAAATGGGGTTGAAGCAGGTTTAAAATGTCCAGTTTTTCTGTCCTGTATTAAAACAAAATGCAGTGTTGTGCAAAAGTCTTGGGCCACCCCTCATGTTTTTATATTTTGCTTCCAAGGAGCCGGACTGCCAGGCTTTCTGAAGTTTTTCTTGGCTGACATTGGCTGCTTTTTCACTTATTTTTAGTCCAGTCCCTGAAAATACCAAAAATAACAGTTTTACAGGCATAAGAGTATTTTTGTACCAACAAGGTGATTCCCAAAGAGCTGTTGGCCAAAAACATTGGATATTTTGGCATGGTATGCTGTGTCCTTAAAAAAAAACTGAGCAGATTAACAGTATCTGAAAATCATGTCCTTAAGAAATAGAAAAAACATGCAGCAAAGACCTGAAACGGGACCTGAGAGATGCATCCGGACCTTCAGCTGATCATCTACTGTTCACTGATTAGAAATGGCCTCAGTAGAAGGACAGCTGTCAGGAAGCATTCTTAAGGAAGGGAAAAGGGGAGAAAATCTTTTATGGCCATTTGCTCAAGACCAGCCTAATGATGATGCGTTTATTTGTTGTTTGTAGTGTTGGCCAAAACTAACTGGGTAATTTAGTTTTGTGTGTGTGTGCTTTATCTCAGTGTATCCATCACATATAAAAGTCAAACATGCTTTGACTTTTATATGTAATTATGAGTGCAAAGGGCCTTAACAAAACTCTTTAAATATTTTTTAAATTTGATTCATTATCATTAATCTGCTTTTGAGACTGTGTAATTGACAAACTGCATATTTTAAGTTTATAAGATTGGAAGGCTAGGGTGAGAATTTACAGGATTAAAGTTGTAAATTTACAAGAAAGCACTGTCAAATTTACAAGGAAAAATCTGGCAAATATATGAGAAAAAATGGCCTGTATGGACCATGAAAAATAGTAAGTGATGTAACCAGTTGTACACATGTGATTCCCTCAATATTTCCAACAATGCCATGTGACAGCACAGTGGAGGGCTGCTTTATTTTGGGGACACAACACTGTATGACAGCAAAGTTATTACTTAATGTCTATGTAATGTGCTTTTCAGTGCTGCACTTTGTAGACAGTCCCAAGAAAAGATAGTAAAATACAAAATATATCAAAGAGGACTAACCTTTGGTCATGGTGTCATAGTCTACTCATAGTGTTAGAAGAGGATTCGATCATGTTTTGTCTTTTCCAGGTTAAAATAGGTTTCAGTGAGGGTTGCACATGTGCTGTGGGCCACAACTTGCAGTGGATCATTGCTGTTCTTTAAAATATGCTGATGTTGAAAAAAAGGGTTAAACAATTATAAAAGACGTGTCAATAGCATCAAAACAAAAAAAAAAGTGTATTTGTAACTTATTTTAAATTACAGCTGACATGCAATCTGCTTATCAAGAAGTTGGGACAAGAGAAAGATACCATTTGGTGGATTCTCAAGAGCTATTTTGAAACAACTTTTTAAACAACTGTGTTTACATTTATCTATCAGGACAGGACAATTTACACAACAAACGTAGTATTTTCTGTTCCATCCATGGATTGTTTTAAAATCAAAGGGTGGAACAGAAAATGTCCTGCAGATGTAGGATAGCCCATGAATATCTTCCCAGCATGAACCCTGAAAAGTGAAGCAATCCGTACGCAATTGACTGAAAAAGAAATCCCCAAATTTTTCCAACTTTAGGAGCTTCTTCTCGTAAGTATACCAGTTTTTTTTTACGTAAATTTCCCTTTTCTTCACGTAATTTTCCCTTTTTCTCATAATTTTACTACTTTAAAGAAATAACTTTTTTTCTCGAAATTTTACATAAATTTCCTCCCTCTTATCCCCTCGCCCAGCTCCCTAAGTCTTTATTTCTGTTATTTTACCATCGTCCACCCGTGGAAGATTACCGGCGGGGGATTTTCAGTCGGCTGATGAAAGCTTGCCACTAGAAAGTTCTACGCATGCTCTGTGTGAAAGCGTGTTTTGGTGTCAAGCAGCGCTGCTAGGCTAGCCGGGCCAGCTAGCAATTTTGCAAGTCATGGTGGGCCATTCAATGAGGAAAGGCTGGAGAGTGCTGTACCTGGTATAAATGTTGGACTTCTAATGAAACAGGACCTGTTACTGTTCTTAGCTGACTTTGGGGCATGAAGGCACACTTGCAAAATCTTCATGCGTAAGTATTAAAATCAAGAGGTTTCAGATTAAATAACTAATACCGTGCGACGATACCGCAGTGACTTACGGTGCAAACGAACGTTAGCAGTCACGTAAATGAATAAAAGTGACATTTACGGGTGAATAACTGGATACAGTCATGTATCTTGTTTAAGTTACTTTTAAAACTAGCTGAATTGTTAAGGTAGCTAGCAGCAAACTAGCTCACAAGGCTAGCACAGTGTACGTTTTGAGTTCCAATAGTAGTTGTGCATTTTCTGTAAACCCCGCCCTTGCTCGATTCTTATTGGCTGGGAGTTGCTGGAGTCATGTGTCGTCGCCGCGGTTAAACCTTGTGAATGGCTATGCCGCCTATCACTCATCTTTTCACCACTTGTTGCTAGGGAGATTGTTTGATGCTAGCTATAGCGGAAGTAGGCAGTCCTAAAATTAAAATACAAACAGAGAAAGCTGTCATTTTTAGTGTAACCGGATAAAACACACCACAGCTGTTCTGTGTTGTGTAATAAGTCAATGCGTAATAGCGGTAGCGGGGTTTTAAACCACAAGGCAGCCAACAGCGAACGTCGTATGGGCGAGAGAAGGGAGGGACCGTGCTATCCACCCTAACATTGGTGCGTATGCTGGCAGCCCAGCGAGCTTTCTGGACTCCCTCATTCACCTTCAGCAGCACCCACAAGAAGTAGTTGTCCTGTCAAGGGTGGGGTGATGCCCGGAGCTCTGTGTTCACCATCTCTGGGCTGCTGAATGTCCAGCAATGAGGAGCCATTGCGCGTTGCGAGCCGACATCACTTATTTAGTTTTTAGAGGATGGAGTGGTTGCAGTGGACTAGCAAGTCCTGTTTTTCATTAACATGTGCTTAATGCAAATGTAGGTAGGTAAGGCTTGGTGTGCTTCAGGGCTGAATGCATTATAATGTTTAACTTTACTGCAAAAGAGCATTAACACAAATTTAATTTCTCACTTTTGCCAGGAATGGGAAGATGAGACTGATGAAGAGCTGAGCTTTGAGTTGGACTCTAAGAAGTGTAAACCTCATCTTGGATCTTATACAGCTTTTGGACATAGATAATACTGTTGGCAACCCTTCCCCCCTTTGCTATATTTAACCAGCTTTTATGTTCATGTATCTATCTCAGTCTTTTAGTGGTAGTGCAGAAGTATTGATCCAAGAAAGTTGGCCCCCTTTTTGTTTTTATTTTTTACTTTCACCTTTTGTTCCTTTGTAAAGAAATGCTTTACCTGAAAAAGTACTTCACAGAGGGCCTGATTCAGTTCACCATCCTTCTGAGTCTCATTGGGGTGCGGGTGGACGTTGACACCTACCTAAGCAATCAGCTGCCCCCACTGAGAGAGATCATCCTGGGGCCTAGCTCAGCCTACACCCAGACACAGTTTCACAACCTGCGCAACACGCTGGACGGCTATGGCATCCATCCAAAAAGTGTGGACCTCGACCATTTCTTCACCACTCGACGGCTGCTAAACCAGGTGCGCCAGCTGGATCGCCTGTTCGTGCCCAGTACCGAGCTCAACACCTGGCTAGTGCATCGTGACTCTGATACTGTGGTGTCCGCCAGCAGCCAGTCCAGCCCCAGCATCACCCTGGACAATGGGGCCGGCCTAGAGGACGTTAACAACTCTGACCCTACCATGAGGGGAGGAAGTGGAGCGCCTGAATCCACGTACAGTCTGAACACAGCCGACAGCACCCTGGGAGCTGTGGCCCCAGAGGGCAACCAGGAGCAGGGCAACAGGGATGGCAATGACGACCTCACCAAAGAGGTATGTTTCCACCTGGAGAACATCTATCAGAAGGTAGGAGAAAAGGCTCCTTGTAGCAGCATTTATGGATATGAGTTATGCGATAAGAAAAGATGTACTTTATTTATCCTCAAAAATTAGGAAATTTTTTACAACAGCCAAAAATAAAATATGCAAAATACCTTAAATAAGTAGAATAAATATGAAATGCATATATTGGCCATCTAAAACCACATAAAAGGAGTTTATGTTGTGACTGGCCTATTTTAGGAGCAGATTAACCTACCAGTATTGGTAGAAAAAGCTTTGTTGTTACCGAAAAATATTGTATGGCATCGTGCATTAATCAATCTGATATTTATTTTTGCTAAAACATGAGTTAACTCTATTTCAAAAAGCATATCTTTATGATAACTAATAATCTTTAACAGCCTCCACCCCAGGTCTTTTATCAGTGAGAGATATTTTTAGTCCAACCAGTTGAGTCACATTTATTATAGCTGTGGTTCTGACCACGTTCAACGTTGTCCAACTTTGAAATGCACGGCCAGCAGTAAATTTCCCCCTAATTTACTTCCTTAAAATGGAACAAAGGCGATGAGAATTCTACTATTTTTTATTTATTTATTTAGTTTTCACTTTAAGTGTATATATGTGTTAATACAATGTCATGTTTGTTGTTATTTGTCACGTTAACCATTATATGACATTCTCGAGGCACACAATGGTCGATTTCACACAGTCATTATTGGATTGCAGTAAAGCAAGGTTTCTTCTGATCACATGATAACCACCGTGCCCAAGTGTTTATGTCACGGTTACATCATCTGATTTGTGTTATATGAGCTCCACTTTCAAATAAAAAACAGCTTGTATAAAAGGTAAAAAAAAAAAAAAAAGCGCCACTTATCAGAAATTAGGTCATATTTTCAGTCATGCATAGCCCGAATATGTTGAGTCAATACGTGGCTGTTAAAGTACTTTTCCTCTGTATACAGGGCCGTTTTTCAACGGTTGCTCTGTGTTTTTTCAGGACATTGACTTGATTGACATCCTATGGCGACAGGACATCGACCTTGGCGCAGGAAGAGAAGTGTTCAACTACAGCAACCGTCAGAAGGAGAATGAGGAGGAGAAGCCCAGCCCACAGGAGAACAAAGACGAGAACGAGGAACAAGAGAGCTGGAGGAATGGCGTAAACTTACAAGGAGCTCCACCAGTGGACGGAGAGACTGGAGAGAGCATTCCCGAGCAGGTTTGTTAACACAAAATCCTTTTTCTTATATGCTATTGTTTTCAGTTGGTGGTGGGACTTTTCCCTGCTTTGTAAGACATAAAAAGGAGATTTAAAAGTGGGAGCTGCACACTACTGATAAGAGATCATTTTCTCTGCTCGGTATTAGTTTTATAAATGTAGAGACTTTCTACTTAATTTCCTTGCCCTGTTTGCCTAAGACAGCGAATTTAAAAATTAGTGTTCACAATCAAAAGTGCTCGGCATGTAGGTAATGGCGTCATCTCATTACTGAGTCACACTAACTGGTAAAGTAAAGCAAATCAAGCCGCTGCAGATAGATTAAGGTAGAAGTTCATTTCACAGCAACACACACGACTGTATCACATTTATTTTAAGGCTTCACATTCAAGAGAATTTTCCAGTGAACCAGAAGCAGTCCAGAATCACAAGCTCAGGTTACAAATAAAACTACGAGTGCACACACGTGCATAATGTCAAGCACACTGTTTTTATGAACTGATTTAAAAAAAAAATAATACAATGCAATGCAGTGTTTCAGATATTGGCTGTGGATTGACTAGATAAATGGAGAGTATTAATTAGCTGTGCATTAATAGTGCAAGAAACAGATATGAGATTATGAAAATGTGTCTCTTTAGGCCTTAAAATGTCAGCAGCTGGACCAGGAGTGTCAAACCCAGTTTAGTTTGTTGCCCAGTTTGATCATAAGTGGGTCAGACCATTTCCTGATTATTTCTTGAAAACCTGTTAAAACAAATGTCAAAATTTTTCCCTTTTCTTTGAGTTTAAGGTACATTTTTAAAACAACCACATTTAATAAACTGTCCTTTTATAAAACTGATGGTGAGGAGCCTGAGAGGTCTTTAGAAAAATGAGTGAATTTCTGACAGTATGTCTCAGTTTTTCCACATTACAAAGAAATGCTGCTGTAGTAAATCAAAGAAAACTGGCAGCATTGTAAAATTACAGAAAAAGTACTGCCAGCTCATTTCCTGGACTGCCCTGTAAAATAAAATAAATTTTCTGTAAACTCACAGAAATATTTTTCCTCTTGTTTAAAATAAAAGGGAACTTTTCTTTTTTTTTTCCTATTTTTCTTTTATGGTCACAGCAGCTTTATTTGCAGTGTAGACAGACAGGAAACGGGGGAAAGATTCGGGGAAGGCACGCAGGCAAATCGGCAACAGGCCGGGACTCAAGCCCACGCCACCCGCACCGCAAGGTGGCATATATATGTGGTCGCCTGCTCCACCACTGAGCTACCCGGGTGCTCGGGAACTTTTCTGATAAGTAATGAAACTAATAGTTAAAAACACCTTCTTTTTTTTTATCATTAAGCTGTTATTTATTTCGGTGGACGATTACTCAGATCTCTGGTTCAGATGAAGTCAAGCAGTGATCGTTTCTTAAGGACAGCATACAGTTACAAATTTCTGCCCTCTTTTTGCAGTTTTCACACTGGACTCTTTAATGAGGCATTTCTGGCCCATGAACCACGTGTTTGACACCCCTGAACTAGACTGTCTGAATAACGGACTGTTTGCTTAAAAGAAACTCTGATGTCAAGTAAAACAATGTAATTTGGGCTGGCGTGAAAGCCCTCTGAATCTGGTGCAGTTCACTTGTGATGTGAAACAAAACGGCTAAAAATAAAAAATAAAGGTCTGGCTGTGCACGGCTAAGATGGCGATCTCCTGATTTGTATTAGCAAAGTCTTTCCTTTATATGTAGCGTTTTGCTGCCTAATCTGGTCTTTAAGTCTGACGTCATTTCCGGGTCCAGATGCCCTTAAATGGACAGCAATGGCAGCCCAGTGACTGTTCGCTATTACATTCGGATCGGTCAAAACAACGAGGGACACAGCATTGCTGC
>JAVDPK010000327.1:18169-90251 GCA_034780415.1 Cichlasoma orientale | reverse complement strand
CCCCCCCAAATTAAAAAAAAAACCCTCTAAGACACAGCTGGTTAAAAATGTTTTTTAAGAGTATTGGTATCTCTGTTTTTGTTGCGTTACCAGCTCCCAGGTCTCGGCTCACAGACTTCACTGTCTCTACAAGAATGCTTGCGGCTGTTGGAGGCCACATTCCCTTTTGGAGAAGAAACTGAGGTAACAACATAAAATTTGTTGTTGAAATTGTCATAATCACGTATTTTTCTTATTTGCTGGCATCACTTCTTCCCCTCCCTCCCACATGCATGTGTGGAAAGCCTAAAGCAGTGAGAGGAGCAGCAGGAACCACTAACTAGGGTACAGAAGAGAGCAGCCAGCAGTAAAAGCAAATATGATATTGACAAGTCTGAGGAGTTGGGGTGGAGGTGAGTAGAGAAGAGGCCTCCAGAGGAAGCAACAGTTCAAGGCAAGCTACAGTAGCTTAAGTGGGATGCCTTGAATTCGACTGATGAGATAAGATGCACTGTTTTTTTTTCCCAGAAATTGGGAAATTCTTGCTTCAGTGCAGCCAAAACATAAAACACAACCTGCAGTCAAATATTTTAAATAAAATAAAATGGCACGATACATTAAGAATCATGTAAAATCATGTTTGTTTGTTTTTAATTAATAATTGTCATATTTTCAGTTTCCAGCCCCAGTCGTCAGCCCGGAAGCTGCTGTTTCAAATGAAGAAGCTCCTTCTACATCTCAGGGCCTCCCTCTAGTGCCACAGCTACCCTCAGCAGAGCCACAGTTAGATCTGGAGCAGCAGTGGCAAGACATCATGGCCATCATGGAGCTACAAGTAAAATGTTTTGGGGGGTTTTTGTTGTTGTTGTTTTGTTTTGTTTTTGGGGGGGGGGGGTCCTCATGATAGTCTGAAGCATATTTTGTAAGGCCAGACAGTCTCAGGTTCTAATCATCTGTAGTTTCAAATACTGAAATAATTTATTTTAAATTTTTTTCTGTTCTAAGGCAATGGAAGTGAACAATACTTCACTCCACACCAGTTCAAGCAGCATAAGTGCCATAAGTGGGACAACTGAGTCAAACACTGCGGGAAACTTTGGACTTACTCCTCGCTCGACGCCGATAAACCAGGACGTCAGCCTTCATCAGGCTTCCCTCCCCAGCTGCAGCCAAGACTTCCCCCAGATTTTCAACCCCCAGCTGGACACTACAAGCATTGCCCCAAGAACCGCCACACTCAGACCCTCCTCCAGCAACTCCACTAACATCAACTCCACGTTTGGAGCCACAAACCTGACTGGTATCTTTCTCCCGCCACACATAAACAGTTCCAGTAACAACGTTACTTCCACGCCTGTCCTGCCTGATCCATTCAGCACCCTGCTGGAGGAGTCGATGCTTGACGAAATCAGCCTACTGGACCTCGCCATGGAGGAAGGCTTCAGTCAGGCCCAGGCGTCCCAGTTGGAGGATGAGCTTGACTCAGATTCTGGTCTTTCCCTGGACTCCAGCCACAGCCCGGCCTCCCCAAGCAGTTCAGAAACCTCCTGCTCATCTGCAGCTTCCTCCTCCTCAACTTCTGCCACTTTCTCAGAGGAAGGAGCTGTGGGCTACAGCACCGACTCCGAAGTAGCCACTGTAGAGACGGAGGAAGGCGCTGTTGGAGGTTACCAGCCTGGGTATAGCAAGCTCTGCCGTATGAGCTACCAGGACCCCTCTCAGTTCCACACCCTCCCTCAGCTCGACAGCATCAGCCATAATCATACCTACAACTTGCCACTTTCCTCTGCCTTCTCTGAGCACCCAGAGCTCCCCATCTCAGTTGGGAAGAAGACTGTCCGCGACAAACAGAACTCAAAGCCTCAGCCTCCTCAGGACCTGCTCGACAAGCACTCAAGCCGTGACGAGCGCAGAGCCCGGGCCATGAAAATCCCTTTCTCAAATGAGAAGATCATCAACCTGCCTGTGGAAGAGTTCAACGAGCTCCTAGCCAAGCACCACCTGAGTGAAGCCCAGCTGGCCCTCATCCGCGACATCCGCAGGCGCGGCAAGAACAAGATGGCAGCCCAGAACTGCCGCAAACGCAAGTTGGACACCATCATAAAGCTGGAGCAGGGTGTCCAAGATCTGAGGCGCGACAAGGCCCGCCTACTGAAAGAGAAGATGGAATTTATTCGCTCCATCCGGCAGATGAAGCAGAAGATGCAAAGCCTGTACCAAGAGGTGTTCACTCAGCTGCGGGACGAGGAGGGCCGGCCCTATCCTCCCAGCGAGTACTCGCTGCAGTACAGCGCTGATGGCAGCGTGCTCATCATGCCCCGCGGTGTGACGACTGCCGAGCAGAACCGGAAGCCAGAGAAAAAACAGAAGGACAAAAAGAAGTGAGGGGGGACAAACTGCTGTTTATTCTATCACTTTGCTAAGTCAGTAAGAAAGATTTCTGCAGACGTGAGAGAGATGTCCTTTTTTCCTTTAAGAAGATTGTGGTGAGTAAAAAAAAAAATGGCATTGTTGACTACTCTTCCTGCATTAGTTTCTCCCGTTTCATTCTGTTCCTACAATTTTTGTTCCTGGAAACAACTTTGACGCAGAAGTAGCTCTTCATTTGAGTACTGAGATTTAATTATTTAGACGTGGAGAAGAGGGATATAAAAGGACATAAAACGAGCTATTAGGAAGAAAAAAAATTAGCTGCTCTTGATCCTTTTGCACCAAACCACTGAGGATGGAGGAGATTCACAGGGTGAAAGAAGGGACTGGTGGGAGAACAAAAACACTGTCGAGGATGGTTGGAATACCTATGCACCGAAGGTTTTAAAGGACTAGCCGATCACATCCCACCCTGGAGACTTTTTGGTGATTTTTCATAGTCACTGAGGCTTTTAAGTTGCAAAGAACCGCATCTATGGTTGTGTGAGTTTAGATACCAAAGGCTAAAAGGAAGTCCATTATTTTAGGATTAACACCTATACTAACCAAAGGTTGTATTTGGTGCACATCACGTGATCTGTATACATCTTAAATGCTCCAACACTGCACTCTAATTCTGTAGGTTCCAGTTTTTGAGTCAGATGGCATGTAAGTTTCGAAGGCCATAAATAGATCGGGTTTGATGTGTGGAAGGTGGATGTTGAGATGCGAGGAGTCCGAGGCTGAGAGCGTTCCTACGCTGGCCGCTACTGAAAGAGGCCTGGAGGTGAAATCTTTGAAGAGGAGCAGATTTAGGGAGGAGGCACGCTGCATTGCAAAATGTATCGAGTTCCTTATAAATTATACATAGCACTGTAATTTGTCTTTAAAAGGCTTGGCTATATGCATTTTGCCGTGTCTGTCGCTATTCCTTCGCTGCAGGTTTAAATACGGGAGCTGCGTTTAGGAAGGCTCTTATTAACTGTTCATAATCTGTAGTATAAGCAAGGTTATAGGTCTAGCCACATCAGCTTTACATAGAAGTCTACACCCTTTTTGTTGATTTGAAAACTATGAGCCTGTAATTTCATGAAGAATTCAAGGAAACTGTGATGGACCAGGATCTCCTGAGAGTACTGTATTATTAACACCATCTCCAGGCAGACGTGGGTCGAAGTTATTTGCCAGTTTCTTGGATGCCCCGTTATAAGCATTAATAAAAAGCAGGCTCAGTCGACGCTGGGGTGTAACTTACTTGCCAAATGTTAAATATGGCTGTGTTAGGGCCATTGAAGCAAGAAAAAAATGTAAGATTGGCAAAGGTGGGGTAAAATTCAGAGGGGAAAACCTGAGAGAAAAGGATGGCAAATATAGGATAAAAAATGGTGGATTTTAGGAAAACTAAACAGGCAAATTCATAAAGAAATGGCTACTAAGTTTAAATGGCAGAACTGGGAAATTCATTTAAAAACTGTCAATTTACATAAAATTCAGAGAAAACTGTCAAATTATTGAGAAAAGAACGTGTAAGAAAAAAAATGGAAAATCTGCAAGTAGAAATTGGCAAATGTGTGAAGAAAAACTTGAGTGAAGTTGGAAACTACAAATTTATGAGATAGAAAAACAGAATTTTTTTAGATTAAGTTCATAAAGTGGCAGCAAGAAAACAGGAAATTTATGGTTAAATAAATAGAATAAAAATTTAGAACACCTTTCTAGTTTCTTCTCATAAATTTGCTGAGGGGGGGGGTGCATAAAGTTGCAGTTTAAATCTAGAATACCTTGAATGTTGCCCCCTTCGCCCGGCTCCTTACATTTTGCTTTACCTTGAATGGCCCTGATGCGCCGTTGTAACTATGGAAAACCACTTGAGGATTTTTAACTGCTGTAAAGCCAAGCTGATGGCTTAAATATTACAAATCATACTTTAAGTTTTTGCGTTGGTAACAAAGTAAGCCACACGAGTAATAACGTGACTCGAATGTGTGAAATGATGGCGCGTGTTGTGGCCACTTTGATTTGAATGCCTTTATTTAACATTATCTTCACTTTTAAGGGTTTTGAGAACCGAAGAGAGAGGAAAAAAACGTTCTCAAAGTAGAAGTGCTATTACTTGTCTATTTGAATGAAGTTTGTCAGTACATGTGTTATATCACCTTCTTTAAAAAAATAAAAATAGGTCAGTTGTTGCGGCTGAGATAGGAGTTAGGCTAGAACATTTTCCAAGAGGCTGAGCAGAACTCGCAACATTAAGATGATGTCCAAAAAAACTGTTTTGAGCGGAGAAATGTCCTCATTAAATGTGATATTCAGGCATGAACCTCTGGTTAACATTCACTTCAGTGTAACCCAGTGCAACACCAACTACTTAGTACTGCTACTACTTAGTGCACTTTTTTTGTCTGTCTTGTTCTGTAAATATTTTCATGTTTGTGTTTGTTCTGATTTTATGTAGTCTGTCCATTAACAGTCACACCCTCTGCTTTGAGTTTGGATGTAGTTCCCTCCGTTTTGAGATGTTTGCTGGCAATCAAGAATTGTTTTTATTGATTAATAAAGTGTTTTTATTTTCACCTGTGACTCTTGTGTTCTAGTTGTCCATGTTTCAGGCGCCGGTCAGTGAAGTCACTCAATAACTGAGAACCAGGGCCGTGAACAACCCAGAATAGAACAAAGAGGCAGTTCAGCATATAAAGTGGGCCTCTCATGTTCATTTGCAGCTTCCTATTTTTATTTGTGTCTTCTTTTAGAGTAGCTTTGCTTGATCCACAGCTCAAAATAATCCTTATTTATCTAATAATGACCAGCCCCCTCCCTTTAAGCCACCTTTTTTTTTTCTTTCTTTTTTAATTTGCTGCTACTTGCAAACAAGGTTTGAAATCAGTGTTGGGTCAATAATAGAAGAACCATCTATTCTTCTTTACTTTTCTGGGTCTGGATCGCAGAGACACCCAGACCACCTCCTCTCAGCCAATTCCTCCAGCTCTTCTGGGGGGAGGGGAGACACTGAGGTGTTACCAAGCCAGCCGGAAGATATCATCCTCCAGTGTGTCCTGGGTTTATCCCACGGTCTCCTCACTCCCGGAACACCTCGCCTGGGATGCGTCCAGGAGGCATCCCGGTCAGGTACCCGAACCACCTCAGCTGGCTTCTTGTGGAGGAGCAGCAGCTCCGCTCTGAGTCCCTCCTGAATCAGAGCGCCTAACCTGATCTGTAAGGCTGAGGCCAGTCACCCCTCAGAGGAAGCGTGTAGCTGCGACCTCATTCTTTCAGGGCATGACCCAGAGCCTTAGGCGGCCATAGGTGAGGTTAGGAATGTACTTCAGATGCTCTGCATTCACGCTGAGCTCTCTTCACCATGATAGACCCGTAGGGATGTTACGCCAAACTGTCACCCTCCTTCCTGCCTGCAGGAGATTGACAAGCACATAAGATCTTGTAAATACCTGAGTAATTGTTCTTTTTGTGTTGTAGAACTGACATATAAACGAATCACCTCTGTGTACTTCTGTTTAAAGTTCATTTTTATAGAGCTTATTGTGTCCTATTTGAACAGCAGGGACTGCTGTGCCGTACTGTGATGATCACATTAGGAATATTTGCTGTCTTTGGCTGCAGTAGAGTCAGGATTACTTGCATATACACTCACCGTGTTTATATGAACATCCACATTACAAAAGCTATTTTTGGCTGCTCCTCTGTCACAAGGGGTCGCCACAGGAAGATTTATGCCCTTCCTGAAGCAAACCCAAAGGGGATTTGTGCCTCCAGCTGGAATCAAACCAGTGACCTTTCACTGTATATGGCAGAAAATAAGCATAATAGGTCCCCTTTAAGTCAGTTATTATACACGGAACAATGGTTTACCTCGGAGGAACCAGGCTGCCCAGACAGCGGATATCCTGTTCAACTTCCTGTTCTGTGTGATGGTCTCAGTGTTACATCACTGCATGAAATTCTGAAAATGCAATCCACAGTGAGCGTTTACCTGCATGCATCTGAATCCTGCTCAAATCTAAGTGGTCAGTAGATCTCAGACCACAAAATCTGAAGACTTCAAGTCCCAAAACTCTTGTCCTTTTGCCTACAAGCGTATTTAGATACTTAAATATTTAATCAATTTGATAAATTAACCGGGCTACGAGGCTGTCCTCGTAGTGACGGTTATCGTAAAATTTAAAGTGACATGACACCGCTGTAACAAAAAGTGGTTTATTCTCCAAAAGCGACAAGCAAGACGTGACAAACACTACAAAGATTACCAAAGAACAAATTATTACAGAAGTCGTTCATAAGCGTACATCAAATGGGTGCTAAGGAAGCAGCTAAGATGAGCACAGCTTTTGTCCTGGAGAGCACCGATGAACCGAAATGAAAACATCACCTCACTGATACGATGTCATAGCAAGATGAGCCAGATGTGGAAGGGATGGTGAAAGCCTGGTGATGGGAAAATTAACACTGCTTCCTTTTACATTTCCTTTGAGCTGGTTTTTGTCAAGCAAATCTGAAGGATATTTACACGGAGATGTGATCTGGAAAAAAGTGGGACCGAGTGAGAGACTAATGAGTCCAGGATGTCTTGCTTGTCTCTGGCCTGTCCCCTTGCTCCTCCTCCCCCCACCCCCACCCCTCGTGGAAAGTACACTGAATCCCCTGCCCCTTCCCTGTGCTAGTTTTTATCATCCTTTTTCTCGTCTTCGGAGGGGTACGAGTGCCAGGTGAGCCGTTCTTCGTAGAAAGAGATGACCACCTGCGGACACTTCACGTTGGCCTCTTTCGCCGGCACCAGGTCCGCTTCATCCGAATTTTTCCTGTAAAAACAGCAAAGAAAACAAATCAACTAACATACTGCAAAAAAAATATTTGATGGCACATCTTAATTCCGCATCAGTGGGGCAGCACTTACACACCATTTCATGAGGAACATGAGTTCTCCCGTGGAATCGGTCGCACCGATAATCCTCTCTGGATCCAGACCTCGAGCAAAGCCCCTTAGCTTCTCTGTCTGAGGATCAATAAACAAGATGCAAGTTTTTATAACCTCAAACAACTTAAATTCATCCAAATTATATTTTAAACCAGTGATACTGAAGCAGGGCTGAATTTACGAGGTCATAAAATACACTTTTAGTCGGTTCTGGGTTCAAACCAGGGCCCTTCTCTGGAGTCTTATTTTTCCTGAACACCCCTCATGCAGGAGTAGTTTGCTGATAACTGAGTGAGTGGTTCTGTCATTATAATGCTGACATTTTTGCTTAGAGCCAAAAAAAAGAGGCAACAACAACACATATTGAATGTCCTTGTCACTGCAGGTAGTGTGAGACCTGCAGCCCACTCAGGCTGCACAGGTAGTCCAGCTCCTCCAGGATGGCACTTCCAGATGTGCTGTCACAGAAAGGTTTGCTGTCTCTAAGCAGCCTCAATAGTGTGGAGGAGATGCCAGCAGGTAAGCCGGGCATCAACCCAGCAACAGGACAGGTATCTGCTCCTTTGTGCAAGGAGGAATGCTGCCAGAGCCTAACAAAAAGACCTCCAGTGGGCTACTTGTGTGCATATTTCTGTCGGAATCGAACTCCACGTCCTTCAGTGGGACCTCTGCTCGCAGCTCAGCACCCTGCAGCTCGGCTGCTACTCACAAAAGAACACCATAACTGGCAGGTCCACCACTGGCACCCTGTTCTTCACAGATTATAGGAGGTTCCCGCTGAGCACGTGATAGATGTGAAAGTGGGTCAGGGATGATCTGGGGAGGCGAATGCTTGTTGGGTCGCACAGACCTCCATGTGCTAGCCAGCAGCACCCCAACTGCTCCTGGTGTGGGACAATACTCAGCCTCATGTGGCCAGAGTGTGTAGGCAGGTCCTTGATGGTGAAGGCACTGAAGCCACTTAACGTTCCTCGTGTTCCCCAGACCCGAATCCAGCTGAGAACATCTGGGACGTCATTGTGGCACCTGACGCTGCCAAACAGCAGCACAGACTGTGCAGGAGCTGACCGATGATAGATTCGGGTCTAGGAGGAACACCATCCACCACTGCGTGAAGAAGCAAGCCCAGATGTTGTTGGGTGTGTATACAGGCATGAGAAGGGTTGATGATTTTGGTTCCCACCGACCGTTAGCACGTCATTTTTGTTTGCAGCAAATTACAGACCTAATTCCAAAAACGTTGTTACGCTGAGTAAAATGTAAATAAAAACAGAGCGCAATGATTTACAAATCTCATAAACCCATATTTTATTCACAATAGAACACAGAAAATGTACCATTTTATTTAAAATATAAGCAGCATTCTGTTTTTATTTACACTTCACACAGTGTCCTGACTTCTTTAGTATAGATTAGGAGTTCCTTTTAGGTAACTCGGCATTAAAGGACACTCGTGGAAAAACTGGGACTCACATCATCTTTCTTCTTCTTTGCTTTGCTGTCGTCTCCTTCCGTTTCTCCAGCCGCCTTCCTCTTTCCATCGTGCGCTGATTTCTGGGACTGCAGAAACTCTGCAATCAAATCTGGACAGTCCAGGTTTTCTTCTGGCTCCCACGTGTTATCTTCACTGTAAAATTAAATACGTGAGAACATAATTCATAATTTAGTCACCTGTGATGGTGATGCTCAGACCAAACGCCTTGTGTTACAGTCACAATATTCTCCACTGTCATCTGATGGGAAAGCTACGTCCAGAGTGCGTTCGATTGCTGGAATCAGGTAACAGTAACACACTGAGTCCTGAGACTTTGATCACTTTTTGCCAAGATCTCCTTTTTTGCTGTCTCTATATAAAAGCAAAGTGGACCGTGAGCTGTCCACAAACGGGGACGACGTGTTTGTCGTCCATTTGCGTGTCTGCAGGAGAACCTCAGCTGATTTTCACTTTTCACAAATTTGTATTTGCTGATGAGTTTGTACAGCTGATACCTCGGCCTGCTCTCTTCTTTTAAGAGATTTTGACCTCAATGTTTAAAGTACAGCACTGTGCCACCGCTCATTTCTTCAGCTGTTTTGCTAGAAAAATGGGAACTAAGTGCAGTGATTTACTGAAACGTGCAAACACGCACAGAAATACAGTATAAAAACAGAGTTTGTACAGTTCGAATTAAAGTCAATATTTGGTGTGACCTCCTTTATCCTTCAGCACAGCCTGAACTCTGAGACCCCTTCCTGTCATTTCTTTAAGCAGTCTTCAGGAACAGTTCTCCAGGCTTCCTGAAGAACATTCAAAGCTCTTCTTTGGATGTTTCTGCCTTTTGTTCCCTCCTGTCAGGATGATCCCACACTGCTTCAGTAATGCTGAGGTCCGGGCTCTGAGGAGGCCAATCCACGATTAAAAGCGTTCACCTGTGTGTTTTTCTATCCAGGTGTGCTTTTGCTGCACTGGTGTGTTTGGGATCACTGTCATGCTGAAAAATGAAGCTGCTGCCAGTCAAAAGCTTTCCAGATGTTATTGCACGGTGGATCAAAATCAGATGGTGAGCTTCTGTGTTCACAATTCCATCAATTTTGACAAGATCTCCAACACCACTGGCTGAGATGCAGCCCAAACCATGACAGAGCCTCCACCATCCAGCGTGGCATTTTTCTGTAGATTCAACAAACAAATGGGAACAAATGTGTTTTTGTAACAAGCTGCTAGTAACAAATTACCTAATAATACAATTTAAAACTGGTTCTTTGCCAAGTTTCCTGATATGTGTAGACACAGCACTGGTTCATCCCTTCAGTTAGGCGTCTTTTTGTCCCTCTGAAAATGGTCGGGTACAAGGACTGAAAATAAGAGAAAAAGCCGCCAAACAGAAACTCTGAAGGACCTTCAGAAAACCTGGAGAACAGCCGCTGAAGACCGCTTTAAAAACGAAGTCTGGCTTCTTGGAAGAAAATTATAAAGAAATGAGGGGTGGCTCAAGACTTTTGCACAGTACTGTATGTAAACCTATTCTGTCAGGCGTACATAAATGATAGGATGTAATGATACTTTTTATTCCAGCTGTTTTCAGTGCCAACATCTGGCTCCTTGGAGTTCGTGTTGCCACAGCAGAGACGTGAACTTCTGAAACAAACTCCAGTCGGATGTATTCATCCAAACTTTGTGGCACAAATGACTCCGTCTCCTCTAAAAACACCTGTTAGCTGTGAGTAACACATTATCGTTGTGTCACCCAGCTCCCTGTAACTGTGTGTGTGTGTGTGTGTGTGTGTGTGCGTGCGTGCGTGCGTGCGTGCGTGCGTGCGTGCGGGGGGCACCTCAGGTGAAAGTCCAACACAGAAGCAACCAGAGCCGAAATGAATAAAGGAAACAAAAAAGAGACAGGCCGAGCTCCTCTCTTGGATCACCTGTGCTCTGTTTTGTCTCATATTCACGGAGCCGCAGCACCAGATATTTACCCAAAACATTTAATGAAAAACATCTAAAAACCGTTTGAGAAAACTAATGATAGCAGGGACCTGAAACTTTTTACATAACTCCTATTAAGAGGTTATCTTTCCCCTGGAGTTTGTTAGGCAAACCTGAGATGTCAGGTGGGAAGTGTGAATGAGGTGACCTGAGCCATCCAGGCACCCATGAAGTAATCTCTAAACACTTACTTAGAGAAGCCTTTCCACTTAAGAAGGTACTCTACTCTGCCTTTCACCACCCGCCGATTCAGGACTTTTTCCACCACATATTCCTCCTCCTCCTCTTCTTCCTCGGCCACATCGTCTGCCTTCTTGTCCTTCTTCTCAGCGGACGTCATTTTGCTCTCTGTCGGTTTACAAACAGGGGAAATGAGAACACGTTTGCTTCTCCTGACGCCTCAGAGGCTCGAAGCTGAAAAGCCGAAGAGTTAAAGACGCTGACATTTGTTTGCGACAGGCGTCTGCTGAGTTCACACGGGACCACAAACATTTACAGTGCCACTCGGTCCACATGCACGATTCATTTCTTGACACACACCTTACCCGCACAACGACAAGTGATACAGAGAAATGTATGTTAAAAAATAATGATGCGTAAAACCTTCTGTAACAGTGGGACCATCGTTAGTGGGTTCTGTAGTCAGGCTCATACTCATCAGGTAGACCTGGGGACCCGCAGGTTCCTGGTCAACGCCAAGATTGTTGCATGTTGGAAGAAAACAGCATTGGAGAATGGGATTCAATGAAGAGAAGCATGAGAGGCAATGCAGATTATTACAATCTGTGTGAGACTGTGGTATTTTTTAAAGCTATAAGAGCTTTTCTATTTAAAAGAGATCATCTAATCTGCATTGCCTCATGTTACCCGTGATTTTTAACCTCATGACATGATACAAACTCTCAGGGTGCTACACAGGGAGAGCTTTTTTCCAAGTAAGAGTGCAAAATAATGGTCATTGCACATACAACCGCTGGCAAAAATGATGAGTTACCACACTTGGAGGATGTTCATTCAGCTTTTCTTATTTTGCGGCAAATAAATCTCAGATATTCTGGCTTCATTACTTTAATAAATGGCATTTTTTTTTTCCAGATCAAGTAGTGTAACCTTCATAAATCTAAATATGCCAACGTCTGCACAAGCTGCTGCACCTGGTAGACTGAAAAGAAGCCCCAACAAGATGAAACAGGGGAGAGGATTTTGCTACTCCTTCCAGCACAGTGTGGCACAAGATGTTTGTTGTTCCTTATCAGCTGTCTAACATTTGGATCACGCAGGAAGCTGTCACAACATTCAGACGGAGAACTCGGGATAAAAAATGCACAACAAATTTTAAAAAAGAGCAGAAACAGTGTTTAATGTTTGTCACAGAAGTGGAGGAAATGGGCTGAATGAATGGGGATTCACACACGGTGGAAAATGAGCTCACAGAGAGGGCTGAGGAATATTGGATGAAAGTGATGTTCAGTGATGAACATGGACTGGTGGAGGAGGAGACGCTGGAAGTTTTTCCTGAAGAAAACAGGCACATTTCCTGCTCATTCGTGATATGGGGTAGTGGAGAGGGTAGTGATTAACTCAACAGTAAATGCACTGGTGTACACTCAGATTTTGGACTTTCTCTCATTTTCCAAGGGCTTGGTGAAGATGATGTGTGCATCCTGCCACTGAGCAAAGAGCGTTAAAGTAACGGTCCATCCTGCAAAGCAGATCTGTCAACTGTTTCTGCAGAAAGAACCCATTTGATGGATTATCCATGCCCCAAACAATTCTGTTGATGATTCCATATTTTTCCTCTGCTTGATCTGGAAAAAATATGCCTATGATTAAAATAATTCTATTTAATGGGTTTGAGATGTGCTTCATGAGGGCAGTAAAGAACAATAGATTTGAGACCATAAATGTAATTTATTTGATGCAAAGTCTCAAAAAATGAATGAGCATCCTCCAAGTATGCTGATTCAATCATTTCTGGTTGTATTCACAATTTAGCTGATTAATAATAAAGCGAAGACAAAGTAGGGGGCGTTTATGGCCGTGCATGTAGCAGCCAGCATCAACAACGTGAGGTTTGCAACACCTGGCGGCGGCGGAGCAGCAGCGTGGAGGGGCTGATTAAAGCAAAATAAGATGGGCTACTTAAAGGAAAAAAGAATCGTCGTGGTGTCAAACACTCCTCTGTGCTCAGTGCAGAAGGGTTATTTCTAACGTTAGCAGAGGCAGAGAGAAGAAAAGAGCGCACGACAAAGCCTCGCAGGGACCCACAGTTTGCAGCTAGCTGGCGATTCCTCCATATTGCCTTCGTGGTAGCAACTAATGTAGCACACTCAGGGATGGCTGTCGGATATAAAGACGGTTAACGCACATTATATGGAGCTAGTCTCCTGAGCAGCTGGCTTTTTAATGCAGAGTTAAAATAACCCCCGCAGCTATCTAAGGTTAGCTTCATGCACAATCCAGCGTTAGAGCACCTTTGGAAGGAGGGGGAAAAATGGACTCACCGATGACTTACAGTGTAATCGGTTTGTTTTAAAACTTCCGTCCGAGCCGAAATAAAACAGCTACGGCTATCGCAGATTTACGGTAATAACGTTTGTGTCGATTTGCTGCCGAAACACAAATCCGCTACCTTCTCCACGGCGAAATGTGTCGTTTCCGCCCCTTCGTCTGGTATGAAGGGAGCAGAAGAAAGGGGGGAAAAACGCCCGCTGGAGCCCGAGAAGGAGCCGCGTCACAGACTGCGAAGCACGCGGATGGAACCTTAAGCGTAGCACGCGCCGCTCGCGTTGAGTGCGGGTGACATACAGATCTACGGTGCAGCCTCCGCGCAAACGGCGGGCTGGAGAGAACCGAAGCGGACCGCCCTGCGTTATAAACACAGGTTATAGACGCTGGGGTGCTTATAAATCTGTGCACAGCTGGATAAGCAGCCAGGCGGACAGGGTTACCGAGCGGGCCCGCCGGGGTCCCAAGGAGGCAGCGGGCATCCTGGTCTAATCCTATATAAATACAACAGCCTTTAAATCACAGAAAACACACTAAATTAGTAAAAACAGACAGCTGTAAAATAAGCACGTAAAGAAAGCTGCAGTGATGATGATGGAAAAATGACCATAATGAAGTGCATAAATTATTTGTGTCACATTTTAGGCATTTTCTCTATTTTTTTTTTTTTTACATTTCATTTAAATTTAAACATGATCATACGATTAATATAATGTAATAATATATAATAGTGTATCTGTTAAAAAGCATATTTTTGTATCAAGTACTTTTACTTTATTATTTTAAGAAGCTACATTTGCAGTACAGATCATACTCAAACTTGTATGAAGTATTCTTAAAGTTCTTTAAGTATGAGCTTAAGTAAAGAATCTGAATGCCTATCACTGTCTATCGTACTGTCATGTTTAATATAAATTTACTCATGTACTTTATAATACTAACAGTCACCGGGAACTTTTTCTCATATTTTTGAGTTAATAATCTATACATTTAAGATTGTATCTTATAATTTTGACTTAGTCTTTCATAATAATTTTAACATTTTCAGATTTTCTGGCATCATTGCTTTAATTAATGGCATTTTTCTGGGTCAAACAGAGTAGCCTACATAAATCTAAACATCTGTTTCTGCAGAAAGAACCCATTTGATAGAGACTATCCACGCCTCAAACAATTCAGCATTATAAAATTGTGATGTTTTTGTTGATGATTCCATATTTTTCCTCTGCTTGATTTGGGAAAAAAATATGCCTATGATTAAAATAATTCTATTTAATGGGTTTGGATTGAGCTTCATGAGGCCAGCATGTCCAGCTATTAAAGAGCAATAGATTTGAAACCATATCTGTAACTTAGTTGACATTTTTGGTTCAAACCATCGTCAGTATGTATGGAGCAGGTCAGGAGAGAGATAAAAGTGTCTACAGCGATCTGTAAAACACAGCCGAGGCTCTATCATGGTTTGGCTCTATTTCAGCCAGTGGTGTTGGGGACCTTATCAAAATTGATGGAATTATAAACAGAAACTTACCATCGGATTTTGATCCATCAAGTAATACCATCTGGAAAGTGTGCGATTGGCAACATCCACATTTTCAGCATGACAATGATCCCAAACACACTGCCGGTGCAGTAGAAAAACACACAGTGGAGCATTATCAGTCATGGATTGGCCTCCCCAGAGCCTGGACCTCAGCATTATTGGAACAGTGTGGGATCATCCTGACAGAGAAGGGAACAAAAGGCAGCAGCATCCAAAGAAGAGCTTTGAATGTTCTTCAGGAAGACTGGAGAACTGTTCCTGAAGACTGCTTAAAGAAATCGTGCCTCAGAGAGTTCATGTTGAGATGATGTTTGGTGATAGTAAATACTGACTTTCAAATATGTTAGAATTGTAAAAACTCTATTTTTGCTTTATCTGCTATGTTTCCAAGTTTGCACTTTTCAATAAATCTATGTACCGATTTCCAATTTTCCTCACAAAATACAAAGAAATTATGGTGGTTCAAGACTTTTGCTCAGCACTGCATTTATTTTAGTTTTACTTGGATGGAACAAAAAGAAATTTAAAAAAGAAAAATAACATGAAAAAAATGTGTATTAGCTACTTTTTAAAAAATAAAGTATGAAAACTAATTAAATCCTTATTGTGCGGTTAAAAAGAAAACAAAAATTATGGAAGCTTGTTTTTTTGCTTTTGTTTTTGTTGGGGGGGTGCCATCTGGAAGTAAGAAAAATAAATTGAGTTATTATCTCGAATATTTGAGCTAATAACTCATCCTCTTTTTTTCTTTCTTTTTTATTTTTTGGTAAATTTTGAGGGGGGTTCCAATATTTGGAGTTAGAAGTCTCAGACAACCCTAACCCTGATGTTGACGTATTAAGTTGAAATTTCAAGATAATAACCAAAAATATTGACTTACCAATGCAAAAAAAAAAAAAAAAAATCAGTGGCAGAAACAGGCTTCCATGAAAATTTTAATAAAAATATAGAAGAAAACACTGGAAAGTACAAAACTATAAAAACTGATGCCCAACTATATGTTCTCTAAGACTGGAGGTCTTGGATTTCTACTGCTGTGTCATTACAGAAATCCAAATGTCATAAGCAAATGCTCTTAGCTTGGTCCCTGATCTGTAATTTCTCCCCACACACAGTTGCGGTTTGGGGCTTTTAATGATTTCTACGAACCGTTCTTTTTCCGGTTATTCATTTTGCAATGATTGTACAGCATACATCTTTAAAAAGCAAGAATTGGGAGCACAAGTTGGAACAGGATCAAAAGTACACATGCAGGCTCAAATAAATACAAATATCCTGACTAATATTTGGTTAATTTTTGGAAAGATATATCTCGATTCATTATTGAGAATTTGAATTTTCTCAGTGTTGGAATAATGTACGGTTCGATTTCCACAATAACAAGAAGAGAAAACAGACAGAGCTACATCTAATCTGTATTTTAATTATCTTAGGAAAGTACCGCACCCACAAATCCAAACCGCAGTAAACCTTTATTCATAACATTTAAGAGGGAACCTGAGCATTACATTAAAACCATTTGACTGTCATTGTTTATATTAGTTTTGCTAATAGAGATCATTTTAAAAAATTAACTTCATTTTAAAAGCCCGTCCCCCTTTTACGTGTCTTTGCATGACGCGGTGACGTACAGCTAAGAAGCGGCAGGGGTGGGGCTTATGACTTAGCGAAATGGAGCTCCCCATGAAAGCAGTCCTGCGTGTTTGAGGAATTTATTGCCAAGTCGAGCACAGATATCAAACGAAGCGAGCAACGTCGACAGATGCCGGCTGGACGAGACCACAGCAGCCGACGTATGAAAGTAGGTAGCTGCTAGCTGCAGGTAGCCCTGCGGCCGGTGTTTATTTTAGCCAGCTTGTTGAAAAGTCCAATTAGTCTAAACTATCCTTCACAACGATACGGCCTTCACCTCCTCCGGGTGGCAGCTGAAATTTGTTTTGTTTGCGACTGTTCTCAAACAGGTTCAAGTTTGCCAACCACAGCAGAGAAAAACGCCCTTTACGTTGTGTTTTGATGGAGCAGCAGCTGTTTAAAGTGCCAGGAACCGTGGAAGGAAGGGAAGTTTGAGGGATAAAGTGAATATCTTTGTTTTGTGGTTGTTTGGCACTCTAAAAATGCTAGAAATGCACCTTCACGTCTGTCTGGCTTCCTTTTAGTGAGGACCTCGGTTGCACTCACCCACGCTTCTTGTGTGTTTTTTCTTAGTTTCTTTACGAGTGCACTTTATGAGAGGAATTGGTATTTAACACGGTCCACACAAACACCCTGACAGGGGAAATGGGTGAAGATAGTGAAAGCCATTTCTTAGCCACACATTGTCTGCTGACTGCCTGAATCCCCCCTGTGTATGTATTCTTTACAATTAGCATGCTCTGACTGGCAAATTCTGATCTGATACTAATGTGATCAATAACCAATATTTTTAATTCCAGCTTTTCAATCTTGTTTTTGTTCTCAGTGATTAACTTTTGTTCCAGGGTAGCAATGAATAAAAGTAACACTTCATTCACACAACTTTTGAACATTAATGTTGCGCAGAAGTGATTTTACACAACAGATAACTATCAGGCAGTAAGGTGGATATCAGTACTGATATGCAGCTCATTTAGTTAGTGCTGATTATTAGAAACTCTTTGGGTCGCTTCTGAACTTTAATGACACTAAAAGTATTTTCTGGGTGTTGTGCAATGTTAAGACACAACTAGGAACTGGTGGGGAAACAATACAGTCCACAAAAGTTAAATTAAAGCATTAGACTGACAGCGGTTTAACCGACTTCCAGTATTTGGTTACTAGTGTATGGATGGACACGCTTACAAAGCAGGAAACTGACCAGACAAACTTTCAGTCCAGAAGGGGTGCACTGTGTCAGCTGGCTCAACAAAACCTAAAACCCCAAAGATAACAGGCTTCATGATGGTGGTTATTACTGTCATTGGTTAACCCGGGCTTTCTGCTTCAGGCGCTCTCATAATTTGTTGTTTGATTCTTATTCTGCACAAAATGGACCGGCTGAGTGCCGCGTACAGAAGCAATAAAGTGGCTAAAGGCAGCGCTGGTGCTGCAGGTGGGTCACACGTTTATTTCTAATGTGACAGTTGCACATTAGAGCTCTAAAACTGGATCCATTTAAACAGGAAATGCTACTCAGCACATTTGGCTCTGACTCTGTCCTATAGCCTGATGAAAGAGACTTTAGTTTCTGGTTAGACCGACATGAAATTAGTTTTATTGATTGAAAATTATTGATGTACTATTATCTGCAATTCGAGTAGATTAGGACCAAGCTCAAACATTTTTATGCATCGCCAGCTCAATATAAATACCCATGACAGTGCTGCTCTACCTTATCTGCACAGCTTCCTTTAGGTTTTGTTAGTACAGCTCAGCAGGCTGCATTTAAAATGTATTCCTTGAGCAGAGAATCTGTATCACACTTGGGTCATACTGTAAATGAAATAAGCAGTTAAAATCTGGCCCTTGCAGCTAATTTTAAACTAAAACTCTGAACATATCCTGTTCCAGACCAGGTTAAGTGTTTATTATTCTAGCCAGGTAAAAAGAAAGCAACTCTCATGATGCTGAAAACTCCGACTTTAAGCTGGTCATTAATCTCACTTCACAGATACGCCCCTTTGTGGAAAAGTGGCCGTGGGCTACTGTGTGTGAGTGACTCAGTTACTTTGAGTTGCCCAGCTTCTCTTTCAGAGGGTGATTCATCAGCTCATGACGCCACTGCTAAAACTTTCAGTGCTCAGAAGCTTTTGATGCAGTTGATTTGATTGTTTGGTCCTCTCTCTCTGCAGTGCAGCACTCGGTAGGATGATCAGTAATCACCAAGAAGATGTGAGTAACTTCCCCCTCTCTCTGATTTTAAATGTTACTTCTGTTCATTTTTAGCACAAGTTCTGCTTTTGGTGAAGTATCCACAGCACCCTTTAAAGTAGACTGCACCCACCACTGATGAGTTAAAAGCCTCTGAGGAACTTTGTTTTTAACAAAAGAGGCCTGTGTCGTGCTAACGGTGTAGCTCTTAGTCTGGTGGTTTCACAATAATGACACAGCAGACATGCAAACAGCACAGCTGACACGCTCGGTGCGTCTGTCTTTCAGGAGTTTGTTGCGGTGCGGGTCCAAGATCCCCGCGTTCAGAACGAAGACTCCTGGAACTCGTATGTGGATTATAAAATATTCCTGCATGTGAGTAATAAAATTAACCGGCAGTAAGTTCTCAAGCAGAAATGTTTGGTCACAGCTTCTGCGGGTGGTGAAAGTTTTTCCTTTTAGATTAGAAGTTTTGGACAAAATAAAGACACATGAAGACGACACCAAAGGTTCTGGGAGATCCTGAGAAGGTTTTCTTTCCACTCTTTGCCTGTTGTAGTGACTGTACAGTGCGATAAAGTGTGATTAAAATATGCAAACATCCACGTTAAATGGTCTGTGACACATTCACTTCTTTCTCCATTAATTGAGATTCTCTAGAAAGTGCTTTTAAGGGAAAGATGGATTGGCGCAGTGTCAGTAGTGTTAGTTTGTAGTAGTTTGTTGTGGTGAAGAGAGGAAAGCTAAGCTTTTGATTTACTGGCCGATCTACGTCCCTACCCTCACCTGTGGCCACGAGGTTTTGATTGAGATTGGGGATACAAGCGGCGGAAATGAGCTTTCTCCAAAGGGTGGCTGGGCTCATCTTCAGAGAGAGGCTGAGGAGTTTGGTCATTTGGGAGGGACTCAGAATAGAGCCGTTAAACCATATCGAAAGCAACCGGTGGAGATGGTCCACGATCTGACCAGGATACCAGGGGAAAACCCAGGAAACACTGGAGCCATTACATCTCATGGCTGGTTTTGGAACTCCTCGGCGTTCCCCACTGGAGGAGGTAGCCGGGGAGAGGGAGGCTTCTCTGGACAGATGAATGAATAAATGAATGGATGGATGGATGGTGTGCTGCAAGCAGTGCAGATAAAACTTAATATAAACAGACTTCCTTGTTAATTGGTCGTGTGATGTGTAAACATGTTTCTCCGTGACATGAGTCACTCAAGGATTTCCTCACGAGTGTTTTTAAGAGATAAGAATATGAAACAGTCAGTTTCCACCACAGAGCGGATGGATTTCTGATGATGATGCTGTTATGGAGGCACCGGCCGTGCTGAGGAATGCTGTGTCAGCAGTAAGGCTTCATGCCTGGGTGATGTATGTGTGTGGTTGTGTGTGCGTGTGGGAGCTGACTCATGATATTGACTAAAGCCATGCAACCTCACATGATCTTCCATGGGGTTCTTTGTTGTCGATATGTTAGTGTGTTGCATAGGTGATACAATAATTTCCTCAAATCAGACTTTTATATTTTTTCCAGCTCGCAGGGTTTTTCCTGCCTATGAAAAAAAATTTTGGACCCACCAAAGAGGTTTTGGCCCTCTGCCAAAGGCAAGTCATGAGTGCGGTGCATTGATAAGTTCAAGCCTGAAACATTTCAAGTGGCTGAAAATAACAGGGAATGCACAGATTTCTATAAATCTAAGTGATGTGGGCTCTTTGTCTTAACTGCATACAGACCAGCTGTGAGCCAGGAAAAACACAGCTAAACAAATAGTTTTTTGTGTCTAACCCTAACCAGGGAGGGGAAATGAAAGTAGATACCAAGTGGAAAAAAAACACGAAGGTCTCCTGGGCGTTAAAGTGTGCCACCATCAGACCTCAAACCTCGTTATGAGGACTTTACACATCTGTTAAAAGTGACCTTTATCTCTAGGTGGCCAAAATAAAGGATACCTAATGGGGAGATGCAGGAGGCACCTGACAGAGCGGGATTATAAAACGGGGGGGCACACATGCGCAGGCGGTGGGAAGGCCTAAAGTCTTTCTCTGATCAACTATGAAATATAAGTTAAGAAATATAGATCCTTAAGAGCATTTTTATTCCCCTGTTGGTTGAAATTTAAAACTTTAACCCATCAAGTGCCTTCTATGGGCTATACACCTGGCCACAGGTGGTGTTGGGTTACCTCTGGGGGGGGGGGGGGGGTAATTTTGCCTGTTTTTTTTTTTTTGCACTGATTTTGTTTGTTGGACCCTGAAGAAGTCAGTATAGTTTTCTGTGGGTGTACATGTAACACATAATATTTAACAAGTATTCCTGCCTGCCCCAGTGCAGAGCACCTGTTGGCTCAGACGTCGGCGCCATGCAGCACTTCCTTTTGTAAATTAGTAGTTTTGGTACTGTTTGTACTTGAGTCCATTTTATTTCACATCTTGAAAAGCATGAATTTTGACCTTGTTTTAAATGGGGCACGGACCTTGTTATGCACACATCACTGGAAAGTGTCACGTTACTGGAGCGAATCAGACATGTGGGAACGCTTCATGCGCTCAGCGGCAGTTTGATCAGCTGGAATGTGAGTCACTAAAGTCACAGCATGAGTGTCAACATCAGTGACATCAGTTCACTGAAAAAAACAGCATCATAAGTGTGGTCCAGTTATGCTGACTTCAGCTGTTCAGAACCAGCCACTGGCCCAAAAACATGTAAACCTTTATTTTTAAGATTTTTTTTTTAAGCATTTTTGTCTAAGTACTCAGGAGTAGATGGAATATTTTGAACTACTCTACATTTCATGCAGTTTTGAGTATTTCTGGCACAGAGAAGTGAAACGCTTTCTAATTCGAATACTTTGTATTTTCAGACCAACAGTAAAGCCTTCACAGCCAAGACGTCCTGCGTGCGGCGGCGATACAGCGAGTTTGTGTGGCTCAGGAAGAAGCTGCAGAAGAACGCCGGTCTGGTGTAAGTCAGCCGTTTGTTCTGTGGTCTTCATAGAGATGAAAGTCGCACGCCGCCCGGGGTTTCTTGATGTGATTAAACAGTTTGGTAGCTTTCCCTAAATGTTGGGCCTAGACTGAGAATGTCTGGTCCCCCTTTACTTTAAAACTGTAAGTAAAGACATGCTACATCTACGCTGTTACATGAATAGTGTCTTATCTAGCAGAGGGATGCCTGACTTGGGATTACAAGATATCACCTGTTATTCTGCAACCACATTTAGCTCTATAAAGCATCTTCCTGCAGCTCTGCAGCTTTATTTTTAAAACAAAAAACCTACTGTACACTTACTGGATATGCATGTTTCCTCTCACTGACCAGAGGCATGGTAGGTTAACTGGTGATTCTGATAAGAGTGTGTGGTTGTCTCTGTTTCAGCCATGTGATAGACTGGAGACGTATGCAGGGTGCACCCACCCATTGCCCTATGATAGCTGGGATATGCTTCCAGCTTAGTGTTAAACAGTTAAGAAAAAGGATGGATGCACATTCGCTGCTCTAAATGGAGCATTTAGCAGCTAAGAGCCTGATATTTACTGAAACTAAAATTAGACTGAACAGGAAGCTCAGCTCCACTATGGCGCGGGCCTTTCTGTGTGGAGTTTGCATGTTCTCCCCGTGTCTGCGTGGGTTCTTTCCGGGTACTTCGGTTTCCTCCCACAGTCCAAAGACGTGCAGTTAGTGGGGTTAGGTTAACTAGTGATTCTAACTTGCCCATAGGTGTGAGTGTGAATGGTTGTCTGTCTTTCTGTGTTAGGCTGGTGACCTGTACGGAGTGTATCCTGCCTCTTACCCTATGACGGCTGGGATAGGCTCCAGCCCCCCCTTAATCCTTCAGCCATCTTATACCGGGCCTTGTTGCAGTTAAACCTGTCTGAAACAAGATGTTCTCCTCCCCCTTTAAGCAAGCTTTCTTCTGATTGGCTGCCCTTTGTAAACAGGTGTGTGTGAGATTCCTCAGTGACGACGCACAGAACCAAGAGTAGAAAAAACTGGGTGTTTTGGCTCATGGGGATTACCTCATTCTTTGAAGCCTTGGTTATGTTTTAATATGAGGATCCACCATTGGAGCTTTGTATACATGATAGATTTAACCTTTTTTCTTGTCTTTATTCTTGCAGACCAGTCCCAGGGCTTCCAGGGAAATCATTGTTCTATTTCAACAATGAGGACTTCCTGGAGAAGAGGAGGAAAGGACTTCAGCTTTTCTTGGACAAGTTAGTTCTCATTCTTTTGAACAAAGTATTTGATCATGTAAAGTAATCTTGTAATCCCGTGATACCTCTTTCATGTTTTTGTAGAGTGGTGCACATGACCGTCTGTCTGTCGGACAGCCAGCTCCACCTCTTCCTGCAGACACAGCTGCCAGTCAGTCACATCCAGGACTGTGTCCAAGGCCACACCCCCTACTCCGTGACAGACGCCATCCTCACGTACGCCTCATCCAATCAGGGGCTGGCTCAGGCGCAAGAGGATGATTTGATCAAGGGCTCATGTTTGACCGTTTCTTATGAGTCCATGGAAAGGTATGTAAAAAAAAAAAAAAAGAGCTAATTATGCGTGTGTGATTTGCCAAAAACAGTTACTGCAGTTCCTCTAATGTCCACTTGAGGCTCTCTCCAAAAGTGAGCCAATCCCATAGACTTCCTGGTTAACGTGTCCAACTTCACAGCAGAAATAAACATGTTTACACACTGCTGGAAAACAGGGTTTGGATTTCTACAGGTCATTTCCCTCTTCATGACCGCTGTACAGGGTGGCTCAGGAGGTAGAGCAGGTCACCTACTAATCGGAAGGTTGGTGGTTCGATTCCTGGCTTCTCTGGGCTGCATGCCAATGTGTCCTTGGGCAAGATACTGAACCCCAAGTTGCTCTCCGACACAAGCATTGGAGTATGAATGTGTGAGTGTTGGACAGTAAGCACTTAGCTTAGATACACATCGAAGTGCTTGTATGAATGGGTGAATGCAAACGTGTTGTGTGAGTGCTCAGAGTAGAAAAGCGCTATATAAGAACTAGTCCATTTACAGGTGTGTATCTTAATATATCTCACCTGTTTTAAAGTGTGTTACAGCTTAAGGCTACAGTATTAGTGCTATATCATACCTCCCCAGCTCCACCTTCTCATCCATGTTAGCTCAGTTAACCACACAGCAAACCGTATCAGTTGACAGATATTGCATTCAAAATGCTCCAGAAGGCACTGACACCTCAAGCATGGTGGAGAAGGCCGGTTCAGTGGCTTGAATTAGCTGAGGCGAAGTCTAGAAGATTTCTGGAAGTTTTCAAATGGGTGAGTTACAAAAATATTCACCCACCTTGCAGGTGACTGGGGAAACGAGCCACAGAGCCCAAAACTTTTTTCTTTTTTTTTATAGAAGACTGTAAACATGTTTGTTTCTGTCGTAAAGCTGGACATTTTAACAGCAGGGACTGAGTCCTCTGCCTCAAGTGGCCATTAGAGGAACTGCAGTTTTTGATTTCTCAGCCCTCGAGGCTGCTGTTTCTTCTGAACTCAACGTAAATGACTATCAGCTAACACTTATCTGATGACTATTAAAAATTTGGCTGAATTTTTTGTACCGAATACTTTGAATAAAAATGTATTTTAAATTAATTAACTTACTCACTCTCGCTGAGAGTTGAATGGAGGATTGATGCCAAATATGAATTAATGGCTACCAAACCAAATGGCTTACCTGACTCTTCCGGGCCATCAAAAAGCACCACAGACAGCACTTACTAAAGCCGCCACTTACTGTTCACACTCCTTCTGTTCTCATACAGATTAAATAAGATAAAAGATGTAAATTGTTGGGATTGGATGGTGGCTTTGTGGAGGTTTTTTGAGCTAAACTGAGCTAAGCAGCATAGCCTTCATACTCTACAGCTTTTCCTTAGACTTCTCCCATTTAGTAGTTTTAAGACTCGAAGTATCATCTGGTTCCAGCTCTTCATTAAATATATATAATGTTTAAACTGAACAGTCTCTTAGCTCTTGGCTCTCTTCCTCCACAGCCCGGCTCCTCGTCAACCTCACCAACAGTCTGAGATCTTCAGCCCGGAGCTTCTCTCGTGTGGTGACCCTAACCCTCTACAAGGTTTACAGGATCAGGACTCAGATGAAGTACGACAAGGGGAGAAATCTTCAGTAAGGGTTTCCCAGCAGAGCAACCATCTTGAGGTGGTTCTTGAGGACAGCGGCCAGCCGGAGGCGACCTTTTATCTCGGTGACAGTTCAGAGAGTCTCAGCTCTGCTGAACAGATCCAGCAGAGGATACAGACGCCGGTGGAGGTGCACTCGTCCACGGGGAGCGGCTTTGAGGACAGCGTGTCTGAGGGGGAGGTTGTTTTACCTCCAGGTGAAGAAGAAAAGGTGGAGCAGCGGGACAGCAACGAGGAGGCGGATGAAAGAAAAATCAACTGTGAGCCTGAAAAATGTGACGATTCTGAAGAGATTTTAGATTTTAAGGAGAATTACTGTGAAGAACTAGTTTTAGAAAGTGATGCCAGATCTCAGGAAGCTGTGGAACATGTCTGTACTGCGAGTCCCGTCATCTTGGAGGGTGATGAGGTTCACGTTCTAGATGTCAAAGCTGATGAACAAACAGAGCCAGACCACCAAAAAGGTGACGAATCAGGAGGTAGAGAGGAGACGCCGCTCGAGTCAGAAATCCATGACGAGGCCTACGAGGTATACAGCGTACCTGAGGTGGAAAATTATGGTGACGATGCTGAAGGAAAACAGGAAGTGGATTTTGCTGCCACCAGAGACGAAAGTGACGAGAGCGGCAAGGACAGCTGTTCACTGCCATCTTCCGACGAGAGCATCGTGAAGGTCAGCGATGAGGAGGCAGATGACTCGATCCAGGCTGCAGACAGCTTTGCGAAGATGTCTCCTGAGGATGACACTCGTTGGGCGGAGGTGGAGGCCTCCAGCAGGAGCACCGCGGTGGAAGAACAGCATCTTTCTGCCCAGGAGGATGAGGACCTGCAATACATTCTCAGTGGCCCGAGTAAATCTGCAGACCTTAGCTCTGCTGCAGCTTCAGGAGATCTGACTGAAAATGGAGACTTTAGTATCTTAGCAACCAACCACATACCTGGATTGGCTGATAGTGAATGTTCCCCACCCTCACCGTCAGAGGAGACTCAGGAGGTGGAGGCGCATTAGTTAGGAGTCTTCCTCTTAACAGGGACGCATTCAATCACACACACACGTGTTCTGATACAAAACTCACCGCACACACACACACACACACACACACAGAATCTTCACATCGTCGGTGATCCAGTCTGTTCTCGTCAGCACAGCCTCACACTATCGGTCATCAGGTATAACTCTTTCAAAATGGCGTGAATCTAATATTAGGCTTTGTGTGTTATATTCTAGCCCCGAGTTCCCTCCTCTGTCTGCAGAAGGCGCACGAGTCCACAGACAGGCTGACGTTTCTGTTCTGAGTCTTTCAGTAAAGAAATCTGGGGGATGAATTTTGGCAGGAATATCCACTTAAATTAAAGGATAAGTTCACATTCCTTCACGTCTGTATTAAAACACAATGGAATTCGTGGCAGCTGGTCATACTGACCATCAGCACACTTTCCTGTAACTGAAGAAACAAACAGCCAGAAATGCTAACCTAAAGCCAGGGTGACCACCACACCGGGTTTGACTAAGTGGGGTTAAATGTGCTCAAACTTGCAACATGTTTTTGTTTACCAAATTGCTTGAAAGTAACAGAAAGACTTTGGTTACGTATGTTAACACAGACTCTTTGCCTTAGCTTTGTGCCCCCAGAGGCCCTTTTTAAACCTGGTAAAACCCTGGAGTGGTGCACATGTCAACAATTTTGTCCCCCAGTTAAATCACTTGGGGGAAGGTGTCTCTAAATGCCCAGTAGGGACTGAAGGAACAGTTAAAGCAACTAAAACTAATCAAAAATCAATGACTACTGGGGCACTTTTTTTCTCAAGGCAGACCTGGAACAATGTGAACTTATCTCTAAAGCTCCTCCTGATGTTTGGAGCCTGAAATGAGACCGAGCTGGTCTTAAATGTGGGACAAATAGTTCTGTTGTTACTTCTTCACAGCTTTTATTGTGCTGGTCACTAACAGGAAAATACTCAGACTGAGGTCAAGCACACTTCTCTGATCATGCAGGCCAGCATGATATTTATTAATTTGGTATTTATTAATGAGGGATGAGAGAGGTAATCAAACCTGTGCAATATACTCACTCCTGTCTGGGCCTCTGATCTGTCGCCATGTGATTATTGCACGTGTTGGAGAATTTCTTTGGTTCATCCAAACTCTCTGAAGTAGAAATGGATTTTTTTGCACCTTTTGCATCATGGTTTTATACACACTAGGACGTTTTTACTTTATAAACTCCATTTATGCAAAATGTTTATTTTAAGAATAGTTTACGCTTCCTCACATGTGTGAGTATGAACTCCAGCAGGAATTTCCACAGCAGACACCTGTAAAGCACAGGTGTACTCCCAGAGTATTACTGCCCCCTCGTTGGGCACTCAAACTACAGCAGAGTTTTGCAGTTTTCTGATTAGTTTTATTATTTCTTTCATTTAAATCTTCTTTCCTTCAGTTCAGTTTGTTGGTTTCCAAACTGGGCTTAAGTTTAGAGTTTATTTGAAAATGTTTCACTTTTACTTTAGTTTTTATTAGTTTCAGTATTCAGAACAGGTACGAACTTCTTCGTCAGTTTGAATGCTTTTTCCAAACATGTTTTTATTCTTAAATTCTGACGAATCTGAAACTGAAACTGGTTAAAAGGAAAAAAATTATACGAACATTTTTAAATAGTTTAAGCTGAACTGAAACAATTGTATCCAGATGAGATGGTGACCTCGTCCTCCGTTGTCGTGATGACTTCAGAATGTCTGCTGTGGAAATTTTGGTCTTCTTGCCTTTTAACTTGTTTTCGGTTTGACGCCGCCGCTGCTTCTAATGAATTCAGCTGCATTTAAAAAGGGACCTGAGGGGGTTTTCTGCTGTTTCACACAGAAATCAGACTTTTACACTTTATTTTAAAGTTGTTTGCATCGAAACTGTGGGATCTACTGTGTGGATGGATTTTAATGTACTACTGGGTTTCTTTCTGGAAATAACTACAGAGCTTTATGTTGAGTTTATTTTAGAGGTGTCAGAGGGTGCCGGGGTAATCCATGTACATGTGCACATTATTTTATTTCAATAAAACTTTTTTCTCTTTACTGTGCCTCATCATTTTCTTCAAAAGCTTATCACACACGTCTCAAGATATTAAAGCAAGCCTGCCACCTAGTGGCCAGAAAGGAACAGTGAGTTTTAAAAATTCACCCTTTCACAACAGAGAAAGCACAAAATGTTTTATTTTTTTTGAACAGATTTTACAAAAAAAATGTTAACATTACTGTTTTTGTTAGTTTTTTTAATGTCATTGACAAGGAAATAAACCCCCAACAATCAACGTGCTATTTTCAGTTGTATCCAGTGGATAGATGAAGGTATTCATGCACAACTATATATCACTGCAGGTGCAGCTAATGGTTCTTTTAATTATTGATGCATCTGTCATTTTATTTAAATGAATTCATTCATTGTTTAGTTTATAAATTGAGTTAAGTGCCAAACAGTGTTTGACGTCTTTCAGCGATCAAACAAAGAAAATGAGAAATCTCACATTTAAGACCCGTTAACAGAGAAATGATTGATCATTTATCAAAACTGATTCACTCATTACTCCAGCCCTGGTTTGCACACTGATATATATATGTATATATATATATATATATATATATATTTATTTATTTATTTTTTTAAAGGCCTTTATAAATGGTTCATAGTGTGGCTGCAGCGGGCTCATATGATAATTTACAGTCGTATAAAAAGGGAATAATTTTGAAATGACAAAAGCTTATCTGACTGACGCGTCAGTGTGATTCATGGCTGGATGTGCCGGCAGCAGCAGAGCTGTGAAAGGAAAAAACACCGTCAGAGAAAACACACATTAATAATTCAGTGCTCATTTTAAGCTGCACCTATCTGACTGTATTAGGGAATCATTTTCTTAAATAGGACAACTGACGCTGTAATCATGCCTTTGTTGCATATATTTATCCTTGCCCATTGCCCATTGCAGCACTCAGATTGCTTTATGCAGTACTTCTTCTAGCCAGCAGATGCCATAAATGGCAGGTCAACGACTGCATATACCTCAGTGGCAATCTGGATGAGTACCAGGGGGACCGTTTCTGTGTATTAGGCCACAGTAATGGTCCATAATGCTGATGATAAGAGGGTGCCTCGGTACCTGTTGGAGCTCAGAGGATGTAGGCAGGCTGTAGGAAGTCCTTGGGGACGATGCCCACGGTGCCGTTTAGCTCGCCGACCCACCACCCGTGAATGTTGTACTCCTGGGCCCAAAAAGAAGAAACACAGAGCGGTAAGACTCCAAGGGGGTCCAGGAACAGGAGGATCAGGCCCCTTAAATCTGATGTGATGCACCGTTTAACACGAGGAACCATCTGAATGATTTGAACTGCAGCTCTATGTGGCCTCAACCCTTTTTAACACGCACTGAAATACAAAAACTATCAGGTTACAAATGCTTAAAGTCAACTGTGACACAGGAGATCCAGGCGAGCGTGGATCCCATCCACACAGAGCCGTGTGCAGTACTCTAATAGGCACTTTTTGTATATTAGCCTCGAGGGTTTTCATTAAAAAATGAGGCAAACGGTAAACAAGGCTATCGAGACAGCGAGTGTCTCCAATAAAACAGCTTTTTTTAACTGCTCCAAAGCCATCACCACAGCTGGCCCGTTTCCCCAGAATAATTATAACGAGGTTTCATTTCTGTACCATGATTTAAAAAAAAAAGATTATTTCACGTGTGTGTACAGAAAAAATTTAAACGCTGGTTGAAGGTGACCGATTAAATCCACTGTACCCCAAAAACTTCTCACAAACACCTTTAGAGGGTTTTTTTTTTAGGGAACAATTATTTTTGTTACTTCTAATTAAAGAATTTATTTATGGACACTTCCGAAGCTCAATGATATAGCTTTAAAAAACTCAAACACACCACAAGCTATTAATCAGTTCAATTAGTTAATAAGCATCAGATTGAAGGGTTTACTGTCAGTAAAAGAAAGCCATCCGAGTTATCGTTCTGTAGGTAAGAAACTCCATAAAAGCTCTGGTTTCATTTGCTGAACTGAAAGAAAATATATGATTTATGCAGGTAAAAATATGATTTATGCAGACAAAGCTGCTAAAATTTGAGGCTAAAATCTGGCCTTAAAAATGAATAAATATATTTTGTTTATTGTGGGTTAAATAAGTCTGAAAATACGGGGACTTCTGGTCTTTATTTGTAGCTGAAAGAATCAGTGAAATTTAAGCTGGATCAAATTTATGCACTCATGGGAGAAAATTAACTGATGTATACGAATACGAAGGGAGCGCAGCACGCTGAAATAACAAAACCTCTCGTTCAATCTGCTTCAAGCATTTGAGGGACATGAGTGAACCACTGCATGATCATCTGATCACAGCAGCTGGGCTACGAGCACATCTGTACTGGATCAATATTTGGAAAGAAACCAGAGGGACCGGCCGGCATTTTCCCGCCCTGCTGGAGCAGAAAACACTCATCTCTCCTCTTTTTCAGACTGGAAGCGACCGCGCGGACAGTTTATCACACACATGCAGACATATATGTAAAATAAATTGGTGTTTTTCCGCCGAGTGCACGCCTCAGATTCAGGTTCTGGTTCACACACACTCTCCTGACATGATGAAAGGCCTCGTGTAGGAGGTTCAGCCGATCATCCGGCCCTGACACCTCTCTGCAGCCAGAGGAATGAGGCCTGCAGCTAATGAGCGGTGTTTGGACAGCGAGGATGGATGAACCGCTTAGGCGGTAATAAACCACAAGGCTCAAGTGTTCTAACAGCACAAACAGGTACCCACAATAAGCAGATTGTCCACCCAGGCCTCATCGTTTTCCCCCTGCAAACCTCTCTGACAGCTCTGACTGGGATGCTCCAGTGTGCTTGGCTCGCAGTCAAACTGACAGTTCACTGTGTCTGGGCTCATAACGAAGGGGAAAGTTAGGCCAAAATGGTCTTTTTATGCTCCCCATAAGACTGTGGAGGGAAAAGCCCGGTTGCGGAAAGCTGGCTCCGGTTCCCATTCGAGAGAACGCGAGGAGAGGAGGAGGAGAGGGGAGACAGACGGATGGGGGGCGGGGGGGTGGGCATCGGAGAGAGGGAGCGAAACAGTTTTTCTCTCCCTTGGGGGCGTCGCAGCACTATTCCACCAACCGTAGTGACAGAGAGTTTTATTTATCTGCGCGGCCCATCTGTGCAGTCGGTCTCAAATTCTCCCTGAGAAAGGTCTTTTGGATTATCAGCGCCGCCATTTTAATACAACTGCTACATCACAGAGTGGGTGCCAATGGCGGTGGAAGTCTGTCAGGCGTGCAGAGTCCATCTTCCTCACACTTGAAATGGGTTCATCCAGAGTACACCTGCTGTAATAGGGACATTCCAAAAGGCTTGCAGAGTAAATTATCCGAATGACAAAAACTAGGCTAACTCCTCAGTGCCCCCCCCCCCCCTCCTTCTGTTTGTTTCCCCGCTTTCTGTGTTTAGGCAGATTCTCTCTGAGTGTGAAACTCTGAAATGGGGCAAAGATGAAGGTTGATTTGGCTGCAGGACTAAAATGGAAGATGTTCCCTGTGAGGGAAAATTAAGGTTTCCCTGAGGGTCTGCCTCCTGGGAATCGTGTGCTTTTCACTGTGAGAGGTGGCACGTATCTGAGGCTGTTTGCTGCAACCTGGACACAGATTGAAGGGGGTGGGGGGGGGGGGCGGCGAACACCGCCGTGTCGTTGCGGCTTCGGCGCGTCGACTCGCTGACCTCCCGGTGACTCCTCCGCCAAGAGGAGCAGGGGAATGGGTGTGGGCGGGGCTGGCACTGAGAGTGGGTTGCCATGACAACACCTGCAGTATACCGGGGTGATCGTTTATTTACCACTCAGGGGGCTGGCTAATGGTGGCATTCTGATAGGCCCATCGCTCACGGCTCCCCGACCCGCAGGACGGATTGACAGCTACCCGAGCCTGGAAGCGGGGACAAGGTGAGTCGAGGTTGGCTGGCTGCAGCGAGATAGGGCGGTGGGCGAAGGCAGGTGTCGTGTCACGCCGCCATTATCCACCTAAACAAAACACATCTTTAATGTTTGTGTCAGGAAAAAAAAAAAAAATCACCTTTTTGGGGTAAAATTCTGCACGGATGCTGAACACATGTTTTCCTCTCATCTCACACACACACACACACACACACACATACAATCCCAAATGCATACAAACTAGGGGGAGTGCTAATAAGCCTGACACATGAGGCATCTTTCCTCGGCCACCAGCTGACTGAGGCAGGCCTTGGGCATGATGGAGCGCAGGAAGTCTCTCATTGCCCTGCCGCTGAACCCGCCGCCTGGGTGTTACAATCTCTCCCTCCCTCCCTCCATCCTTCCCCATTTCCAACCCCCTCCTCCACCTCCTCTTTTTCCTCTCTTCCACATCTCTCCTGTAGCAACCTTTCCGCCTGCATCCTCTACGTTTTTATTCCCTGCTCTCCTCCGCACTGGATGCTCTGCAGCTCTCTGCAGTTCTTCCATCACTGGTGACCCTAATAAAGAAACATGGACACCTCGGCCAGGCACAAGCACGCAATCTGTAACCTGTTATCAGGTTAACGAGCCCCTCCTCACTCCTCACACAGGTACACTTCACAAGTGATAACACCTGAAACTTCAGGGGAGAAGGATCGTTCTCCTCGGAAACACGGACGATAACCGGGCTTAACCAGAGATGGAAATGGCTACTTGGTGTCCTTTTTTTTCCAAGTGGGCTTTTAATTAAATCAGTGAATTGGCTTCAAATTGGAAACATGACAGAGCATGAGACCCTCTGAAAATATCTCAGGGACGATGAGATTTAATAAAAAGAAAACCTACTCGCTCCTTTCTAATGCACGCCTGGGATTACAGATAGCTCCTTAACTTAATAGCAATTTAAAGTGGATTTGTGTATGCCACTGAGTGTCTGTAATGATGGCTGTTTACGCCACCCCTCATTTATAATAATTAAGCAGAATGGATTGGGGGGTGGGCTGCTCGGACGCTGTTCTGGGCTATTGGCTCGGGCTGAATAATGACCTACTGTAGTTGACCGGGGGATGACCGCTGCCTCCTGCATGACCCCAAACCCCAGACTCACCCCCTGCTACTTTGGGTAGTAAATAGGATGTCTCTGCCTGTCTATAGCGTCTTGGTGTCTATGGTCACAATAGCAGCTAGGGGTCTTTAAATGGGTGTGTGACAGCGAAAAGGAGAAGGGGGAGCAGGGTTCACACAAAAGAATAAAGGGATCCCCTCCTCTTTGTCTCCCTTGCTTGACTTTTCCCATCTGATTGTTTGACCACTTTTCCTTTTCTTCACGTGCTTTCAGTCGGTGTGACCTGAGGGCAGCGGGCCAGAAAGGATTCGTAGGAAGCATCAGAGGCAGAACGTGTAATATTTTACTGCAATTTTGAATATCGGAGCTCGAATTCTGTGGCACTATAATCCTCAACAAGTAAATCTTTACAGCTGTAAATCAGCTTTCAGTGTTCGGAAAAGTTGACACAAAAAAAAAGAGACTAAAAACCGCCACTAGGTGTCAGTGGTGTCTACGTTCTCATTGTCTCTAACAACCTGAACACTTTGGCCAAAGCTGCAGCGGATTGGCTGGCCGGCTGCCCTCTCTCTGGGCTTTGGTTGGACGGGATGGAGGAAGACAGGCGGCAGCAGCAGGGGCAGCACTTGCCAGAGTTTTAAGGACCCTGGATGGGTTTGTGCCATAAATCTCTTCCCACTCCATCCCGCCGTTCTCCATGAGTGCCTGTGGGAATACAGGAATGTGACAGCTGACCTGTAGAGCCCACGTCTTTTGATTCCGGACACATAAATTAGAGGGCAAGAATGCACCTTACGCTTTAGACAAAGTACACAGGTAGTACAAGTGTCAGTGAGAAGTGGAACAATAAATGACCAATAATATCCCTTCGCATGATGCAGGCGAAGCGATGATGCTGTTACGCCGCTCCTGATGCGGCTGAGACATCTCAACAAGTTCAATCTAAAACTGGAGATACTGCAAAAAAAAAACCTGCGCTCACTCTTATTTGTCATCGCGCTCTAAAATGCCAGCGTAAAGCTGTAATGTGCGTCAGAAAAATGCAAGCTCTCAGAAATGAAATGCCAGAGCAAAAAAAAAAAAAAAGAAAGAAAGAAAGAAAAAATCAGATGATGGATCTGAGCGTGCGTTTCTACCTCATGCTTCAGCATCGGCGCGGGGCAGAGTTAGGCATCGCTGAAACCAGGCGGCACGGCCTGCGAGATTAATTCTGTTGAACTAATGGGATTCATATGAGTTGTGAGGCTTCTAATTTATTTACTTTGTCAGCGATACACACACACGCGCGCGCACACACACAAGGGGGGGAAAAAACACAAATACAGTAAAAATGCCCCCACTTTACAGTAAGTGAGAGATCAATAATGATGGATGAGGGCCTTTTATACAATCGGCATGTTCTCCTCAGTTCACAGCCATATGACACCACGCCTGTGGCTATCCCGTTCTGCACTTCAGCAGTCAATCACATCGCAGCTTTAAAAATAACAGTTTGTTAGCACCATTGATTTAGCACTTAGAGCGTGTCCTTATTACCTTGTAATTATGGTCAGTGTTGACATAACAGCACAGACAACCAGGCCTCCCACCCTCTGAGAGAATTTATGGGCCCTGGTTTTATTACGGCCATTTCGTGTGCCTGGGTCCCCGTTAAGCGCCGGGCTTGAGTTCTAGCCAAGGGCCCGTATTTCACTCATCGAGGTCAGGGTCCTTAGGAATTCCCCCCGTAAAACTGAATGCCGCTGGGGGTCTGCGTCTACGTACAGAAGACACAGGGCAGCCCTCCCCAAGGGCTCGTTAAAATGAATAGGCGATTACAGGCTATAATCCAAATAATGCTATTCATGAGGGGAATGTGATGCTATTAGGACGCAGAATGGGACACGGGTGGAGTCGTGTCTCGTCACAGTAAACCAAACATTCAGAAGTCAGGCGGGCATCACCTCTAAATAATTTACAGCCCTCGCTTTAAGTCCATTAGGAGGTAGTTAGGGCGCTTTCTCCTGGTCCGTCAACATGTTATGACTTCCGAGTCCGGCCTGACAAAACAAGAGTAACCTCTGTCACCAAGACTGGGAGATACAACAGCAAACTCCTGCATCCAACCTGGACTTAGTTTGCCTTTAAGGTCTTTGGCGGGGCAGTAATCTGATGCATACAGTGAAAAGTAATACGGCGAGCGGGGCTGAGCCCATCTGAAGCCCAGAGCCGGGACCCCTTTGTCTCGCTGAGCACGCTGCCTTTGTCATTCCTGTGAAAAATGGACACGGCTGTTTTGACATCTCCCCCATCAACCAGCACACGCAGACACGAGGAGGCTGGCATCTCATTAATCTGGCACTGCCAGAAGAACCTCAATTAGAAGTCCATCTTCTGTGAGGAGCATTTCTCACCTGTGCTTTATCTGCTGTTATAAACAGGAGGCTCGTATTCCTTCAGCACAAGCTGACATCATTTATACATCTACATCCAAAACCCTGACCTCTCTGAGAGCACCGCTGCACTGAAACTGCTGTAAAAAATGTACTGATAATTAAAATTCACTGCCATCTACTAGTGATTAAAGATGCAAGAAATCATGACAATGAATACCTAATTTCCTAATCTCTAGCTCATAATTACTAACAAAAAAAAAAGCTTGCTTCTTCCTACCTCTCCTCTTCAGATAATTTAGTCTAAACACAGAACATGATGATTCAATTTGAAAGCAACCAATAGCAACAGTCTGGAGACAACTCCCTGTACGCAGCAAAGTAAAAGTACCCAAATTACAGGCCATCGATTTCCAGTCTTTTCTCTGGTAGATGCTCTGCATGGAACTGCTCGATGGCCATAAAACACGAGGAAACAGACTGAGGGAAAAGAGCTGAGATGCAGGATGGCTTCACCTGCAGTTTCACGTCACACAGAAAAGGAAGAGCTTCACATGGCTGCCTGCTCAATTAACCCCTGTGATAGAGGCCCCGTAATGAACAGCGGCACCATTACGCAGCGCCCGAATGGCACTTCACCCTAGTGGCCCGCGAACAGACAGCGGCACCACTGGTGCTTCTCTGCTGCACAGAGATGCAAACAGAGGAATCAAGATTTTAGAGACGTTATCAGCATGTTCAGGAAGTAAACGAGGACGAGGTGATTACTGGAGTTGATGTTGTTTAACCCTTAAGTAATTACACATTTTACACGTCTGCATCCCATCTTAAACTACTGTGATTGCGCCTGTAATTATATCTACGCGTCAAGCGTGCAATCGGGGACGGATTCCCATTAGGGACGATCGGGGGGAAAAAGGAGAGTTGTGAGAAAAGTTTAAATGACCCTTTGTATTATTTTGTGCTGATGGTGATGCTGACCTTGCTGATGATGTAGATGAGATCCCCTCTCTGGAAGGTCAGCTCGTCTGACTCGTCGCCCTGGCAGTCCCACAGACCCTGGTAGTAGTTGGAATATTCTGACCAAGCTGAAAGGAAGCAGGGGGGCACACGTTTAGACAGAAGAAGGCAGAAAGCAGCTGCAGGGAAATGATAATCGGCCACGGTGAGGTGCGAACCTTGTTTGCCGCTCTTCTCGTCACTGTCGTCAGCTGGATCTGCAAATTCCTCCTCTGAACAAACAAAACCACAGGTACAGGTATTTACCACAGGTAAAATCATTGCTGACATCATCAAAAATAGTGGCCTTATTAAATGTATAAAAGAAGAAACTTGTCTTTTTAACCCTGAAGTGACAAAATTATTTTTATTTTTTATACAGTAATGCTTCTCTTTAAATAGTTTATCATACCTGTGCTGTTTCCTTTATCTATACGGATTTACTGAAAGATTCAAATGTGACTAATTCTGGTTCTTCGCAGTCGTGTCAGGAAACATTCTTAAACTGATATCACAGCAAATGCACTGCTGACCCCATTCAGTCGCACAATTAAGTGGATTTTCTTGAATTTTAACTACATAAATTAATGTGAACTGAACTAAATCTTCAGAGAGGCTGAAAGGCAAAACAAAAGAATTACTGTTAAACAGAATCAATTTAACTATTTCATATCAATTAGCTGGCTTTATTAATTGCCTGAAGCCAAAATTGGTACTTAAATTAAAAATCCGATTAAGTGCGCAGCCCTGCTCAGAACCCAAATATTATAATTTCAGTATCTAACAGAAATCAATGAATTTTTTAATAATAATAAAAGCCATTACCTGCAGAAGGCCTGACTTTAACAGCTACTTTTTGTAAATAATTAATTTTTGCCTCACATATTAAAGAGAAATGAGCAGCAAAGAAATAATGACAGAGCCAGACAAACAGAAAAATTAATAAAGTTCATCATCTGCAAATCCCTGATGAATCTCAGCACGACACAAGCTGCTCATTCTTCTTTAACTAGAATGAACTCTGGCACGAGGATCAGTTTGTTAAACCCCAGGCGGGAAATGTTAAAGAAGAAGAAGAAGAGGTTTTTCTTTAAGCCACGCGGAGGCGGACATGTCATTGACTGCGGGGCGTGGCACCCGGTGGTCTGAGAGGTGACACGGTGATACGCCTGCCCTCTGCCTCCCACATCCATCCTCAACACAAGCAAGCTGACAGCAATGCCACAACCCAGCAACACTATCCACCTTCCAGCACAGGCTGCACGTCTGCTTCCAGGAAAGACGCTACACACACACACACACACACACACACACACACACACACATACACACACACACACTGTCAATGTGCTTATGTGTCCAGTTTGAATGCAGAAAGTTTATTTCATGCATATGTGAGGGACGTCTTTATCTTCCTCTGCTGTTTTCTTTTCTTCAAACAGATAATCACGGTTTCTCTAAAAAAAATACAAAGTACAAACTGCTGCACTTTCTTCCTGCACCAAATGATCCAAATGATCAAAAAATGAGATTTTAAATGTGCTCGCAGCAGGCCCAGACATTTGTTTGCTCCTCTTCGACTGCGAGCATCGTTCCGTCGAGAGGCCACCGCCATGGGCGAACGCTTCCTATATCAAAGTGATTTAATTTTCCAGTCAATAAAATCAGTCATCAGCATCAGAGCCAATACCAGCCGCTGCTCTGCAGTCTGCCTGCGACCGAGTTCTGCTGCGACAAAACTGACGTCGCCTAAAAATGGATGCTGCAGTCAAGGATGCCATTTTGCAAGTTCGCAAGTAGACAGACTTCAGTACGCTGCCGTTAGCACTCGGAACATATCAGGAGGAAACTGGAGAATAAGACACCGTAAGACTTCCTTTGCATTCCCAACTAAGGGCACACGTGTCTGGAAGTCCCTTTTAAAACTTTCCCAGTAATACAGGGGTAACAGTGAGAGTTGGCAGCATGGCGGGTAACACTAAGAGCTCCCTGTTTCTCCTGCCCTACAGGAGACGGTTTATCCTCTCCACTCAGGACACTCTCACAAAAGCTTCTTCATCAAAAGTGTTTTTTTTTTCTTCCTGGTTAATTTAAAAAAGGTTATAAAAATAGGTAATTACTAAGTAATGCCATGTAATTACTACGGATGTTCTTGGTGACCAGTCTACTACCTGATTAAATGGGAAAATTAACCTTAGTATAACAGCAAGTGTGCGAAAGGAAAAAGGCCTCCCTACGTATGCTTGCAGAGCCAAATGCTCCCTTTGGATACATTTTTTTAAGATTTAAAAGACCTCTCCCCCTTTTTTCCCTGCTGCTAATATGAGCTCTACTAGCACCTGTGCACGAGGATGTTACAGGCTGCTCAGGCCGAGTGTTTAAACGTCAGTTCATTCTGTCACAGGTGACATTTTATAAACCAAAGTGCTGCAGCACAGTGCTGCTTTATGTTGTTTACCAACTTACATCGCAGAGAGAAGCATGCCTCCATCTGCTGCGACCACATCACAGAACTAACAATTAACTGAGACTGTCAATTAATAAAAAATATTTTTTTTGCCTTTATTAGATAGCGACAGATGACAGGAGGGCGGGGAGATAGAGCAAAGGAATAACATGCCCCAAACTGCCCCAGCCGGGATCGAACCCGGGAACTCTGGTGAGCACGGCGCACGGCACACGGGACACGCTTCCACCGAGTGAGGAATGAGTCACTGTTGGTGAGGAGGAACGTTTATCTACTCACTCATATCGATTATTAGTAATAATCAGAAATTAGCTCGATATAAACACAAGCTACATGTGGTTATACTAGCCTGTGTGTAAGAAAGGGTAATGATCATACCTCCACGTTTGATTTAATCAAATACTCCCATGAAATTAAATATACACGAGTGGTTATAAAACAGTATCATTAAGCAGTTTTGTCTCATTGTCGCGCTTAAAGGAAGTTATCAGATCGGTTTGGGTTGTTTTTGGTTCGTCTATTTTTTTTTAGCAGGATCACTAAAATTGTTACGCGAGGATCTGCATAAACATCTCAGCAGAGGAGTCTCAGCTCAACTCAATGATTTAGTGACTCATTAAACTTCTGGAGTGAGTGAGGATCCAGATTTGGATGTGGTGGTAAAAAAAATGGAAATTTGGGGTTCTATCTTCAAAAATACACAAAAACTGAAATAAGAAAAACTGAAGGAATCCAGATATCGTTCAGGATGACATCCCGCAGAGGCAACTTTCATCCTGAGCCGAGCGGCTCGTTTCCTTTTGTCTTTGACCTCTTATTATCCTGTAATAAACTTTATTTATATGCACTTTTTATACAACTTTGCAGCTCAAAGTGCTTTACAGAAAACATAATATGACATCTCTCTCTCACACACACGCACAGACACACACACACACACACACACACACACACACACACAGATCACTACAGCACAATAACCATCTTTATTAACCGTGTTATGTCCTGTTATTACTGAGCTGTAGTTGCTTTTATTTCCTATTAAAAAGCACTCATTTCAGATAAGAACATGCACTGCTTTTAAAAATGTCACAGCTTTTTTTACTTAAAAAATAAACTAATTTGTTTATTTTATGGCCGGAGAAAAGAAACCAAATGTGGTTTGTATGAAGAAAATTCTTACAAATTGTCAATGAAAGGAAGAATTATTTCTATTTGCCGAGAAAGAAAGGTTCCTAAATACAAACATGGCAGCTGATCAGCGAAAATTACTCCAAAATATAATTATTGAGCAGTCTGTAATCAGTGTGTAAAAGCTGAGCAAAGGGAGGTGCAGCATGATTGATAAGCGAAGGGGTGAGAAAGTGAACGAAAGAGCCCGTCATTCGATATGCCATCTGTGGTCAGGGTCGGTACCTCTTCCCAGATGGCTCTGAACGCCGGCGTGACACTTTGAAGACTGATTCCCCTCTCACCAGTGATTTTGGCAAAGGTAATGTACTCACTGAGTGAAACTGAATCTTGATGTATCTTATCTAATAGAACGAGTGATGGACGACGGCCCTGAGAAGATCGGATCACCCCTTTTGTCCTTCTTGGGATCTTGTAGCCATGGGACTGGCTCTCTCTCTCTCTCACACACACACACACACGCACAGTTCTGGGGTCTCGTCGGTCAAACTCTAATTTCTATTAAAGATGTGACATTAAGAGCTTCAGAACTATTTTAAGCTCGGAGAGATGCAGTTTTTACTTCCTTTCAACTAAATTGCTGTTGCCAGGCAATTTTAGCCAAAACTCTGCTTAGTGGATTGAACTGTGGGCCATTTGTTGCCTGGCAACATTAGCTAATTGGACGGTCTGTGACAGAGCATCCGAAACTAGCCAGCTCTCGCTGATTTCACCAGCGTAACTTGTTCAGAGAGATAAGGAGGGCGCAGATTTGGAGTAGGTGTAAGTGAATCTTCCTCTTCCTGTACTGCAGCAGGCAACCCAGTGCTGACAAGCTCATTAGTGTTGCTTGATTTAAAATGAGTGATCAGTCTGGAGGCATCTGGCAACACAAATTTCGCAGCGGGGAGAGATTGCAGATATTTCTTGTTGCAAAAATCCCTCAGGGTCTGAGTGACTGTCTGACTGAGTATCATGAGGGGTTGTGTGTGTGTGTGTGTGTGTGTGTGCATCACGTTCATGTTTATTTATCCATGTGAATGCGTGTCTAACCACATCCTCACATACCTGGCAGCACTTCGTAGATATCTTCGTCATCGTCCTCTCCCCCCGCCTCCCGTCCTCCTCGTTCCTGGGAGGCCGGGGTCGGCCGAGGTTGGAGCACGGTGCCCACCTTGTCAATGTCATCATAGGTATCCTCGTCCTCCTCGTCATCGACAGGGATAAAGTTGGAGCTGAGATCTATGAGGGAAGGAGAAACACTGTGATATAAAGTGTTAGCATCAAGATGGAGCACAGCGTGGCACAGAAGACAGAGACATGCATTAAGGGGTAAAGTGAGAGAAATGCCCGCCGCGTCCTCGCTGCACAACGGGGCCGAGACACGTGCCAAACAGCAGCCCTGGATACAGGCTGCAAATGCTTATCATTTTCATTAGCTGTTAGTGTCTCTAAGTTTCTCAAATAAGCAATGAATTGTTGTTAAAACGTCAGGAAAAAAAGTCTTTCTAATTTTCATTTTGTGTGACAGCTCAAACCTAGAAGAAAAGGATAAGAAACAAAGGGGAAAGCAGCCAATCGTCACATCTCAAAGGTCAGATCTACCAAATGTTAATAAAATAAGTTATTGGTTGTTGCTGAGTTTCACTTTATAATTTTCCACAATCCAATAAGAAGCCTCTCCCTCTCACATCTCCCCCATGGTTCCTGCTTACCATCTGTTTATCATATCCATCCTGGGTCGTCCTACTGATTAAGACACATCCCATCTAATTGCATCTTTTGTTGCCTATCATACCCCCCTCCCTCCCTCCCTCGCTCTCTCTCTGTCCTTGCATTTAAAGCAAAATGTTCTGGAAAGCATGGCGATACACTTAGATGAATTTGAAGGTGAATAGGATAAATAATCATTTGCATGCTCTGTTTTTTGCAGTAAAAAAAAAAAAAAAAACTGTGCTGGGAGGAAGTAAGACAAACTGCAGAGTGTCCGTTACTTCCCGCAAATCAGTGGCCCGGCCCGAGCCCATTTTAGAGGAGACGAGGCACGACTGCTCGCTCAGATGGAGGAGCTGTCTCATTGCAGGCGACTGGCCACTGCAACACAGGGTATCAGGTCCTCTGCCGTACACCAGCAGCCAAGCAGAAATCAATGTCACTGGAGGATAACCAGAACATCTACCAATCAATTTCCTGTAAGTTGGAATTCGGTAGGAGGATTAGGGGAGGAGTGGAGGAGAACCAGAGCTACACGATGGTGCACATGACATGGCGGGCGACATGTCGAATGAGGTGATTCGGGATTCTTGTGTTGGCTGGGTGGTTAGTGATGGATGGGGCGGTTTTCGTATGAGTCACAGATGATAAAGAACTCCCTCGCACTTCTGACCTTTCTGCCCCTCGAAAGCACAAAAAAACTTTAGCACAAAGGAACATTTTTTAGAACATTTATGCTGCTTTAACTGTATTTTCCAATTAACCTATGTGACTTTTATTTATCGATAACAGTATATATTTGTCTTGTGTAGAGAGGGAAGAGGAAAACAAAGCAGGGAGTGGTTTCCCATAATGACTCACATGCAGTAAGTCAGAAAAAGTAAACAAAAGAGAAGCTGGCTTACCTCTAAGTACAAAATTGATTTGGTCCACCCACTCTCTGGCCTCTTTAGGGTTACTGGCAGTGAACTGGAAGGAGAGCGGCAATGATAATATTGTGATTGTCCTTTAAATGTGCATTTATGTGCCTTGATTTTTATTTCTAGCTATCTAACAAGGAGAGAAACAAAAAGAACAGATATGGCTCCTTTAAAAAAATCCACCTCTAAATTATTTAAAAATGGAGTGACTGAGGAAGCATTTATTTAAGGCTGAATAATACTAAAGCTCTGAATGAATGAAAAATATTTATGATAATAAATTTCTGGAACTAAAGATTTAGTCTATAAATGATTCAAACCTAACACAGCTGCGGTCAGAAAGGTTCTTTAATTACCAACTTACAAACATAAAGAGAAAACTGATCATTTAAATACTACAAAAAAAAGGCAAAGAGCCAGCAAGAAAGCATGAAACACAAAGACACACACTACACACAAGGAGGGAAGGGTGACAGGTGAACTTAATCAGACACTAACAAGGGCCGGGAAAAGAACAAAGGCAGGAAGTAAAACCACAGAAAACCACCAGAGTAGCTAAACTTCACAATCAAACAGAGGCAGACAGACGGGTCCAGAAAAAGGAAAAACAGTGCAGGATAACAACAGAAGCATGGATGATACAAAAACACTTCTGCTCACGCTGACTATATAAAAGTTGCTGGTTAAGTTTATATTACATAATCTCATAATGCTTGAAGCAGCCGTGACTTTGATGGTAGAGCGGGCTGCCTACTAATTACAGGGTCAGCAGTTGGATTCCCGGCCTCATGCGTAGGTCACGCCTTGCTCTTGGTGTGTGTTACAGAGTGAATGAGAGCCTTTTATATAAGCAGAGACCACGGAGTGAATTTTAGCTTCAGTATGTTCTGATGGTTTGTAAATCACCTCAAACATTCAGCATCTTTATCATTTCAGTACTAAAATTTATTTTTTTACAGTATTAAAGTGCCACAAAAATGAGTCTTATAACCCAGAAATGACATTCACATTTTGCTCTTCAAGTCTCCTGAACTCAAAAGTCAGTGAGGCCTTTAGAACAGGTTATATGATGGTTAGATACTTGAAACCAGGTGGTTTGGACACGTTCAGAGGAGCAACAGTGGATATACTGGACAAAGAGTACAGAGCTGCCAGTCAAGAGGAAAAGAGGAAGACCACAGAGGAGATTCATGGATGAAGTGAAGGACACGCGGAGGGTTGGTGTGACAGAGGACAATGCTAGGGGCGGGGTGAGAGGGAGCCAGATGATCCCAAAAGGGAGCAGCTGGGGGTGTGGTTAAGACCTTACTTAGATATTTTAACATGTTTTACAACACAAGGCATGCAAGTACACACCCAACTCACAGATTTTGAAGTTATTACATGAACCAGTAAAGGTGCTCTTTAACTAGAGGTTAAATACTACTACAAAAGCTGGTGAGGGGATTCAGCATAGGACCTCTGTGGTGGTGACAGGAAGTCTTTCAGGTGAGGCGTAGCCTAACGTTAGTGTTTAACGTCTTGTGTCTGCATTTATGGTGCAAAACGTTTTTAAAAAAGTGGTTTTAACAAGTATAAACGTTTATTTCTCACAGACTGATGTTAACCAGCTTTCTGTCTAAGGAACCAAGGCAGTGCTAATTTTTGGGTTGACCTAGAAAAAACTTCATCCCTGCACTGCAGTAAATATTATTTTATATTCTCTTTCAAAGCCAGACTTAGTAAAGAACAGGCAGAAAAATCAGGTCAGCTCAGCAGACCCATTAAATCCTTCACAGTTTCACTGAAGTGTATTTCTTTGTTTAAATGCTTGCTGTTTTTAACTGCTGATCATTTACACGCATTTAGTCAATAATCTGCACAGACTTGCTGCGGTGATACCGACCTGGAAGGGCCGTTTGCCGGGGGCGCTGAGCTCGAAGCAGGCGCTCTTTTTGGAGTCCTTTCTCAGGTTGGACACCATCTGTACAGTGTAGTCATTGATATGAAATGAACCCTTCTGCTGTTTATCTGTAGAGGGGAGAGAACACGCGGTGGGATGAGATCCACTTCAAACCTATGTAGCTGTGATGCTTCAGTATGGTGGCATTTGAAAACAAACCTTTATCACTCCCAAAGTAGTAGAATACTGAATTGTTCAGGACGCACCATCTTTTTTGCCACTCTGGGCCAAAGAAGCTGTGGTCTAAAGAAACAAGAATCAAACACAGCAAAATTATCCACAGAAAAGCAGTTATTCACAAACACAACAAACGGGGGAAAAGAGGGACAGATTAAATGGGGATTTTCAGTTAATTATCTGTTCTCGTACCTTTCCGCTTCTTTTCCAGGTAACCTTGCTTCAGGATGTTGCTGAGATCCTGGGCTGCCACTGGGATGATATCCTCCTCATCTGAGAACAAGCACACGTGAAATGTCTTATTATGTCCAACAACAATCAATAATTACAGAAAGGAAGCAAAAGAAATGATTCAACTGAAATCGGACTTTTCTTGATAAATGACTTAATGAGCAATTTTTTTCTTGCCATTTGTTTCCCTGTGAATCAGCTGATTGACAAAATTGTTTCCTCAGTATCTCCTTATAAGGCTCACATAAACTTCTTTTGTCCCAAGGCAGAATATAAAGTTTCTAACCCCGTGGATTAAATACATCCCCGCTAGTCTTTAGGAAACCGGGATCAATACTTCTACAGTGCTGCTGAGCACTCCATTCATCCGCTCACATTGCATTTTAATGAGAGGGAACATCCCTCTCGTCAGTGCGCAAAAAGTCAAAGTTTAAACATGACAGGATGCTAGTTAGGTGATGAACGATACCTGTAAGCCCCACCCAGAAAAAGCCTGGTGAAAATGATTTTATCAGATGAAGAAAGACTTAAAGAAAAGTTGTTGAAACGATGTCACTTTGTGCCTAAATGTGGTTAAAAAGCCTCAGTGTGTAGAAACGTTACATTTCCACTGAGACCTGTAAAAAGAAGCTCCAAGCACCACACAATGAGACCCCCACTATAAACAGTTTAATTTAAGTCTGATCACAACCATTTCACAGCCAAATAAAATATCAATCAACGGTTATGCTTAAAAAAGCTAACAGGATACTTTCCCACAACACCGACAAATGCTGTCTACAACTTCTAACGTTAATCAAATATTCAAACTAATTTGAAGTATTTGAAATAATCTAAATGTGAGGTTAAAATGTAACTAAGATGTAATGTTTTGACTCTGAGGGCGTTTTGAGAATTTTTTTTCAAAGCTCGGCCACATCAGTTTGTTCATCCTTAAACTCTGGAACGCCGTCGTCAGATTGTCGTGAAATTTGCTCCTCGACTGTCAGGTTTGGCGCCCTCACGACTCTAAAGGCGTCGGAGCAAAGTATCAACTTTGGTGCTGGCCTTAGCTGAAAAATAACTGCTGACGTTGGAGATGAAGCTCTCGGTCAGCTCGATGTTGAACATCACTTAGACGTCACTGATATTTGAAAAACCTGCAGCTAAAAAGGTTTTAAATGTTAGAGCCTAATGATCTAACAGTGCTATTGCTGAACATTTTATTAATTACATTTTTTCAATATTATCCCACCTTTAAAAAAAACGTTTTCGGAACAAAATTACTTGCAGGTAAAAACACTGAATAACGCTGTATATTAATGTTCATTTTAGAACCAGTCTAGGGTTTAAACCTGATTATAATCTTGAAGTCTTTGTAGCATTCAGACTTTTTTCAGACAGAACAATGTTCAAAAAATTAAAATCAGACTGAATTCAAGTCTTTGTATTAGCTTTTCAACCAAACTTAGACTTGAAGGATATCTTTACAAAAATAAGATTATTTAGCCTACAGTGTCGGTAGCTTTAAGATCGCTCTGTGTTATAACGTTGCAGTTAAATGAGATAAACTCTCCACAGAGATGCAGTTTAAACCAGCTGCTCCATGTTGAACTTACTGTTGAAATTGTCACAGAAAAATCTGAATATTTTCCCACTTTGTAGCCTTTAGCTGTTAGAGGGGAACTTGACCTCAGATCGGCCTCGTGGACCATGTGTTTCAGTGGGAGTACCTGGCTTTTCTACGTGTCAAAAACAAAGCTCAGCTTCCTCTGAATTCATTAGTCAATGGGGATTGGAGGAGCAGAGGAAGAGAGGGAGCTCCCTTTTTAGTCTGAAACACAGGAACAATTCAAAGACCATTTGCACGAGTCAGTGTGACAGCCCCATTCAGAGCAGCGATGACAGGGGGAATGCCTGGAGTCCATCCCCCTCAGAGAGGGCCTGTTTAACTGCTGGGAAAAACCAAACATGTCAACCCACAACTGGCTCCTCTGGCTTAAACAAAGAGCACCCCCACCCCCACCCCCTGCCCCAACATTAGACAAACAGGAACCTCTGTGTCATTCATAAAAATCACCAACAAGGAGAAAACTAAGTGGGCCTTTAACCCAGCTGAATGGCCACTCCTGAACCTGCTATCTGGCATCATTTCACAGCGGGTTTCATCTAAATAACTCAGCTCCTGAGGACAAAATAAAGCTGCTATTGTTGTTTTGATTTGATTTTTTTGCTTGCTAACATTGCTGAGATTTAAGTTCACAAGAAACCTGCGTGTGATCTGATAACCCCGCACGGCTTGGGCTTGTGATCCTGACAGATGAGCGGGTCATTCCAGAGCTGAGCCCCAGACACCTCGCAGCACTAACACGCTCACATATCATCAGCCTGCCTTTGTGGATGGACTGACCGGTGACACTATAAATACAGAGGTGCTAAGGACTGTTTTGTCAAAGAGAACCTGATTCGGTACATCATAACAAACAGCGGTCATTATGCTCCTCCACCTCATTTATCCGCCGGCAGTTCGTCCATTTTTTTCCTGGGCCTGCTTCCCTGTTGCGGCCCACCTCTAATCCCCTCATCCGTCTGCTTCCCTTGCTCTTCATTTATCTCCGAAGTCGGCCCGGCTAATAGATGAGGAGGTGCAGAATCAACACAGGATCACTCTGATCTACTTGAGTCAATAAACATTACACATTCGTGCGTGCTTAACACTTTAACGCCAGGTGACCTGACCTCCACTTGACTGTCCTCTGTATGAATCGTAAACACGGCTGCAAACATCGACTGCAGCGAAACAATAGTTCAAGATTCATCCGCAGGGTAGCGGCACAACCTCAGAGCCTCTCACTGTCTAATGCTGCGTAATCCCACCCTAAACAAAAGCAGAGTCTGATTGGTCCTGAGTTAACAATGGCTCCTTTAATGAAAATTACACACTAACACCTCTTTGGGTTTTTTTAAGAGGATATTCAGAGGTAATGTTATTTGAAAATGTGTAATTTAGGGCGTTAAAAAAACCTCCAAAACCATCATGGTGTTTGAGTTTGAGTACAGGCACAGAGAGACACATTAATGCATCTAATTAAGGCCTCATCAAAATCGCAGACAGACGGCACTCTTTCATAAAAATCATAAATTGGGTTATCAATTATTCAGGGCAATGCCATGACTTCATTTTCATCCCTTTTGCGTTTTAATTAGCACCATCCACAGCTTTGGTATTGACATTAATTTGATGGCAATTTATTGATATTCAGCATAACCTATTTAGCTGAGTGCAATTACCAACAAAGAGAAGCAGATAGATGTGATGTTAGAGTCGCATCCCATATTACGTAAATCAAGGTGAGGAGTTGCTGCCGGCTGGGCTAACTGAATCTAACGGCTCTCGGCGGCCATCAGAAGGGAAAGATCCGAGCCCCCTCCTCCCCATCTCAGAATGGAAGGAAATAATCAATAGAAATTGACCAGAGATATGTGTTTAATTGATTCTGACAGAGGAACGTTTCCATGAGCGAGCCGACCTGCGTGCTGATGACGGCTCCGTTCTGCTGCCCTCCTCAATACGGAGGGGATACATAACAATGCATACGAGCTGCCAGCGGTTTGCCAAAGCCACAATCTCTCATTTGGTTATTCACACTCTCCCAGCATGGTGTTATGAGCTCAGCAGTTGATCCCGCAAGAAAAGGCTGATTTATGTTAGCATGACCAGAGGGAGTTAATGTATTCTCTCATTAAAATCCACTTTAGTTAGGCTGAAAGTCAATCAAAGCCTGGATAGAGAGTGAATCAAAATGAAGGGAAATGGTCGGGTGGGAGGACTGATATGTTACATTAGATCTGACGGTGGTCATAACGCCGCAAAGATGCCATGAAAACACAAAAAAAGCTCTGAAGATGTTGATGGTGCTCCAGAAGATGGAAAGCAAAGCGAGCGGTCCCCTTCGCGTCTCTTCTCTGAGAGTGCAAGGCGGCAGCGGCGGCAGCGGCGGAGCTCGCTCGCTGCAGGGAGACGAGTGCTTTCAGAGGCTCCACTCGGAACCATTACTGTAAAATGGGCCTGTTACATGGAGAGAAACGCGATGAGAGGAGAAAGTCTTTAATCCGGCTTTTTGTGTGTGTGTGGGAGGGGGGCATAAAAACATCTTACTTTCATGTGGAAGTATGAAAGAGTGTGAGATGGAAAAATGTTTGGAAAGACATGGAATTAAAAATAACTGATAATAATTTTCCCTGTCCATCAATACTGCATGCCTGTGACATCTAATAATAGTTGCCTTATGTGCCTGCTCTGTCTTTATTTAAGTGAGAGCGTGTCTCATGTGTGGGCTTTATTACTGTAGTGCTTTACAGGTTATACTGTATTTCTGTGGCTGTTATATTTGTACTCTTCATTTCTGCTGTATTTGACTGCGTGAGCTCACAACTGTGATTCATTTATTGATTATTTCTCGATTGTAAATTATTGGCTGTCATGTCGTGAAAAATACCTCTTACACCGTTCAAAGATATTATTTTTTACTGCTATAAACAACCAGCACATATTTCAGCTTTAAATGTGACATTTAATCAATTATTGTGTGATTATTGGCTTGTTTCTTTTATTCCTGAGCATCAGCCTGCCTGCAGCTAACAAATATTGCCAGTGACCGATTGATTGATCAACAATTATTTCTTGATTGTAGATAAATCCCATGATGTATAACATGTTATAGGACACCATAAAATTGTTGTTCAGACACAGTTATGGTATTAAAAACAACCAATAAAACCAGCTGGTGTTCTAGAGTTAAATGTGAATATTTATTAATTATTGTTTGATTATTGGCTTGTTTCTTTTAAACCCTTAACATCAATCTGCCTGCAACTAGCAAATACTGATTAATTTGTTGATTATTTGTAGATTTTATGTTATTGCCTGGCTAATAAAATGCCGTAAAAAGTAAAAAAAAAAAAAAAAAAAAAAGGTTCTTCCATTGTCCAAAGATATTTTTGCTATCTTAAAAGAACAATAAAACCAGCATGAACATGATTTATTTAAATAACTCACGTTTCTTTCTTTTAATCCTGAACGCCAACCCTAACCCTAAACTAACAGATATTGTCAATATTGATTAACATGTTGATTATTTATTGATTGTAGGTGACTGGCCTATAAAATCCAAACTCTTCTTACATTCTTGAACAATATGAGTTTTGTTATTATAAATTACCAGCAAAAACCAGCTGCTTGTTGTTTGTTTCTCGTCGTAAAATGCTTCTCAGTTTTGCTCTTATTATTACTATTATTTGCCTCAAACATGACAGGTAATAAATGAATATCTGATTACGAGCTTGCTTGTTTCCTTTAATCCTGAACATCAACCTGCCTGTAGCTAAAAAACATTGATTTTTTGTCAGTTACCACCCTATAAAATGTCACAACAGAGTGAAAAATGCTTCTTATATTGTCCAAAAATAATAAGTTTTGCTATTATAAATGAACAATAAAACCAAGAGACATTTCAGCTTTAAACGGGACAATTAATTAATTAACATCTGCCTACTGTTATTGATCAATTCCTTCAGCCTATAAATTCTCATATTATCCAAATACAATCAGTTTTGCTGTTGTGTTTTAACTGTATGCATTTTTCTTTTTATTTCTGACTGGGAGCTCGTTTACTGGGTTCTGTAAAGCACGGAAAGTGCTGCACAAATAAAGTTTATTTATTTCTATTATAATCAATAAATGCTCTCAATGCTTAGCATCAACTTGCCAGCAGACTGGACTTTTGGTCAAATCTGGCAAATTCACACCACGCTGATGTGACTTCATGCAATCACAGTATTTACTTGTTATTTCCAGGTAAAACATCTGTCAGCATTATTATTGGGATTGTGTGCAGTGGTACCCCCCCCCCCCCCAAACACAGGTGTAAATTAAGGGCAGAAAGTTATCATATGCTTTCCTTCTCCTCTGCTTAGTGCTTGAGCATGAGGTGCTTTCACAGCGGCTTACGATGCAAGAGGTATTGCAGTGAATGCAGCATCAGGGGGGCAGGACCTGACCCTCGCATGAACTCTGCTGATGAGGTGAAACAGAAGGCAGAGAGAGGCTCCCCGGCCCTGAGGGGGCTGCGGGGAGGAATGCTGCTGATTCCACAGACGAAAGCGAACGAGACCGCAATCCTCTCCGATACCGTCCTTGATTAGGAAAAAGGATTCACTCGGTGCACCTTCACCCGCCTGGCGCTCAATCTGAGCACACGCCAGACTAAATTGATACATTTTTCCTCATTACAGTAGGAGGCCTTCGCGGTGAGTCCCTCCAGCAAGGCGGCCGTCAGAAGGGAGGAGAGAAACTGAGAGGCACTGAGGTTAAGGGCACAATGTCTTCCCTGCCTGCCTTCCCTCCCCCTGATTTGATTAGGACTTCAGTCATCGATACATAAACCATGTTTAGAACCTCTTAATGCATATGTTTGAACCAAAGAAAACATGCAGTGCATTATATCATGGCTGTATCACAGTCTAATAACACTTGATGGAAGCAGGGGATTTCTCTTTTTGTATGTCAGTCAGGTCGAATTACAAATCTGACTCGAGAGCTGAGAGAGCTGAATAAAAACTTTCCTGTAAATATTTAATCACACTTCTTGACTGATTTCGGGAAATTCACCTAGACTGCATCTACAGAGAGTTATCTACTCTTTCTGTTTTTCTATATCTGAAAAAATAAAACGTATGCACCCGTACACAGGAATAAATGTTGTCATTCTCAGTTTTGCTCTACGCCTACATTCGAACATCATAGGCCGGCCACTGTAAAGACACTAAGGGGCTAAATTTACTATGTGACATCGGCTTCCCCCTGGGCAGCCATCAGCAGCGTCTACAGCGACCCTGAATTTCTCTTTTCTAGATTTACTACCACTATTCAAATGCTTAACTGCAGATACAATGATCCTCTAATCGCTGGGGATGGTTTTCAGCTGCTTCACTGACAGACACAAAAAAAGGAAAGAGTCATAAGAATATAAATACCAACAATGGAGGAGTTGGAGCCCACAGAGGAGTCTGCATATCTGTGATAAAAAAGGGATATAACGCAATCAACGGCACAGCCTGGAGGGAAAAACACTCACAAAAAAATCAGCGCATTTGCCCTCTGAACGTGCAGTTATTGCACCTTTAAAATGCTCCTGTTATCTCCACTTAAATGCTTTAAATGTAATTTTAGTAAAGGACCAACATCTCAAACCTATTACCGTTTTATATAAATCACGCTCACTATTTTATAAGTCACTGCTGTTAAATATCATGCCAGTAAATAAAATTACATCTTATGATTTCCAATCATAAATCACCAGCAAATCCAGCCGGCAACAGGTGTGACAGAAAAATTATTCAGAGGAGGAAAATAAGGTCAAAAACTGCCTTAATTAAATTTGATGCAGTGAGTTTTAATTAAAATAGAAATCCTGTTTAATTTAAATTATTTTAGAGGACCAAATTATTGATCGTTTCAGCTCATTTGGATTCATTTAAATAAAAACAACTGTTCACATTAATTAATAATAACATTAATACTATTATTTATTATTAATGAGCAGCTTTTTCCACGCAGAAACTTTCTTTAGTTTCCTTAAATTGTGTCGTTTACTGGCAAAAAAAAATTACTCCATTATATTAATTATATTTGAGAGCATTAATAATTCAGTCTTTCATAAACAAGTACAAGTCATGAATGAATAATTATTTTTTACTGTTTATTCTTATTTTTTGCTGGCTAAAAAGGCAACTAATAACCAATAAATAAATGAAATAATTAAAGTATTATGGCAGCAGCTAGCGTGATTAAATTTTAATCGAAAAGTTAAAAACCTCTTAAAAACAAAGCCAAGTAAAGTCATGATACAATTATAAAATAAGTTTTAATAATTTACAAACTTTTTAAAAACTTTTTTCGGTCTTATCTTTTGGGTTTCTTTAAAAAATTATAAGTAAATAAATTTTAAAAAGAAAAAGAAACAGGAAAAAAAGCCGAGATCCCGTCAGCTGAGCTTCATTCACAGGGAAACGGTAAATCAGCCTCCGTGACAGTAACGGCCACGGAAGTCATTTAAAACTAATTTTTTTTTTTTGACAAAATAAAAAATGAACTCATAAAAAAATTATATAACATAAAACAGTAAGGATGATCATTATTCAGTGAATGTTTTCTCACTTCTGGTCAAGTAACGTTTGCTCACAATTTTTAACACGACAACCGAAATTACACCGAACATGTTAAAACTTATTTAATTATGTTTATCTGACATTTCATAAAAAGCTTCCGCTTTGAGGGTGATTAGTGTTGGAGGGAATTTATGTTTTAAAGTTAACAGACTAAATGCATTTTTTAAATATAACTAACTACAGCATACACTCTGCTATACAGGACCAAGTTAATTACACATGTTCCCATTCAACTCCTGATTTCTTTAAGATGAGCTAACTCCCAGGAAAGGCCGCTGTAATTCAGGGGTAAAAAATTACCATTGTAGATAAGCAATCTTAAAACAGCATAAAAGCCCACAGCAGCCCTCTGCCACTTGGCACACACACACACACACACACACACAGAGCAGTGACTTCTCCCAGCCGTGCGGAGAGCTCGGTGTGAAGAGGGATGCATCCTCGACATCCTCGAATAACTCCACAAGGGCAAGTTAATGACCTTAAAGTGCTACATTACAGCAACAATTAAACACAAGGATCCCAGAGGCATCGGGAGCCGCCGTGTCACTGTCTGTGTACAGGCCAACACATCTCTCCCATCCCCATTTATTTCCCTAAGAAATCAGCGGGGCCACCTGGGCTTGGCATTGAAACTTCATTCATCTCCAGAAATGGATTCCAGTGGAGGGCAAAATCAAATTCTCATTTGCAAGGAAGGGGGAGAAAGAGAGGGAGTGAATGCAGGAGGTACCTGGGAACGCTAACCTCTGGGTGAACCCGCCGCATCTCATAGTTTTGCTATTTGTCTGTGACATTGACAGCTCTGGGGGAGATTAGGAGCCACCCTGCCCTGGCTTCCCACTTTGCATTCTGCCTATGCCGCCTCTTTACAGATGGACTGCTGCACATTTACCTTCGCCTGTTTTCCCTAGGTTTCAACACGGCGCCGCTGCACCAGAGGCAACGGAGGCATGTAATTATATGCCGCGCGACAATAAAACAAAGCAAATGAGGGGAGAGCTGCATCAAAGGGCTTACAAACCAGGAGGATGCAGAAAACTACACCGTGTGGCTTTTGGTGGTGGTGGGGGGGTGGGGCTGAAGCCGGAGATGAGAGTGATGGATGCCCTTCGGTTAAATACGTCCAAATCCCCCCTTCAAGCCGCTCTCTTCTTGCCAGGCAGCGTGAGTGAGTGTGTGAGAGAGAGTGTACAAGATTAATAGTGTAAACAGCGAGGGAGAGAGGGAAAGAAAGGCAGCCAGGAGAGAGAGGGAGAAAGAAAAGACTATCAGCATCTGCAGCAGCACAGTAGCCCTCGGGGAATAGTGTGAACTTTTGAACCCTGATGGCGAGCAGTCGCAGCAACGCACAGAGCCTGCGCCTGCCTCGTAATGTGTGTGTGTGTCTTTCTAGAAAAGCGCACAGACACCAACTGAAGAAGGAGAGGGAAAGAGAGTGAAGGAGAGCGAGGAGGAAGAGGGGAGGGTCATTAACATATTCCTCGCTTCCTCGCAAACGAGCAGCCGCTATCCAAATGTCACAAAATCCATACGCCGATGAACGCAGTGAAAAATGAATCTCCGGGCAGATATTCTGATGGACGGACGCAGCACACGGCTACGAGCGCGTCCGGAGAAACTCGGTGTGCTCTGAGGCGGCGTGGGCGATTATTCACACGCGCAGACGGGTTACAGGTTGGCTACGCAAAGAGGCCAAAGGTCAAAAGTTCAGCGAGTGGGCAGACGGGCCAACAAACCTGCCAGGAGGTCATGTGTGCAGACCAAAAATACTTTCCAGGTGCCTTTAAAAAGGAAGCAAAACTGCTATGAAGCTGTGCATCTGCAATATTTCAACATTTGCCCACAAACTTCCTCTTTCTCCATGACTTCCTTTCACTTCGACCACAGACAAGGGCCAGTTGGCACATTAAACATTGCTGATTAACCCCCTAATGGAGCATCAATCCGTCAGCTGGCATCACTTTTCTTCTCTCACCAGCCAAGGGACCCAGCCGGGCACGCTGCGCCCTCCTCAAACACACTGTGTGAGGGTGCACTTCACACAGCTTTTTCCAGCTTCAGCCAAAATGACAGAATCTAGATTTAATATTCTATTTACTGGCACCGTGTAATAATGTTGTTACTGTGCACTTGGCTCCTCGTATTCAAATGAGAAATAGGCGACAGCAGCGAGACATGACTTCAAATTGGTTATCCTACTACATTCTTGTGCCAGTAATTGGTTTAGGAAATTGGGCCAGCGCAGCGATCGCTAACAGGAGTCACCTTCCTTCATTCTCAACACTGGCCACAAGAGCACACCTGCATTCACAGCCAAAACTATCACTTCATTAATCAATTTATCGACTGAAAACAGAAGATCCTCTTGTTCCAGCTTTCCCGTTTAAAGGATGTGTCACTTTTCTTCATCTAATGTGACTGCAAATCTAAAAATTTGGGATGTCTGATCAAAACAACGAGCCCTTTTCTTTCTTTCTTTTTTTTTAAACTATAGTTGCAGCCCTTCCTGCCTACATTTCAGATTAAATGATCTTAAAACGTAATCAGAATATATTTATGGCTGAGGTTTCCTGCCACACCTGAGATAGCGCAGGCTATACAGCACATCATACTAGGATCATTACAATCACAAAGAAGACAAGAGAGACGTATCAAAAGCGCCATCTTTTTTCCTGCACGCCTCCCGAAACAAAGCTCTTCCTGCAGTGCTCTGTCATCACTGCAGCTTCCCAGCAAATGTCCCCGAGTGCCCAGCGGTGCTCCCCAATCAAAGAAAAACAAACAGGCGATTTCGACTTCGTAAACTTGACCTGCAAACAGCATGACAGAGCTAAAAGCCCCACATCTCCAGCTGTCTCCTGGGGTCTAAGTGAGTGTGTTAAAGAGATTTTTTGCACGCCAGAGGGGGAAATTTTGTGCCTGTATTTGTTTATGTATGCATAATGTGCTGGAATGGTGTTTGAGCCTCAAATAGCATCGAGAGAGAGAGAGGTGGAGGGTGCTAAAGCGGGCAGACGAAGATGGGGTGAGGCTGCAGGCGCGGTCAGGTCACCGGTGCGGTCGGCGGGTGAAACTCAGTTCACATTACCATGCAGACAACCCGGGCTAACAATGGAGGCTCCATCTGTTCCTGTCAGCGATTACAAATCTGGTGTCACCCAGTCCGCTGAAGACAACAGGCCACCGCATCTAATCAAACGGCACAGGCTCCTCCTGCGTGTAGAAGCAGCCATCGACTTCACACTCACTCACTCTCTGGTTAGGGAACACAGAGCAGCGAAGGCAGGCAGTCGATTACCACGGATAATACATCCTCCCAGTCACAAAGTCTCTATTGTGTACAGTAGGCTTTAAAAAAAAAAACGACACAATTAAACTCAAGAGAGAAGACTCAATTTTCTACCTTCCCTTCTCCTTATCGCTACTCTCTGAATCCGCAAAATTATCATTAATTTCGAATTGCACTGAATGAAAAGAAAGTCCGAATATCATGGATAACTGTTCCTCCTAAAATGTGGCTGATTTCATTAAGCGTCGGGCCATTATTTCCCACAAACACTCCCTCCTGAAACGGACCGCCCGGCAGAGAAGTGTGAACCATTTCTTTCAGCTGGCAGTGAACAGAGAATGAACTATGAACTCCGCATGCCCTTTTAGTGAGGACACAGGCCATTCACTATGCTAACACGGTCGCCGTCCCCCAGCAATAAAAGACGGAGAGCTGCGAGGCGGACATTTGTCTTACAAAGTCAAATGTTATGATTATTGATCCGGCGGTACAATGCGTACAATGCGTTATTTCTTTTTTTTTATCAAAGCAAAACACAAGCAGAGGATTAAAAAACAGATTACGGTGATTCGGGATAATTGGCTTCTTCTCACATTTAACACAGACAATAGCGCGACTGCGTTTTCGAGCTTTAACAGCTATCGCAGCAACAGACGGCGCCGTTTGCAGTTTGGCGTGTTACAATTATTGCCGTAAGGGAAATTTTTTTAAGCATTTCATGGTTTGATTTTGTTTGTTTCCCCACAAAGCAAATCTCCTCTTGTTTATTGTAAAATGAACAATTTCAAAAAATGAATTATCATGGTCTTATTGTCGGCTATCTTCGCGCCATCTGCCGTGATTTGTTTTTTCTATTTTTCCAAAGTTGCCCAGAAAAGGCGACAGTTACTCTTCTGTGAGCAGAAGAGCCCATTAAGCCATTTCCAAATAAATAAACGGGGGGATTGTGCTCGACTTCATCCAGCTGGCATTAAATACCGGTATCGCCAAAATGACTGGAAATATTCCTGTTTCTCGACTGGGAATTTCCACATGCGTCCTGCTTTATCTCAAGAAAGGCGCTAAAACAGCAGCAGAGATGGGCACCTGAGGCAGCAGAGGCAATAATGCCCACCTGCGGCATGTCATGTCAAGGGCTATTAGCTGGCACATAGCATCAGAAATACAAAAACTCTGGATGGGAGGGAGGCGAATCAGAGAAGGGAAGATAGAAAGAAAGATTGATACAGGGAGAGAGGGATGGAACACACATGGCCCCTCAGGTACAGTGTTGTATTTCAAACCCGGTTGTGGAAGAATAGAGGGGCTCAGCATCTATCAATCACTGCATTAGCCTGCAGCTACAAAGCCTCCTCTCTGTGTGGGCAGCCTCAACACCTCCCACAGTACACACATGCAAGGATCAGGAGCTGAGCCAAGAAGCTGCCACTGGAGGGCGCTCCAGGTCACCATTCAGGCTGTTTTCCCCTTTTCTCCAGAATCAGGATGGCCCACCTGCACCCTACTGAGGGAGGAAGAGGGGAGGAAGGAGGGGCTAAAGGAGCCTGGCAGAGAGGTAGGACACCAGCATGGAGGAACATTTTACGCGTGGTCTATTCTGTTCAAATTAAAAGCGGAGCAGCAAAGTACAGAAACCTACGCTTCCTGTGATGAGGCGCAGATGTGTCAGCAAGGATGTAGGAGATATTGTTAGAACGGCGTTGTTTCCTGTGATAGTTATTGTTAAATTAAACAATATAGAAAGATAATAAAAAGAAATGTTAAACATTTTAAAAGGTTCCTAAGAAATAAGAAAATGTGGCTTCATTCTGTTTGTAGGCTGCAAAGCATTTAAACCCAGTTTTCCAAGTCAAGTGAAAAAGAGCTGCAGCTAATGGTTAAATGTCCTGTGACCGCACATAATAAGTACTATATTTAAATATAACAAGGGATCAGACATAAAGGGGCAATTTGAGGGTGAGAGCCTTATAAATAAAGATCATGAAGTGCTGATCTCTTCTATCTGCTAAAGAGGACCATCCCTCTTTTTCATATACTGTATATATCAGGGTACCAGAATAACAACTGCAGGATAAAGGTGCTCTTATACACTTACACAGATTTACAATGAGCAGATGAAGGGAAGAGGCAGTGGCAAATAAAGTAGTATCATCTGGGTAAAAATATACACTACATTTCAGGGTGTAGCACGGAGCTCTAGGCCGTACACATAAGCAGTCTCTGTGGGCCATCCATATCTCACACGCATCTTTGGATTTTTTTAATAAACAATTGAGCTAACGGCTATATACAGCAATCTGTAGTGGTCATTAGGGCAGCCTGTAATGAACTGTCCATATGATGCATTTAATAAGTCTGCAGAGTTTGAAATCTCCCCGCATTTCTCTATGAACTGTAGTCTGCAATTACTTTATGGTTAAATGGGGTTAACTTTCAGAGGTCAAACCAGATTTTCAAGACACACCATAATAATTATAAATAATGTAATTATCTCGATAATTATTAAAGTTTAATTAATAGTACAAACCTATTTAGGTTTATATAACTAACACTGAAATTACAGTACCTTGGCTGAGTAGGTCTAATAACACTATGTTAAAATGAATAAGCTTAAACGTATGATATGTGCAATAAAATGATGTAACAGCCTTTTTCTATATTATCAAGCACAAAAGTTAGAGGTGCCATATACAGCAATCTAATGGTCAGGCAGATACAAACTAGCTGATTTAGTAACACGTGAAAATGTGCATGAGAGTGCACACAGGTATGTTGGTGTGCTGCCTGATGCTGTTTCATTAGAACTGGCAAAAGCCAAACAAATGCACCCATCGCTATATGAGTGACTACCTGGAAACAATTTTTTTTTTTAATTAATAATCATTGTTATTGTGGTAAGAATGTCATTTTATGAGCCTGAAATGAACCAGCTTCCTTAAAACACCCTGATTACCTCACAGCATACCAGAACCACTGGTCCAACACACAGAAAGGATATCGCTGCTTGATGTCAGAGCTGCTAAGTTTTCATTTGAAGAGGCACCTGTAGGTTGTTTCTGAAATTAAAGGCTATTTTTCATGGTGCTAATTTGTGCTGAGTAATTCTGACAGTGCCAGCTAAACCATCTCCTTTCTTTCTTTTTGGGGGAAGTAATGACTTGCATATTTGCAGCTGCCCAGATTAAATAAATTAGCTGTGCTGGAAAGACAAGTCTGAGTGGACTAAAATGATTTTCCATCATTTTTAAGGTGAAAGGTCACATCAGTCTCAACTATTTTTTATAATCACTCACCAAACTGATTTACTCTGGCAATTTAATTATGACACTAATTACTTAGAAAGACAATACTGCAAACTTATCAGGCTTTTGTCAGGCGTGCAGTGACCCCCTCCTGCCATCTGGGCCCTGGGCAGTGAGTCCACTGTCACAGATTTGGGTGGAAGAGACAATAATGTTTATATGCTAGATATGGTAAATAGAAGAGGTTAAAAGAATGGATCCTGTGGAGCGCCTGTACTGATGACAAGGGGCAAACTGCTGCTGTGAGTCCACAGCCTAGCTTATAGCCTTTAAACGGAAACACGTGTAGTCATATCTTTACTCAGAGTGAATTTACTTGGTAAAAGCAGATCATATAGTATTGAGCAGGGGTGTCAAAAGGCACACTCTGGCCCACTGCATGGCTTTGCATAGTGTCAAATTTGCAGTTAAGCAATTAATTACTCAAAATTTTCACTGAAAAGTGTGAGAATTATGCAGGAATGAAAATGGATGGAAAATAAAAAGTAAGTAGTTTCAATCATAAAGACATCAAATACTGCTGTTTAGTTACAAAAACACTTTTGCTGTGAGACAGACACCCTCTCTATTTTTAAAAATAGGCTTTTTGACCAAGCTTATAGTCAGGGCTGGATCAGGTGACCCTGAACCCTCCCTCAGTTATGCTGCAATCTCTTTTCACTCCCTGTGTATTTATACACCACTGCTGTATTTAATTATTAATAATGACTAAACTCTGGCTCTCTCGCCCATATTGTGCCTTTTGTCCTTTCCCCCCTCCCCTCACCCCCAACCGGTCATGGCAGATGGCTGCCCCTCCCTCTGCCGGAGGTTTCTTCCTGTTGAAAGGGAGTTTTTCTTTCCCACTGCCACTAAGTGCTTGCTGTCCAATTGTTGGGGTTTCTCTCTCGTCTTTACCTTACAATATGAAGTGCCTCGAGGTGACAGTCGTTGTGATTTGGTGCTATAAAAATAAAACTGAACTGAAATGAACTGAGTAGAGTAAGGGTTGTGTTTTACTTGATTTAGCTGGTTTCAGATTTTTATAATCTTTTAAAAATCCTTTTAAATTGTACGTTTGCTTCTTGAAGAAAGCTAAATATTTGGAGGGGCATTTTTAAATATACATTCATATTAAATTCATAATAACTGGCCGGGGCCACTTGAGAAACTGGGCTGTATGTGGCCCACGAACTAAAACTGATATCACTGATCGAGAGTCTAACGCTCAAATTAGCACTCATTTCTATTTTTCCCAGATGCTGAGGTAACGAAAAATGCGTTAGTGCTATTTTTTCTTGCCGTGCACAGATACATCACACACATTTGAGCCCAAATCTCTGCACTGCATCTATGATAAAACACACACACACACACACACACACAGAGGGAATAGGCATCAGGACCGCTGCTAACTTACACTCAGCAACTCCATCATCCTGGTAGTCAGATACTACTGAGGCGTCATCTGATTGGGCCGAGCGACCCAGGCTGGAACTGCGGTTGTCATCAGAGCCGTCATCGTCCCTTAAATCCACTGACAGTGCTTAGAACAGAGAGATGGAGGAAATGTCAGTGAGATGGCCTCAACTTTAAGAAGTACACGTAATAGGTTATGTATGTGTATGTGATAGAGACTAAAAGAAGCTTTACTTACACAGAATAGGAAATTCATCAGGGTTTCTGTAAAATCAAATTTAAAAAAAAACATTTTCTTCACTGCTTTCATTTTCAGATAGCTTAGCTTCAGCATTACATCTTAAATTCAGTAACTGCTCCTTGCGCAGAACACCACAAAACCACAAGGAAGAAGAGCTGTTGTCTGTTATCATGCAGCGCAGGCAGCGCCAGCTTCCGGAGTGAACTATCACCCACACTTCATACAAGAGTTTCACTTTTTCAGGCTCATGCTCAGTGATTAAACCACATTTAACTGTCCCAAATCAAGAAAAGATTACTGCTTTCAAAACTCTTTTAAAAATAATAAGAAGTCTAGAAGGTGACCCCATTAGACTTAATCAGCTCCTTTGAAAATGTAATCATGCAAACTGTGTTTAAAGCAATTACAGGAGCAATTAAGGGCTTTGTGTGGCATTACCAGCTAAAATTCGATAACGTGGTCTTGAAATTACATTTAAAAGTAGATTTCCGGGCCTCCGATTTGGAGCTGCTTCGAAAGCGTAAAATCCTACCTTGAATGAACAACCCTGAAGTTATTCAGCAGGACTTCTCGTGTCTCTTCTGCACTTTCACTCAGGTTTTCTTCTCCAAGGATATCTGCTACAAACAGCTCACAGTCTGGGGGGAGCAAAACATTGTGTCATAGATTAACACAACCTGACACTGTGCACTTCCTGTATTTTTCTTTTGTCTTTGTTACATGCGTTGTGCGTAACTGTTACTTGTACACTGTACAGTTTTATGTGACCTGAACAGGAACAACAGATTTGCCAACATCTGACATATTTCATCTTTATCCTCATTAACATGAACTGTCCCTGTTAAATAAACAAAAACACAATAAATAAATAAAATAAAGCAAGCACTGAGGGTCACACGCTAATGAAGAGTAATTTAAACTGAATGATGCTGTGATACTCAAATATGGAAGCAAGTTTAACCCAATCCCCACCATTGATGAACATTGATGAACTTTTATGGCTACATAAAAACATTTATGAAAAATAACATGATTGCTGTGACTATCCTCGTATTTTTTTTAATCATCAGCTGCCACTGTGATACACATAATTACACATCCTCCTCCTTTGGTATTATGATCATGATATCCCCCCAAAATACTGTGTGTTCTTTCAAATGCTACAGATTTGTCTGTATACAGAAGAAGGACACAAACACCTGAGCACTACGATGCACTGAAACAAAGCAAACCTCACCGTCTCAGTCAGTGTACCGCTATGATTCTCAAAGTGCGGCCTGCACAACAGAGGCGGCCCCTGGGAGCATTTTACGCGGCCCCGGAGCATAACAAAAAACCAGTTCATGGCACACTGTGATATAACAGCACAAAATGAAACCGAGGGAGCATTTCTCTGCAATTTCAACTCCTTTTATTGCAGCTATCATGGCAGATTAAACCTTCCTAACTTTGACAAATACAGCTGGCGTTAAGAAATGCCAAGAGCCATCTCGCGTGTGGTTAAACAACAATAAACCAGCACAAAAATGATAATTACTAACATAAACCACCATCTGATGAACAGACACATTATAAACAATAACTGAAAGTGTTTAATGCGTGTGCCTCAATTATGCCGGCTCCCTAAACTGGAACTCAGTCAATAAACTTTAAGAATACTTTCTATCTCATACTTTCACATCTTAGTTTATCATTCACAGGTCTCACATCAAGTCTTCTCTTTTAAAAAATATAGTTTTATATTTCACAGTCTTCCGCCTGTACTGAACTCATGAAGATGGGTGATGCATTTAGTGAAAAACCATCATAAAGTGTCTTATTGAAGTGCCAGGCCACCACATACTACCAGAACAGCTTCAGCATGCCTTAAATCTCTCATTTTTAGGGACTCTTCTGGAGGGGTGAACACCATTCTTCCAATAAGTCTTTCATCATTTGGTGTTTTAATGGAGGAGGCGGCAAACACTGTCTAACACCAGTCCAAAATCTCACTGGTGTTCAGCTGGATTGAGATATTATTACTGCAAAGGCCACAGCATATGACTCACATCATTTTCATCCTTATCAAAGCATTCGGTGAGCCTCCGTGCCTTCTGGTCCTGGTAGAGACCACTCCCATTAGGACTGGATTGCAGTAACTCTTCCCTCTAAGGCAGGGGTGTCAAACACACTTTAGTTCATGGGCTGCACAGCCCAATTTGATCTCTAGTGGGCCAGACCAGCAAAACATTTATAACCTGTCTTTCTTTTGATGAAAAGAAGTGCAAGTATGCTTTAAAACTGTCAGATCTATTCAACCATCCATTTACAGAACAGTTGATAAACACCCTGAGATGCCTTAAAAAAGAACAATGTCAACAATATGTCAAATTACACGTGCATTAGAGATCACAGCGGCTCTACAACAGTACACAAAACTCCACATGAAGCGTTTTGAGGCTTGTTAAGTCTGACATCACTCGCAGGTCCAAATGCTTCTTCAGTGCACAACTGCAAACAAACACCGAGACGCCGCAGAGTTTAAACACGGTCCAAATTCTTTCACTTCCCATAAAATGATCGCTGGGCTAAGTTAATTAAGTTAGCTGGTTAATTGATATCTAAAGATGATGTTCTGACTTAAGTATTTCTAAAAATTAAAATGTACAGCACTGCTATAACTCTGGACGTTAATGCGGACACAAAACTAAATATCGGCGATGTTTGGAGAGCTTGTGAAGTTGGGCTACTTGACATATACTGATCTTCTACCTGGTAGCTTGGTCAGAGCTATGGTCAGGATCATACAAACACATGAGCACAGATGTTGAATGAGGGTTAAATTATAATAGTTCGTGTTGAGAGTCCCCGACAGCCAGACACACACGGCATCACCTGGCAGGTAGAAGACGCCAAGAGAACGTCTGAGATGATCCATCAGCAACACGAGGTTAGTCATTAATATGTCGTTATGGTTTGGATCACTCACTATGAAACCAATGCTTAATGTCTACACTGAAATCTCGGTGTGCTTCGCATGAATAGTGCTACTAACTACTAAAGCTGGAGAGGCTGAGAATGACAACTGAATTGTTTTTGGGCGCTTGTGTCTGTCTAAAAAAAAATGAGACAAAACACTGCAGTACATTAAAAAGACGAGTGTCACCTCACCTCAACAGGTAACAAAGTAATTCACTGGGCCAGACTGGACCTTTTGAACGGCTGGTTCTGGCCCCCGGGGTGCATGTTTGACACCACTGCTCCGAAAAACAAGTGACTCAAACCAAGCCAGCAAAACAAAACCACCAGATCGCCTCTCTGTCAGGGTCAAGAGTTTCGACTTTTCCTTCAGCTCGTCACCTTTACCCGAACACTTCATGCTTTCCTTCCACTTTTATGCTGCTTTACAGAAAACTAAAAAGCTACTCCTTCTGTGGCTTGACCTCTAAAAGAAAAAAAAAAAGGCAAGCATGCAACACTATCATTTCTGAATCTCAACATTTTCCTTGGCTGTCATATCAAAGTGAACTGCAAACTTGATTTCAAGAGGCGCAAATGTCACAGAGAAATGTGAAGCCGATCTTTATGATAATGAAGGCCAGAACAGGTTGGTCAACATCACTTATCTGATTCAATTTCATTATGTACCCTCTCACATTCGACAGAAACGTACTGACCCATGCAAATGATCTTCCAACCGGCTGTTTGCTGGCCTAGCAGGGCATGCAAATGTAGTAAATGTCACAGAAGCTATACAGATGTATGGAACTTGTTATGATGTAGTGTTAAAAGTTCTTTTAAATGTCTGTGTACACGAGTAGGAGCTTAACTCTAAAGCGTGCCTGCTCAAATTGAATTTCCACTAAAATGAAAATTGCACGTGCTGAAAACAAGATTTGTTAAATGCAAAAAAAATGTATTACCATACAAAAGCCTTGTGAAGTCATCCAAGTTTGTCCCCATCTCTTTGCTTCACCTGATCAACAACCACAAAAAAATTTTGATTTGATTTGACCAGACTTTCTCTGCTCCTGTAGATTATGTAGCTCCAGCTTTCACCATACTATTAAGGCTCAATAACAAAAAAACAAAAGGTCTGGCACACACACACAGACACGCACTGCAGATCAACTCACCACCTGTGGTCTTTTGCACTAAAACTTCCGTGCATGCATCAACATTTGCACAAAACGGGGAGGAGCAGGTGCACAAATGACAGCTTCCTCTGCATTCTGGTTTTTCAGCTGAGAGCAGGGCAGGTTTGACTGATAATGAGAAAAAACCCCGCTGTCTGGCTCAGGAGCATCAGTAGGTCATGTACATGAGCTGCTGCCTGCCGGTATCGTCACAAAACTGCATGTCATAAATACACAACTACATCTACACAAGCAAACTCAAAACCAACGCAATAAGACAGCTGCTTTGGATAAATTAGGTGGGTTACTCCACATGAAAATCAGTAAAAGGTTCCCTACTGACTCCCTCAGAATAAGCATTTTTTTATGGTAAATTTTTTATATTTAATAAAGCTATGCAAAATTTTGCCTTTATGCTATGAATATTTTTCAAGTTACAGGCCTTCAAAGTGCATAGGGGCAGGTCAAAATTAGCTTTAATTTTTAAAGCTTTAAAGTTTGCCTTATTTTTTCCCAGCACTTCTGAGACCTTACAGTAAGTACATGAGATATCTTGAAATCTTCATGCTGAAAAATGTATTTAAGCTCTGCTAAAACTGCAACCATTTTTACACCCACTCATCAGCATCGTGGGCGCATCAGCATCGTGGGCTACATCATAGTTTCAGGATCAAAACAACACCAGCTTAATGATGTCAATGTAAAGGAAGTACTGGTAACCTAGATGTTTGATCTGTTTTCTTATAATTCACTGGAAAAAGCTTTTTTTTTTTTTCAAAAAAGGGTAAACCTCTACGGGTCACAGGTAGCTGATCAAAACAAGTTAAAGCATACTTACATTTTTATAACATGCTCATTCCCAGCTATGATTCCTTCTGTGTCTTTTAACTGTACTTTAACTGTACTATCCGCTCTCTGTCTGAAACTGCACTGCTAAAAAAACAAAAGCTGAGAAAACTCTAAATATCGAAGCAACATGATTCAATAACTGCTCTGGAAGCCCTGCTGGCCTGACTGCATTTATGCACTTTACCTCCTTAGATTATAAAGTAATTTAGAATAAAGTCCATGCTTCTAAAAACTCTGTTGTCAGTCTTTATTTTATGCTGTGGCTTACAGGTTGTAACAGACTGTAATTATTATGATATTTACAATTACTGTTTTATAATTTTTAGAGCCCAAAGTATAGCTTGTGTTTTACAGTAATGGTGCTAGGATTAAATTGTACTGACTGTAGCTGTGTAACCTGATACTCAAAAAAAATAATTACTATTTGTTGATAGTTAATTCTAATTTACCTAAATGAAGTTGTAAACCAGTTCCTGGCTAAATTTAAATATATAGGCTTGCTTTTTGATTAACTGGAGGTAGCGTTTTTGTTTGTTATTACAGCGTCACTGCACACAGGCCAGAAAAGGGCCGCTAATCTAGCAATTATATTAACCTTTAGAGTAACCTTTGAACTGAAACTCAGCACCATGATTCTCATATTTCATATCACTGAGTAGGTTTCATGACAGTAACTTCTGCTTTATTTGTCAGATAACAATCAAAGGTTTGTACTTTTACATTAGGCTAATTTAGCATGCTAGGCTAACAGGTTAAGTTCGCCTAACTTAGCTGTGATGTTGATAGCCATTGATTTGCTAATTTTAGCTTGTTTAAGGTCAGCTAAATGGCCCTTGAATGTTTGTCTTCTGACATTTCTCCTGTTAAAGATTATATACTTACCACTTACTGCCGCAACAAGGGTGGAAATCTGTTTTAAAAGAGATTTTATTTGATAGCTACCTTAATCTAAGACTTCTGCCTGGGTGCCGCATTTAAGTGTATAGGTTTTCCATTTTTGCTAATGAAGCTGTAAAATCGTAAACCTGAGCCACCAATGTTTTCATAAAAGCGTTTCCAAATAATTATTTAAATGTAGGTTACTTACAATTCCATGATCTTTAACAGAAAGGTATTAATTATTTTAAAAATGTTATATTTTACTGACCACTTTATTCTTTGTGTCGATGCTGCCTTCAAGCGCGCTCAGTCTTTCAATATTTAAAATGGGAAATTTTATTTATAGCCCAGTTCAGTGATTTTTCTCAGGAAGTAATAATATAATGGGGATGCCTAATGCTTTCACTTTACTAGACATTGTTTTGTGACTCTGTCTTGTGTTTAAAGATGAGAATATAAATCTCAGGGTGGATACAGTTACCATTTTAGCTTTGATTTTTGGTTGTGCGGTTACTAAACCAGAATTTAACTGGTTAAACATTATCTTCAGGGTAAATGGCAGATCTTGTCAAACTGGGTATCATAAATTCTCAGCTTCTCTGCTTAAATATGACACTTTCATGGGTCTTTGGTTTTGGATGAAAAACTAATTACTATATTTATGACAACAAATGAATGCAGCTTCACTAAATTAGCCCCTCACTATATGACAAGGCGTAGATGAATGGTTTAGATTGCCAGCAGAGGGTGACCTGGATTGTCCTGGGCTCGACTGAAATGAGCAGAGGAGGCAGTGGATGCAGCTGTATTAGTGATAGAAATAGTGGAGGCTGTTGCTGTTGTGTTATTGATCCTCTATTACTGAAAAAGTGTGAGGAAAGCCATCAAATAACCAAAACTCAATCAGACACAGTTCACACTGACAGAAAACACTGGGTATCAGTCGATCATTGTATGGCTAATGCTATATTTTTAACTGTAGAGGAGATTTTTATTATTTTTAGGTCTGCATATTTGGACTCCTAATGCAGTATGTTGACAAATACCCTAATATTAATAGGGATAATTGCTGTTATGAAAATCCGGGGGGGGGGGGGGGTATTTGGTGTTGAATGCTGTCTCATGATGGAGTCCTTCCATGTCACTTCTCTACAGGAAGCCGCAGGGTCAGGGCGAGTTGAATCCCATGTCAGGATTGTCCCCACGCTGACCTGCGCCTGACTGGCCTTCCAGCTAAAAGCCCCTGTGAAGGTAAGAGGAACTGGGGTCCCCTCCCCTGGAAAAGAGGTTCCCTCCCCTTGACAGCTCCACAGAGCCGCAGCCACCTGCCTGCTGGGTCAGCCCCATATGAAAAGGGAAGCCCTTTGTAATCCGACGGGGATTACACCACCCAACAATGCACCGCTGAAAGAGCGACAAAAGCCCTGTATCAAACGCCGCTGAGGGGGAGCAAGACTATGATCTCCCACTACTACCAACACTGACTCCTCTGCTGCCTCTCATCTCCCCAAGAGGCTCTCACCCCCTTCAGCATTTGCTGCCTCTGTCCTCCTTTTGCCCTCTCTCATCTCCGGGATCTGGCCTTTTATCAGCGCATTCCTTTTCATTTGCATTGCGGTGTGGGGAGGGACAGCAGGTCTCTCTGATCTGATAGAGCCAGGAGAGAGAGAGTCAGGAGGCTCCTCAGGGCATATAAGGGTGTGTGTTTGAGTGTGTGTATCCTGTCCTGCAAACACACAACATTGCATTCTCCAGATAGGCAGTCCAGAGGGGCAAATAAAAACGCACCCACACCTGTCTGTCAGGCTCAGTCTTTAGTTTAGAAAAGGAAAAGGAAGTAGTTTAAAAAAGCAAAAAGTGGCACTCACCTTAAAAAATTGACAAAAAATGTCTCAAAGTCACTCCTTCACCTTTTACAATAGCAGCTATCTCAGGATGGTGCTCAAGTGTGGTCTTAATTTAAACGTGTCACAGTTTATTCATTTAACAAAGGTGTCATGTTTGGCCTGATTCTTGGTGTCTGTTGTAAATGTTTGTGTTGCTCAAGGAGATAAAAAGAGGTAGTTTACTCTTCGGATTTCCTCCGAATCATTGAATTCCCAACCCACCCATTGCTCAAACATATGTCAGCGTAGGTGGGGGCGAAGTAAAAAAAAAAAAAGTGATGATAGATTGAGGACACGAAAGGCAGAAGAGAGTGCTAAATCTACAACCTTCAGTCAGCCTCACATTGACTGACTCGGAGAGTTACCTCAGCTTGTGCTCCAATCAATGTTAGCCCTGAGAGCATTGAATAGAAAATCATTCAAATTGTATTATGTTAGGATATATGAGCCATTTCAAAATATTAATTCAGCATTATTTGAGGTGTCTGTTAAGGATAGCAGTTACAGCTAGCAGTGCGTTGACTCGATTGAGTGATTGCACACCTCTATTACATGTGATATATGAATGTGTGAGAGAGGAACCTATTTTTCATTACCAGGACTTTGTCCCTAGAGGCAGTTGTTAAAGAAGAATCTATGAATTACCCCTCTGGAACAACTGGCCCTTGTCATAAGGCGAGAAGAGAGGAAAAGTGAAGGGGAAAAGGGAAGCATAGCACTATTGATAGCAGCGGGATTGAGAGACTGGAAGGACGCCAGAAAAATGTGTCCGCCTTTGCTTGTGATCCTGCAACACTGCCGCTTCTCCCTCTGTCCAGTTAATTGGAATACAAAGCAGAGCAGGGTCGATGAGAGAGCGGTGGTGAGGAAGAGGAGGAGGAAGGTGGGTGGTGGGGGGTAAGCTGCTGTCTGTCTCCAGCAACACTCAACCTTCACTGCTCACTGGGAATTGACTGGGGAACCAGCAAGCGAGACCGACACACTGTCACTGGTAAAATGAACTGTCACCTTGCATTTCTCAGCCTCCTGGCAGCATCGAATTGGCCGCTTTGAACCATGTGACGTGACACTGATTGAGTTCGGGTCCCCCCCTCCCTCCTGGGCTCTGAAGGAAAGAGCTGGTTTAATTTCAAGTGTACTGGCTCTCCATGCAAAGTATCAGGCATCACTTCATGCCTGTGTCTTTACAACAAAGCTTTCACAGCTGCACTCTTCTTCTTCACCGCCCCTCATTATTTCAGCGTGCTGCTTCGTTACTCTGCCTCTCAGCTAGTCTTGTTGTTCTTATGGCGTATAGTCATGGCGGTCTGACAGGCACACAGAGGAGGAAAACTATTAGGGGTAGCTATTTGGATCCTGGAGGCAATCCCGGGGAGTATTAAGACGTTAACCCTGGCCAAGTCACTTGTCTCTCTCAGTTACCATGCTGATGGAGTGGGGAAAGGATGCAGTCGCAGCAGGACCCGGGAGACGGGAGCTTCAGGTCGGCCTGTGCCTCCAGATCCAGTCGAGCCTGACTCGGATGGGGGATGGTTGTCAAGAATCTCCCAGGCTGGGCTATAAAGAGCCTAAGTGCCATAACAAAGGAAGAAGAGGGTGTGCCATTCATACCCAGGCAGCAGCTCTCCACAAAGCTCCAAAAACTGTGGAAAAATCATGAAAATAAATTAGGGTACAGCAGTATATCAGTACTGGCCCGTATCTGCTTAGATAATGAGCTAAAAACCCAATAAATCAATGAATTTTAGAGTCCACATGCCTAAAATGAATTTTAGGAAAAAAACAACTATGCAAGTTAGTTTAATGTCTTTAAACAGCTTTTAAAGAAGTGTTTAAAAGTCTGTTTTTCTCATCGTTGTTAATAATAAAAATATGCCCAGTGTGTTACATTTAAACCCACTCATGTCTGCGCACTGAGTGACATCATAAAAGCATTTCATCTGGGTCCCCAGGAGTCACTGTACTTCATATTAGGGGTGCTGCAATAACTATAATATTGAAATATTGACACTGTGTCAATAATACATATGTAATATTGTTAATTACTGTGTAATCCTTCTTTTTATATCCTTTTTGTACAGTTATAGTTACAGACTCTTGTTCCACTACATTATTAATTGTTTACCAAAAAGGACAAAGCACAAAAACTGCTTATTTCCAGCAGCATGAAACCCAAAAAATATTGAGTGTGCTACTGACAGAGAAAGGCATCAAAACTTCAAACTGAAAATGTTTTTATTTATTTGAAATAATGAATAAAAGAAAATTCAGCGTGCAGAGCATTAAGTTTCTGAGTCAATACACCTATTTTTAGTTCTTCCATTTCTTTGGTTAGACATTAATTTATAGTCTCGATCTCAATAAAGGTCAATAGCATGTAAAAAAACACACACACACAGAAGACAGAGATGGAAAGATGTTCTTGTTCTATGTGCAATTTGTTTGGTTTAATAAATGTTTTTGGAAGTTGTCGACAAACTGAATAGAAATGTTGTTTTCTACTGGAAACGTCTTCCAGCCGTCTCTTTTTTTATGTCTGTGTCCTTTCAGTGCGAGAGAGAAACGGTTGTTATCCCTCAAAGCTGTGTTTGATATCTTCCCATAAGATGACTGCTCTGTGGTATCTCTCAGATCACCAACCCCCAGTTATGCCATGAATACTGGATCTAGTTTTCCTTTGAAGCCCGGGGACCCTGCAGAGTGACATGCGACAGAGGAACTGGTAGAAAACCAAGGAAGTGAGCCTGGCAATAGACTTGTAAAAGAGCCTGCAACAACTGCAAGCAGCATGGGGTACAAACAGCACTGGGTTGACCTCAAACTCAGTGCGGGATGGGGGGGGCAGCTAAAGACATCTGAGGAAAGGAGACCGGTTTTACTGCAGCTATTAATTTTTTTTTTTTTTTTTTTGCTTATATTTGTGCCTATACCAGAATCCTCTGTGTTGTTTTGTGTGTGTGTGTGTGTGTGTGTGTGTGTGTGTGTGTGTGTGTGTGTGTGTGTGTGTGTGTGTGTGTGT
>JAVDPK010000326.1:353495-364592 GCA_034780415.1 Cichlasoma orientale | reverse complement strand
TAGTGCATGAAATTGTAAAGCGTCTTTGAGTGCCTTGAAAAGCGCTATATAAGATTAATGCATTATTATTATTATTAACCTCCTCTACAAGCCCGTAAGCAACGTTTCAACAAGAGGTTATAAATCTAAGTATCCAGGTACCTTCTCCTGGGATGCAAATGTGGGACTTCTTCTGTCAGATGAGTCGTATGAAAAGTCATATGAGAAGGTTTTCCCTCCGACCTTGAGCTCGTCCCCTCGAACTGTGGGCTAAAATTATAAACGCACGCACCGCTCACAATCTGTAATGACTTCATTAACTGCAGTATCGTGCATTTCATTTTGTGATAGTAGAAATATACCTTTTGAATAGTTGTTGTGTTCTCCGTCATGTGAATTATCACCTTCGAGGATAACTGCTTTTCTCTGTGAAAAGTTGAATGGGGGTGACACAGAGCCCATTTCTGAAAGCTTCGGGGGTTGGAGATAAGTCATTCTCCCTACCTTTTGTTCAGCGGACGGACTCGGACTGCTACTCGCATCGAAGTCATTATTAATTAAAAAAAGAAAAATCAGACGGAACAATGTCCAGCCACTTCCTCCACCCTGCTTTCTGCGTCTCTCAAAGAATTAGTTTTCACCGCTAATTATCACACCTGGACCTTGCTTTCTTGGTGTACTGCGCAAACTAACCACTAGGGTGTGCCCCAACTAAATTATTTTATTTTGTTTAATACAGTTTTTGCGTCTTAACGCAAAATCGGACTTCAGCTTGTAGTTTAAATGTCGAATAAGTAAAATACTGAATAAAGTAAATAAAAAAAACTTATAAGTCTATAATAAAACCCAATAATTTCTAAATGGTTGAAAACTGCCATAAAAAAGGGCTCCTCCGTAAGGTAATTTGAATAATTTGAGGTTATTGCTCCACATGAGACCCGCGGGCTAAATCGACTTGTGTCTCATGGTTAAATCAAATTTTGCCCATAAAATGTAACTTCAATGATCAGGAAAAAAGTTACTTTTAGCAAAAAAAAAAAAAACTTGGTTGCCACTGTCTAATGAGCTGTGACGATTAAAGGATTTTATTAAACGTCCTACTCGAAATAATAGTAGCAGCGAATTTCGATGCGTTTCTTGGACCATAAGTATGATAGCAGTTTCAAGTGAGTGGTTGTTTTTCGATTTTTTTCTATGTAACGTGAATGCGGCAATTTTTTTTAGCATTTCCCATGATGCACTGGGGGAAAAGGAGCAGCCCGGCGCGGATATTCAAAACTATGGCAGAAGACTCGAACATATTAAGACTAATATCAAACTCCGAGGATACGGGAAATGCTTCTACAGTTAAAAGCGGCGACCTCGGGATAACGAGGCGGCTTTCCTTTTCGTCGGAAACGGATATTAGCTTAGCAGAGGAGCCGAAGATGACGCCCGAAGTCCTAGTGTTACAACAAGGTGCATCTGACGACTCAAATTCATGCCGAGTTTCTCCGGAAATCACCGAACAACTTTCACCACATGCCGTAAACGCACATTTAAAGGCTAAAAATGCCATGAAATTAAAAGACGCCTCTCCTAATCAGCGCTGTGTGAACGACACTGACGATAAGGAAAACGCCGCTATCCCCTCCGAAGCGGCCACTCAAAGTAGGTGACATAACCGGCGTGGGTCTGCGTGTGTACCCTATCGAGGGGGCACCGCAGTAAATCCACGTTTCTGGGTCTCACACAGCTTGACAGGTTGTTAAACAATATTAAGATTTTTAGCCTTGTAGATTACAGTTGATGTCAGCAGAGAAAACAGGATTCTTGACCAACTGCATCAGAAATGCTGCCTTCATGTCAACACATCATAGAAGTGTACAAAATAATAATTAGTAGTATAGTATATGGGATTTTCAGATGAGTGCTTTCTCCACCACGTTATGTTTATGGGAAAATGAGAATACCCATCTTGCTAGATTTAATAAACTGGGGCTTCATTAGGTGATTATTTTTTTCTGCCAGTTATTTTCATCATGAATAATTTAGTTTGGTCGGTAAAATAATTACAAAACTCCTGGAGACCAAGCCCCCACTAGTTTGTTCATTTCAAAACCAAGAATGGCAGACCATTTTTCACATTTGAGATGGTGTGAAATCTTGCTCACCCTAATGCCATTATTCTGGTTTTGTACAGATGACGCAGAAGAGGACGACACTTCTTGTCAGGGAGGGTTTAAACATTTAAATGCGACTGCCGGTGTTCAAAATGATGCCGAGGACCGAGATGCTGAGGTCGTGAGGAGAGCGCAGGAAGAAGGCCGCGTGAACGTGGTCTTTCCTGGCACTGTAACTCAGGAAGGCTGCTGTCGTTTTGTAAGTGAGATCCTCAAGTGCATCCTCTATCAAAGACAGCAGCTGCCCATGACGTACGACCAGCTGGTATACTCCCAGAGGAAGCGGCAAGCTTCAGTGCAGGTGAACAGGAAAAGCTATGGTAGATGCCTCCATCTGTTCACAGTTGAAGAAATATCGGTGATTTGAGATTACCTTGATGTGTCTGAATGTTTTGTTTTTCAGGATAAAGACGCAGTGAGTCGGAGACCAGCGCAGTCTGCAGACATGGACTGGCGCAAGTGCCAGCAGACCCTTCAGGAGCTGGAGGAGGTGCTGCAGCAGCTGGAGGTGCTGTTTTCCCTCAGCAGGGTGCCCCGCGTGCTGCTGTTAATGGGCGGCTCGCTCGTCCTCCCGAAAGAGCTGTATGAGATAAACATGGAGGCTCTGGTTTCGGCCAGTGCCGATCAGTGTCTACGGGTGTCATCATGCTTGAGGCAAATCTTCCGCACTCTTTTTGTGGCTGACCTTTTGTCTGACACCAGACCTGTTCGTTTAATGCCCACCACTGTCTTGGTTCTGGCTCACAGGGACTGTGGTGTAGGCTGGTTTCGCCCTAAACTCCAATTTAAAGTCCCAGCTCGTGTAAAGAAACAAATTATTGCTCTGTCTAGTGATCCAAACATCTGTAAGGAACCGAGGGCTGAGGGGTCAGACTGGCAGGATTATGTGTGGTTTCAGGCACCCGTGACTGTTAAAGGTTTCAGTAATTGACCCTAAAAGTTGGGCAATGTTAAGTGTCTAGAGTGTAGTGCTTCCTCTCTGGAGCTTGTGTACTACAGTAAATAGTAACAGTAATTCAAGGGATATTTGAACATGTTTTTTATTAAGATGTACATATTTTAAATCAACTGACTTTTTTTGTATTTTTGTTTCAGAGTATATCAATTCAAACAATAATGGATTCATTGACAAACAGTATGGTGTGCTACTTTTTTTTCTTTTCTTTTTTTTACAATTTGTTTATAAATGGTTTTCACTCATTTAACACAGAGCAATACACTTGCTATTAGTGCAATACATTTTTAATGAGTAAGATTTTTTAATCCATGCTGGTGACATAAAGGAATGCCAGTATTATCTGTGTGCATGTTTACATCTGTCAAAACTTGTAAACGAGTGTGACAAATCAAGCAATAAGATGCAATGTGGTGTAGAAAGGTTCAATGTAAAAATAATTTGTACGTCTCCTGCTTGAAATAATAAAGAACAAAAGTGCCATAACTGGTCAGAGTTTACTGAGGGCTTCAGAACTTCTCCACTTTCTTGACAAAACTGAAAAGGTCGTCAGCGAGCAGGTGGGGCTCTTCAAAGGCAGCGAAGTGGCCACCTCTGGGCATGAAAGTGTAGGAGTGGATGTTTCGATATTTAATTTGTGCCCACGACCTGGGGCAGTGCATGAGCTCCATAGGGAAGGCTGCAAGTCCGGTGGGCACAAATACCTCCATCCTAAAACAAAAGCATAATCTCCCATTAGAGTCATCACACAGCAGGGTGAAACTGTCATATCTGTAGTGTTTATTATACGTGGCCACATACTTGGCATCCACTCTGTTAAGATTATTCTTAAAGTTCTCTTTGTAGAAGCGCATGGAGGATGTGATGGAGCCCGTGGTCCAGTAGATCATGACATTAGTCAAGAGATCATCCAGGCTGAATTTTCTGTACAAATACCATCATTTCTAATTAGTCACAAATGGCATGAATCTATCCCCATATAACTGTTGGGATTAAGAAATGATGCATTATTGTTAGTGCAGCGCCGGTGTCGGTCGATCCTGACCCTGTTGACTAATGTTGGGAAAATAGGATGTTTACCAACGTAAAAAAGGATTGGTATCAACATTGGCTACAGGCACAGAATTTAGCAATTTATCCCAACATCTTGTACCTCTCCAGCCCACCGTCCTCCAGATCTCTGTTCTTGAAATCAGTCCAGGTGGAGAACTTTTCCAGAAGGTAGGCTGCCAAGCCTACAGGAGAGTCATTCACTGCACAGCCTGCAACAACAAAGCTGTGTCAAAAGCTGAAATCACTAAAAGTAGATTCTCTTAGATTAGCTTCTCTTTGACCTCTTAACAGTGTCAATGTGATTATCAGAGTCAGTGAGCTTGTTAACGTGTGTCATGTTTACACCTGCAGTGTCTGGTTTAGTGCCCTGAATGTGAAGGTAGCCCGATTCTCTCAGCATCTCCCAGACATTCTTCTCAAAGAACGGGAACAAGCGGCGGACATCTTCTCGACTTAAACCCACCAAGAAGGGCAGATAAGGACCGATCAACATGGACATCATCACTTTGAAACCGCCATTTGACATGCACATGTTGAGGTGGAGACCTTTTACGCATCTGCAAAAGAGAAATTGTGAAAAGAGATAAAGAAAAATGTTACCGACGTAATACTGAACCTGTAGTTTTAAATATTAAGGGGGGTTTTTTTGTATCGTGATTTATTCTCACGAGATCAGCTTCACACTTTAGGAATTTGCACAGTCATTTGTTTTTTGTAATCTGTCCACACAGCGCAACCACTGTTTCACAGTTCCAGTAAGAAATGTCACAGTGTCTCCTTTAACAAACAAGTAGACGAGTGGGCATTCTCCTGCGGCGAATAACCCGCTGCATGCTTCCTGCTTGTTTTGCACTTACTGAGGCTTCATCTGCGCCATGTTGGTGGTGATGAGCGAGCCCCAGTCCCCTCCCTGCAGATAGAACTGAGAGAACCCCAAACGCTCCATCAGTGTCAGGAAAATTCGGGCCGCAGAGAGGCTGTTGAACCCTGGAGCAGTAACGGAGACGCTTTTGTGAACATCTGCTGCTCGAGCTGAAAATGTGTACATTAATTTGGAATTAGCAGTGCTGTTCTACCTTGTTTGTGAGGGGCTTCTGAGAAACCGTAGCCAGGGATGGATGGACATACAACCTCAAACGCAATCCCATCGCGGCTCTGAGTGAGAAGCGGCAGAATCTTGTAGAACTCGTAGAAGGAGCCGGGCCAGCCGTGAACGAGCATGAGAGGCAGAACCTTCTGATTCTCGCGGTGCGGTGGACGCACGTGGATGAAGTGCACGTCCAGTCCTGCAACGTGAAAAGCAAAGCAGTAATATTAACCTCTGCTGACTGATTATTGGCAAAATATCTAAATTTGTAGGGAACACTGTGGGTTGAAGTACATCCTGCATGCTCACTGTGGAGCTGTTATGTACCTTCTATTTTGGTTTTGAAGTGTGGATACTTGTTGAGCACAGCCACCTGCTTTTTCCAGTCAAACTCATGCCTCCAATAGGAAACCACTTTTTTCAGATAAGTGGAATTGAAGCCGTAGTGGAACCTGCTATCTTCTAAAGGCTCGGCATAGCGCGTCCTGTCGATGCGCTCATAGAGATCCTGTTGAACAAGAGGATTACTTTGTATAAATATTGTTCCTTCAGAAGCTGGATTAACAGCTCAAACCTACCTTAATCTCTTTGTCTGAGATCTGCACTTGAAAAGGGTAGATTTTCTGATCTTCTGACCGTGGCTTCTCTCCTGCTCCCCACCATCCTTCCCCGAGAGGAATAGTTTTTGCTTTTTTACTTTTGTACACTATGTATGTCAATATTCCACCTGCTGCAACCGCAGACCCGATTAGTAGCCGCTGCTGGACAACACCCAAGCCAAAGAAAGTTTCCCTGCAAAGTGTGGGAAAATATTAGGGAAAACTTAAAGAACATTTCTAAGAGGCTTATTTATGGTATTTAGTGCTTCCCTACTTCAAAATCTGCAGTCTTTGCATTGTGCTGTTCCAAAAGTGGGCGCCCACAAATGACTTCAGACCTGCACAATAGGACAAAGGTCAAAAATGCTTTTTTTTGTTTTTAGTTTGTTTGTTTCATTGTTGGTTTTCTGTTTGTTCTCACGCAGCATTGCGCTTCAAAAGTTGCGTACGTCGAAATCAAATCACAGCGCACTTCAACATACCTTTGCTTTCGAGATATGGTGTTTGAGTTCCACAAATAAGCGGGACGGCTAAATGCTCGCTGAACGGAAACAGACGGTCTCAGCGGGCTCGCAGCGACAGCCAGGATCAAACGCGATTTCTGCGGCAGGGATTACCGATTTGCTCCGAGATTTGCCCCTCCCTCCTCACGCCCCCGCGCACGGAGCGGCAGTGACGTCGCTGTTTATATAACAGGGAGGCGCCGTCCACAGTGTTTTTGCTTCGTCTCCTCTGTGTTTTGAACCCACAAAAACAAGATGTGGAAGGTGGCTTTGACTGTTCTTGCGGCCTTTTTCGCCGTTGGGTCTGGGGCTATCCCAGGGGGCTTGACAGACATCGATGCCAACGATGAAGGTGTGCAAAATGCTCTGAACTTCGCCGTCGTCCAACATAACAGACAAAGCAACGACATGTACCGCAGTCAAGTGAAAGAAGTGATCAGGGTTCAGTCACAGGTTAGTAACATTTAGATTTGTGAATAACTTAATTTTACTTAACATAATAATAATAAAGTTTTGTGGTATGAGCCGGTACGAAAAGGCCTGTTAAGCACCCTTTATGGGTTTCATTTTTATTTCTAAACGGAAGTCAGTAAAGCCGATGGCTATTATAGTTTGTTTCCTATATGCCGTGTTAATGGCGTTGGCAGTAAACAAAAAATGTCTGGCCTCTTAATTAGTCACCGTAATCCTCTGAAATCCTATCATGCCCAGCTTTAACCGTAAGCTGGCTGTTGCCACTGGTCTGAGCTGTGTTCTTTAGCATCTGAAAAAAGACAAAAAAGGAACCTGATTAAAAAAGAACGTATTTGTTAAAGATTGCTTAACTTGTTGCTGAGTCCATTTAAAAGTTATTTTGGTCTCTTCTTGAAACTTTAGATAAGGCTAGCATAGAGTGTGCTGGTGTTTCTTTATCATTCCAGAGAGAACTGTTTGTTCTTGCAGGAGAACGACTTGTCAAGACTTGTCTTGTAATCTGCTTCCATGTCTAACTTGATTCTCCTTACAGGTGGTTGCTGGTCTGAAGTACATCATAACTGCGAAAATGGCAAAGACCCACTGCAAAAAGAACAGTGTAGATGAAGTGTGCGAAATCCAGGCAGATGCTCAGGTAATGATTATATTTAAAGCTATGGCATCTTCTCAAATAACTCATTTTACAATTCAAGATATTGGACCCGTTCTTGAGTGTCATGCAGCAGGCTTGTACCTAAAGTTGCGTCCACACTGGAAGTGATACGCTTGTCGCATATCTCTTTGCAGCTGAAGGCTGGTGTAGTGTCAAAATGTCATCATCTGCCACAAAGTGATTTCCCTTTTTTTTTTCTTCTCTTCTATAATATGTTTGTTTGCTTACATTGGTAAATAGGCTGTTGTTGTTTTACAAGTCCAGTCTTTTGCCCACTTGAAATATCTTTAGAGAACTGTTACATTTACTGCGATTTCTGCTGCCCTCTTGAAAATAAATGCTTATTTCACCCGTAGTCGCTTAAAGTCGTGGAATGTCATTTGCTTCCCACGGTCTCTGGTCACCACCTCGCTGCAAATCACTTCCAGTGTGTATGCACCTTAATAGGATCATTAAATAATCATGTTCTCAGTAGACATTAAGTTAATATCACCTATTTTAAAAACATACAGCATTTATTTGTATAAATATTAATGCTAAATGTATTGTCAAATTTTCTTTTCAGCCCTTTGTGTGCACATTTGAAGTGTGGAGCCGCCCATGGCTTAATGACATACGGCTGGTGCGTCAGAATTGCAAGCACTGAGATCTACGTGGGATGCTACAAAGAGAACAGCATGGAAAATCTTATGGATTGATGTTGTTTTCAGAATAACCTTCACTTAACCGGCAATGTATTTTCCTTTAGGTGGAATCACTGTATTAACGTTAGCATTTTCTGCCTCTACTAATTCACTCTATGCTGAATTAAACAAACTCATTGTATTTTTCAGAGTACACTATGCAGTATTGCAATGTAAGTCTCCACTGACATTTAGAGGAACAACTTTGTAATGCCTCACTAGTATACGAGGCAAATAAGCTTTTTAAAAATCAATCAATTCTGAAATAAAATTAAACTTGCATGTGAATTTGAGTGAATGTGTCCCTGCTGCAAATGCACACCAGGATTAAGTTTTTAGCCTTTTTTTTTTCTTTTTTTTTTTTTTTCTTTTTGTTGTTGCTGTTTGGGAATTCTCTGCATACCTGCCTGTTGACTAATATGGAGAAGAATGCACACAAACATGTAACAAATAGAACTGAAGACAGAAAATTCCATCCACATTAATTTTAATTTCAACATTTTTAGCAACTTGCTTTGATCTGTCTCCCACCACTGACCATCCATCCAGATGTGAGCAGTTAGAGGGGTGGTGATCATTTAAGTTGCTACTTTTTTTAAACACGTTATAATAGAGGGAGGTGTTGTATAAAACAAAAGTAATCCACATTTAAAAGTATCCAAAACCTACAAGGATAGAGTGGCCAGGTGTCCCACTTTATGTGGGACTACACATTTATAACCCTCGTCCCTCTCTCCCCCATTCTGAGACATTGTCCCACATTTTGATTAACCCTAGATAAAGTCAGCGCACAGTGAGACAGACACTTTTTGCAGGTCTGCCTTTCATCCAAGGCTGTCATTGGTCGAATGCAGGTTTCTCCTCCGTGCGCAGGTTTCTCCTTATGCTGTGCTCAAAAGGGAACAATGAAAGTGGCGAAAAGTAGCCGGAAATGCGGGCTGCATGAACCCAATGTGTAGTTACATTTCTCGAGAGGTGCACATCGGCTTATGTCGTAGGTTGCTGCGTAGGTTCAGAGGGGTTTCTGTAGCTGCCTTGTGCGCGCCTCTCAGGTGGACTTTGAGGTTGGTGGATTTTCCAGCTTGAGAAGTGTTCCACACATATATCATCATACACAACAAGACGCTTGTTTCTATCTGCCTCGCTATCGTATTCAAAGAAATCCGTATTTTTCCCATCTTTTGCTGTTGCCATTATTTTGCCCACTGGCATTCACACACACACACACACACACACACACACAATGAGGAGCTGGATGGCGCTCCCAGCTAAAACTGCTAGAGCAGAAAAAAATTATTTCATATCAATCCACAAGGCTTTTAAATAAAGTGACAAACATGAAGACGAAGGGCACGTTACCTATTACTTCAGTTCATTTTAATTAGGTTTGAAAGCACATAATACAGTTTCAGTTATAGTTTCTTTCCTTTTAATCACCGTTTTTATTTATTACATTTAAAAATGTTTTTTCAGTTGTCATTATTTCGTGCGTTTTCATTAATGATAATAACCTTGACCTGGGGTTATTCTTATTTTCTTCAATCAGTGATGAATAGTAAGATGTCCTCGCTTTACGGAGGGCTTTTTTTTTTTTTTTTTTAATAGAGCAACAAACTATTTTTCCAGGCTAAATTAAGATTTTCTAAATTAGTCAGATGACACTTTCCTCTCCAGCTTATAGGTTATCTGCTTTAAGCTGTGCGTTTGTGTGTTATACCAGGGAGTCAAGCACTTATCATCAATATCCAGAATCAGTGAGGATGAAAACTACTGACAAGATAATTGACCTCTCTGGGAGCAGAGTTTAGGTAGCTGCTCTGCACTGTGTTGGCACATGGCACTGAAGAGCATAATAGAGGAATTATATCCTTAAACTTAGTTACAGCACTTTCATGAAGACTTCTACTGTAATATAACTCATTCCCCACTGCTGTGTAATCCATTAAAGTAAATGATAATTAAGAAATGATCAGACAGGAGGGGGCTTTCAGGGAAACTGTTAAGTCTTCAGTTTCTATGCCATATGTCAATAATAGATTAAATGCAATGCTGAGGCTGTCATTTTCAGCATCTACATGGATGTTAAAATCACCCACTATAATTATTTTATTGAACTGAGCACTAAATCAGATAAAAAGTCTGAGAAATCAGACAGAAACTCTGAGTAAGGGCCAGGTAGGCAATAGATAACAAATAAAACAGTTTTTTTTTTTTAATTTTCTATTAGGGTGGACAAGACTAAGAGTCAGGCTTTCAAATGAATGAGAACTCTGGGTCTTTGGTTATGCTGGAGTGGAAGACTTCTGCTTCTCCTCCTCCTCCTCCTTGCCCTGTGCTTTGAGCTTTCTGACTCTGGGATGTTGATTCATTTAAACTAATATATTCATCCTGCTGTAGCAGGCTGTAACTCCTAGTTTGTACTTCTGGCACCAGCCTACATCCTGCTGATCATTCGCTCATCTCAGGATGCAAGATGCTAGCAGACAGGGCATACATGAATTGCCATAACAAAGTGGCTGGCATAATATACAAGAACATCTGTGCCAAGTATGGCCTGGAAGTTCCAAGGTCAATATGGGATACGCCCCCATGGGTGGTTGAGAATAACTGAGCTAAGAGACTATGAGACTTCCAGATACAGACTGGTGATGGCTATTCAACCGGACATAGAAGTGGTGGACAAGCAGAGGAAGGCCGCCAACAGCATCTTACAGATGCAGCCACTAAAAATGGCCGGCTGATCCGTGGCTGAATTTAGAAGCAGGAAATTAGAGGTCATCCAGGCCTTTATGTCTTTAAGACATTCCTGCAGTTTAATTGATGTGTGTCATCAGGCTTCATGGATAGATAAAGCTGAGTATTACCTGCATAAGAATGACAATGTATGCAATGCTTTCTAATCATACTGCCTAAGGGAAGCATGTATAATGTAAACAAAATTGGTCCTAGC
>JAVDPK010000326.1:318065-343430 GCA_034780415.1 Cichlasoma orientale | reverse complement strand
GATTTCAGTTCGGCATTCAACACAATCATTCCCCAGCAGCTAATACAAAAACTCAGACACTTGGGACTAAAAACCTCGCTCTCTGTAACTGGGTACTGGACTTTCTGACAGGGAGGCCACAAAATATGCAGGTTGGTAGTAACACCTCCAAGACCATCATGCTGAGCACTGGAGATTGTGATTGTGTGCCCCTCTGCCCTCCCTTGTGGACATTTCCAACACCCGCCATCAGCATCGCTGGTGACCCCTCCCACTCTCTGTTCGGCCTCCTACCTTCAGAGCCTCTGGGCTCATTCCACCAGACAGCTTTATTCACAGTCTGTAGGGAGACTGAACTCTGCCCCCTACCCCTGGACTGTAACACACCCACTCACACAAGAACTTTATCTTAGCTGGTTGCACACAAGGACTCAGTACATTCAAATCTTTATTGCTGCTTTAGTTCTATTTCTTTCTTTATATTTATATGTCCATGTACATCTGTTACTGTATTGCACTTTTTATATTTACTGCCACTATTGTACATGGGTTTGATTTTTACATATTCCCTGGAGTTTCTTTTCAACTTTTCTTAACTCTTATTTTACACTAAGGTGAGAGAGAAACAGTATTTCTACACTAAGGTGAGAGAGAAACAGTGTTTCGATTCTCCTGTATGTCTTTGACAGCCACTGACAATAAAAATCTTTGAATCTTACACAATCCTCCTGTCAGAGAGACCGGGGTGTCTGAAGAGAGTGGAGAGTCCACGGCTGAGGGACAAATTTATGTTCATATATGAGTAATATGAGACAGTTATGTGATCTGCCAGTGAGGACAGGTGAGCAGGGTTAATTATGTTATAAGGGAAGTAATGAGGGGGAAGAAACTTTTTATTTGGCAGTTAAAGAGGCCAGCTTTATAAGCCAAAGCAGTGTCACCAAATTCAACAAGGTGACCCAATAATATGATTCTCCCGGTAATGAGTGCTTACAATCAAGCATCACAGGAGGCAAAAGATCAAACAAGAGATTGCACACCACTATTGTAATTAGCAAAATGGTCTAATTCAGTCTGGTCTAAGCGATTCTCCACTAAAAACTTGCTATCACTCAATATGAACAAGAATCTAAATGGATTTCAGCTTATTCAGCCTTTAGTCACTCGTGTCATGCCACTCTTCTCTTCAATGCACCTTTTATTCCCCTTCTCTCCCTCCGATGTGTCAGCAACTTCCCCTTCTCCTCTGCTGTGCAGTAAAGAAACAGCCCGTTGTTTTTGGCTGACTGTTCTTTTATATGAGGCTAATTTCCTGCTTCACACAGATGTGTTCTCTTTCTGACATTACTCTAAAATCACCAGCATACCCACTGTGAACCGAATCCAATTTCAACACATTTTAATGCCCCCTTTTCTGTTTTAATAATTCAAAATAAAAGTTTCGAATTCCCGAGAAAGTGTGTCATTCTTCAAGGCCTTGTGCTGTGTGTGTAGTATTAAATTTGATACCTGGATGTACAGAAACTGTGACATTCACTCACTGGCGCTTTGTTTTAGGTAAGCCTTAGGTAAGGTTCTAGAAACATTCCTCCAAGATTTTGGTCCATAATGACATATTATTGCACCTTCCTCCATTTTCCTCTAACCTCTAACGATCAGCAAAGCATTTTCATGTGTTTGCATTTTATATTTTTAACACAAATCTGAAATTTAGTCACCTTCAGTTACTACAGTATGTGAGCTACTGATGGAAGCTGCAATGTTTTTCGTACGTTCTCTTTAATTATACGTCTCGAAAGTGCGAATCATAAACAGCCTGGAGGGAAAACAGCCCATTTAGCATTTCAGTCGCAGACCGTCGACTTCCGATCACCTCCGCGGGTTCCCGAAGTGTACGCTGTTCATTTCTCCAGAGTGGAAAAGGAAATGGCTTTGGAATTGTCCGAAGACCAGTTAAAAACTGCAGAAACCGAGCTGAAGCGATATTTACCGCGGTCACAGCAGGTACGCACAGTCAGATCTGCTACACTGTCAATTCCACGAGGAGCCGCACGCGCTGTAAATAACCAAATGCTGAACTGATTTTAAGGTTTACGGTTTTCTGGTGCTCAGAAACAGAGTCAGGTCGGACCCTGTAAAGGTTTTAGTGGACAGGTGGCCACAGTTCCGCGTCATTGTGTGCAAACCACAATGTGAACAGGTACTGTTTGCGCAGAAATAAAAGCTTGCACACACAATACATTGTTTAAATGCCAATTCAGTAGTTTCACGTGTGGTTTTTCTTCCAGATGCGTGACCTCTTCAGAGACACACTGGTTTTTGCAAGTGATGATGATGTTCTAGAGGAAATCCTTAACAGGTCATCTGTTATTGACTGGAGCAGGAACCTTTGTGTTGGTAATGGCAACAAACGTTTATTGTTTGCATTGTTACTGAATGACAGCTGAGAAGTCAGGTCATTGAACTGTTTATTCTCTCATGCTCACACAGTAGCCCTATATATGGTCACTGAGGTGCATTATTCTACACTAATTTTCTATTAAATAATTACATCAGTAAGTGGAAAGACACCCTAACACCTGGTGTTCTGCTTAAACTCATTCATGTACTTCTCACTTTAAAGTGTAAATTGGCTTTTAGAATTTTATTGCTTTCCATTGTGGTCAAAGTGTTGCTATTGTTACTGCTTGTCATTTATTGATAGGAAGATATGGCACCATAAAAAAAAATAGGACACATTTATGATTGAACTTTGTACTTATCGTAGTAGAAGTTTAATTTTTTAATCCTGATTTAAAAAATCATTCAATTTAATCAATTAAAAACAATACACAAAGTTTCACACAGTCAAGTGTTTGATTGCTTGCATTAAAAGGAACCAATATCCCCCACACTGAGATATTCAGAGCAGTGGCATCAGAGAAAGGTGTACCCTGCACCAAACTGGCAACATGTCACTTGATGATACTGGAGGATGTCTCCAAGCTTCCCTCTGCAGACAGGTATTACTTACACATTCACTCGCTTAATCATAGCATGAGACAAACCACTGTCTTAGGTTTAACATCTCATTGATAAAACAGACTTTGCTCTGTTCCATGTCAGCTCAGGGATCTCACTAAGCTCTCTGAATGAATCACACATTGACTTGGTGAACCAGACGTGGAAGTTCGGAAAGAACGAGGGGTTTGTCGGTATGATCCGCAACATGATTGCAAACTTCCCCTCCTGCTGCGTGCTGGATGCTGAGGGAAAGCCTGTGTCCTGGATTCTGACCTATGCATCATGTTCCATTGGAATGCTGTATACATTGCCAGAGCACAGAGGGAAAGGCTACGCCAAAATCCTGGTGAGCAGCTTGGCCAAGAGGAATCATGCACAGGGCTACCCAGTTTACTGCTTCATAGAAGAGGAGAACACTGTGTCCTACAGGCTCTTTGCGAACTTGGGCTTCACCGAAGATCCCTCTTACCGGGAAGTCTGGTTTGGTTTCAATTATGTTCAAATATTTCAATGAAGGACAGAATATAAGTGTAATTTTTAGAAAAAAAGCAATAAATTTTACAGCTTCCTATATTAATATGTTACAGTCACAATGTGAGCAAATTATTTTAAAAAATGATTGGAATAACAATGGTAGAAATGTGGATAACAGCTCTTTTTTTTGTCCCTCTTATTTAACTGGAACATGCTAGATTTTTTTTCTCTCCACACCTCATTTCTTTTCTGCACTTGATGCAGAACTGGATCTGAAACGAAGAAGGAAAAAAACTATCTGCATTACAAATGTGCATAAATACATCATTCAGTGCTTAACATCCATCATTCAGACACTGACTCTAGGTATAAATGACACTTTTGGTGGCATTTCAGATTTTGATTACTTTACATATATTTGTTCAACTAATAATACAGTGTAGAAATGGAACTAGAATGAGAAACTGCTACTTCATCTGTTTAAATTGAGGTTTCTCCTGACTCCATGATAGAGTAGTCTAAAGACAAATACCACTGATGCCATCAGGTTTTTGTTTTGTTTTTTTTTAAATCAAGCATGGTGTATTGAAACAAAAATCTGAGTTTAAATTACTCTGCAAAAAAAATAAAAACTGTTCTGACTGCTTTACCTTTGTTCCGTGAATTCTTCAAGTCGTAGCAACCAAGTTTTCCAGTACTCCAACATCAGCTCTGAGTTGAGCTGGTGAGCGTGAGCAGGAGAGCCATCCTTGTAGGCCACAACAATGAGTCCACTTTCAACCTACAGCAGTGACATCAGTGGGTGGCACACAGTGATCACAAAGATGTATTATTAACCAATCTGACTCTAGGCAGAGAGATACAGTTAAGAAAATATTTGTTAAATACAAGTTCTTCACATCATTTATCTTAGTAGATCACCTGGTACTTGTAGTTGGCATCACTGTTTAAAGCCCCAGCATAGGCCGCTACTTGAATAGGATTATCATATGTGTTGCTTAGGAATGGTTTGGGTTTATCTGAAGTCTTCCAGTCTATAACACACAGTACACCCCTGCAGAAATAAAGTTGGATGAGTATAGTTAAAGAAATAAGAAAAGCCAAGCCTGGTGAGAAAAGAGGTCTGCAAATTAGGGATTTTAACCTGTAGCGAGCAACACAATCCACAACTCCCAGGTAATTCAGCGTTTCATGCTGTACGGTGCTTTCAATGGCTCTCACTGCACGGATGTCCTCCAGGATGTCAGAGACGCTCTGCATGTATCCCTGCACCTCAGGTGGATACTCTGAAGGACTTCTGTCCTTCCATGTTGCATGTGACATAAGAACATCCTCCAGTGCTGAATGGAAAAGCTTCCCTTGTCTAAACAAATCTGTTTGGAATACAACACCACCAAGTCACTATTCACTTTATCTCACCACATTCATATGAGGATAACCCAGTGCATCTGAATTTACAAATCTTACTTTGGCTGTATTCTTTGAAGCCTTCCTCTCCAAGCTCCGCAATCATCTTCTTCTTCCATCTCTCCAGGTAGAAAATCTGATCTGGGGAAAGGGTCTGCTGAAGGATGCGGGTCACACTCGGTACCAGAGACCTGCCTTGTCCTCTCTTTAACACAATCTGAGCTGGAGGTCCTGATTCTGGCTCTTCTGTTTCTAGAGTCTCTTGACAGTTTAAGAATGGGTGAAGGATTTTAGGCACCCTCGTCTCTGGTCTTGCAGGGGTTTGAGCTTTGACAACAGGTCCATAAACGTGCTCGTCTTCCGCTTGGAGCGTCTCTGGGGTTTGGGAACTGATCCTGGTCGACATGACAGACTTCACAAGAGAAGAGTAGCGCTCAGTGTCCACTATACTGTACGGACTGTTTCTTTTGGGTGCTCGTAAGCAATGACAAGCTGAAAAGTGGCTCACACAGAGGGAGGTGCTTTGCGATACAATGATGCCTCCGACGGGCAAAACTCGCTTAAAAGTGAACATTGTGGCGACTCACACAATTGGCCAAGAGGACGGTATGTTATTAGCTAAATTACTACAGGCAACTACAGCAGGACCGAAGTTTCAAAGTATATTTAAGAGTTTTGTGTTTATTCCCACCGCCGGTGATACTTGCCCCAACATGTTCTGATGTGACGCCGAACAAACGGGACCGTTTCTGAACGGCGCGCCTTTTAGTGACACATACTCCCGTAGCTGGGAAATGGAGTTCCGAATGGAGTTTTATGAATACGTTTGTAACTGTAGAAACTACGTTACCCATAACCTAACATGAAAACGACGTCCGTCGAATTATTTTCTCGGCGGTAGGATTGACATGACGGCCCTAATTTTAGTTACTTAATATTTTTTTTGCTCATTAATCCTTATCTGTGAGTTACTTGGGGACAAAAAGTGTGCAATTGCTGTTTTAAAAGAAGTCACCGCAAGGCCCGTGCTTCAGAATACGGTACAGGAATGTAACGTGATTGATTTGGTTGAAGAGCCAATCACAACTTTTGCAAATTCCACACTGCCCAGTCAGATTCGTCCGAGGCGGGATTTAATTTTTCGTCAGTGGGATGGGGGCGAAAAAACGTTTTGACAGTTCGTCTGGTAGCTAACTAGCCACTGGAGAGTTCGCTTCCTGCACATAGTTTAGTTATTTCGGTGGTCCCCTTCCTGCTATTCTCTCGATTTCAGTGCCAGCATGACATCCATAGATGAAAGCGACAAAGAAAAGGTAGATTAAACGTTTCACAGCAGTGTAAACTGCACCAAAAGTCAGCACCGAGATAGCTAACATTAACGCTGTCTTCTAGTTACTGAGTTATTTTCGTTCTGCATAACGACAGGCTCTGGCTAACGCTAGCCAGTGGTTTATCGATGAAGCTGTCAAGAAGGGTGGTGTTAAAACTCAGTTGATGCGAGGAGAAATTTGGGTGGCGTGAACCGTGTTTAAACGTGCAACATATTACGTCAAATTCACAGAAAAGTCACGTAGCCGGTGCTGAATTCCGACTGTCCCGTGTAGTTCATTCCTAATAACAAAAAGAGGGTCGTTTCCAGCTGCGCACCTATGTGTCATGAATGTAGCGGCTCCGCTGTGTTTTCGGTCCATCAAAGTGCTGTGTTCAGCAGCTGGGCAGCACAAAGCACGGTGCCATCGCAGTGGTCTTTGTGTGAGCTGTTTTTTCGTATTGTGACAGGTGCTAATTAAACTTTCCAGTAGTAATTCTGAAAGAAGCGGTTTGTGGTGCTACTGAATCATACCATACCAACGTTACGGTTTCAAAAACTAGAACAAAATCCTCACTCACAAGTTAGAACAAAATTTACAAAAGTAAATTTTAGTTTATTTCTACAACAAGAATTTTAGGGAGCTGTATCTAATAAACTGGCAGCAAAGTTTAACACCAGCAAGACAGTAAATAATCAGCTATGCTTACTCTTTATTTTGCAAGGGTGTGGACCTTGCAAAATAAGGTCCACACTTGAGCTTAAAGCTTTAAGCTCAAGCCGGACCAGAGCATGTGCAGGCACTGTTCTGTGCGCTTCTTCATGGGTTCTTTAACTTTGTTTATAGCTTAATTCCTTGTTGGGTGTTGAATCAGGCTGATGGCTTTGGACTCGGCATTGTATCTGCTTACAGTAGTCCTCCGAGATGTTTGTGTATTGTTAAGCTGCAGCAACAGAAATAAGGATTTGAGGAAGTACTTGAGTGGGAAGTTTCTACTGATACTGTTACAACTGTGAAATATGAAATGTGAGCAGAATAGACCATTTGTGCACATTGCATACAGTATTTATTTCAGGTACCAAAAAAATTGTCAGTGAAGACACCCTAGGCTTGCTGAGGCAAGTGGAGTTGAAATATTGCACATTGTCAGTCACATACAGCTGTACGTGGACACTACTCATTTTCCAAATATAAAATCAGAATCTTATGATTAGTATTATTGATCCGTCATGCTGTCGAGCTACATGAAGTCCAACTTAGATTTCAGAATCCAGTGTCCCCAAGACGTATCAGGGCAACAATATAGATTAAAAAGTAAAACCAAACCAAAATAAAGTGAATCAAATGGCATTTATGATGAAGTGACGAATCATAACATGATATGTTGACTACTTCCTGAAAGCGGTGTGATTACACACACTAAAAAGGTATATGTCCATCACAACTGACATGTTTTTTGGTCTTTGATTTCTCCTTAGTTGCGCTCTGTGTCTGTGGACCTAAACAATGATGCCTCTCTCCTTATTGACATTCCTGACGCACTCTGTGAACGAGACAAAGTCAAGTTTACAGTTCATACAAAGGTAAAAACAAAGAATGTTTGTGCCTCAACAGTGAGAATAACATAAACTAACCTTTAATCACTTCTATAATTTGCTGATATGTTGTCAGTAATATTTACAAAATGCTATTCACTGTTTTCCCAGACCACACTGAGCTCTTTCCAGAAGCCGGAGTTCTCTGTTCCCAGGCAGCATGAAGATTTCATCTGGTTACATGACACACTGGTGGAGACAGAGGACTATGCTGGCCTAATAGTGAGTAGGACTACTTGTAGATACAGCTCACACCCAGAGATGGAAGCTGTAATTTCACAGTTTGTCTTTGCCCTTGTGCACTCTGTCAAAATAAACCACAAGTACACATTAATTTCCAAAATAATAATAAAGCAGCCTTTTTTTTTCTTTTGAAAGCTCATAGCCCCTTAACTATTTAACTTTCAGTGAAAGTTCATTTGTTTCCTGCTTTATCATTCACAGATTCCTCCAGCACCCCCTAAGCCTGACTTTGACAGCCCAAGAGAGAAGATGCATAAACTGGGGGAAGGTGAAGCCACTATGACCAAAGAGGAGTACACTAAAATGAAGCAGGAGTTGGAGGCGTGAGTGTTGCACTCCAAACAAAACACTGCATTTTTCATTGTATCATTTTATATTCAGTGCATGTTAGATAAGCAACAAGCTATCTAAAATATTGTTTGCCTCCCAAAAAATATATGTTTAATGTATTCTGTTTGTACTTTTTAGTGAATACCTGGCTGTGTTTAAGAAAACTGTCCAAGTGCATGAAATCTTCCTTCAGAGACTGTCTTCTCACCCCATTTTAAGCAAAGACAGAAACTTCCAGATTTTCTTGGAGTATGACCAGGATGTGAGTTCCTCATAGTGCTGACTTCCTTTCACGGGTTATTCGTTGGAAAGAGAGGAAGCAGAGTTTAGGGGAGAATTGTGACACATGGTTTGCATCCTGCTGTGATCAGCAATTACACTTATCGGTGTGGTCAGTCAGTGGCAGCGAGGTTTGCTAACAGAGGTTGGATAAGGGTTAAATATTGCATATATAATACCTAGATATATCTGTGCAAAATAACTATTGGTAGATTCACAAATATTACTTCAGTCCTAATTTAGTTCTCACACCATCATGTTTGAAGCTTTCATAAATAAATATTGCTTTTACAGAATTATTGCTTATTCTGTTTAAATTGTGTGATTTTTAGCTCAGTGTGAGGCGAAAGAATGCAAAGGAAATGTTTGGAGGATTCTTTAAAAACATGGTAAAGTCAGCTGATGAAGTCCTTATCTCAGGAGTAAAGGTGAGACTTCTGCATGATCTGCTAATGTATGATAGTAACACATGAAGTGGATACTTAAGAACGTTTGTTTTTGTTTCCTGTTTAGGAAGTTGATGACTTTTTTGAGCAGGAAAAAACCTTCCTGCTTGACTACTCCAGCAAGATCAAAGATTCCACTGCCAAAGCAGAGAAAATGACCCGTGCGCACAAAAGTACGTTACAGTATTTAATTGGTTGGGATAAATTAATTTATGTTTGTAATTTGCTAAGTTTTGAAATTTCTGTTGTTGCAGATATTGCGGATGATTATATTCACATTTCCGCCACTCTGAACAGTCTCGCGGCCGACGATTCGACAGCAAATAAGAAGTGAGTGCAATACATGAAATATTTTTTATTACAAAGAAGTACTGCATGACTCTGCGTGAAATTGCAGTGTTTTTTTTTTCCCTCGACAGAAATCTTGAGAAGCTGTCAGACATGTTTGAGAAGCTTAGAGTAAGTAGAGCTTTAACTACCAACAAACAGTGACATTTATACTGCACAGGTTTGTTCTAATTTAAAATAACTTTGTCTCTAGAAAGTGGAGGGAAGAGTGGCGTCTGACCAGGACCTAAAACTCACAGAGCTGCTGAGATACTACATGAGAGACATCCAAGCTGCTAAGGTGAGACATGTTTGTCTTCTGTCTTTATACAAGGTGAACAGATTTACAACCATGGCGCCTGTTTATTCAGTTCACACATCGCTGTATCTCACACTTTATATACACTCTCTGTCCACTTTATTAGGCCCACCTGATCAACTGCTCATTAACACAAATATCTAATAGCCTGTCACACAGCAGCATCTCGGTGCACTTGGGCATGTAGCCTTGGTCAATACATCTTGCTAAAGTTCAAACCAAGCATCAGAATAGAGAATAAAGGTGATTTAAGTGACTTTGAATGTGGCATGGTTGTTGGTGCCAGATGAGTGAGTTTAAATATTTCAGAAAGTGCTGATCTGCTGGGATTTTCCCACACAACCATCTTTAGCGTTTACAGAGACTGGTCCAAAAAAGGGAAAATGTCCAGGGAGCGGCAGTTCTCTGGGTGAAAATGCTTTGCTGATGCCAGGAAATAACTGCTTTGAGCTGATTGGAAGACAACAGTAACTCAAATAATCACTTGTTACAGCTAAGGTATGCAGAAGAGCATCTCTGAATGCACAACACATTAAACCTTGAAGGAGATGGGCTACAGCAGCCCAAAACCACAGAGTCTGTCAGCTCAGAAGAGGAATTTGATCCTACAATTCACACAGGCTCACCAAACTTGGTCAATAGAACATCGGAGAATCACTGCCTGGTCTGATGAGTCTTAATTTCCACTGCAAAATTCCAGTGATAGGGTCAGAATTCGGTGTAAATAACATGAAAGCAGTTGAGACTAGTGATGGTGGTGTAATGACGTGGAGATATTCTTTGCACTCTTTGGGCCCCGTAGTACTTTTTATAATCACAGTGTACCCATATTCTGTTAGCTACTTCCAGCAGGATAGCACACCATGTCACGAAGCACAAATAATCTCAAACTGGTATTTTAAAAATGCCTAGCATGGGAAAGAGTTGAAAGAAACTATAAAAGAGGAATGTATTGTGTTCACTCTGCGAATGTAGCACTGAATGGACATACTCGGTATTCTTATTGCATTTTTAGAACAGTAAAAATGTGAATATTGTAAAGTTGAAATGTTGGCTATTGAACTGCTTTTTGTGTCTTTTAAAACCATTTCCAACATGTTTGTCAGGACCTTCTGTACAGGCGAGCCCGGGCGTTGGCTGACTATGAGAACTCTAACAAGGCTTTGGATAAGGCCCGACTGAAGAGCAAGGACATTCCACAGGCAGAAGAAAACCAGCGGCAGTGCCTGCAGAAATTTGACAAGCTTTCAGAATCTGGGAAGAAAGGTGTGTGACAGATGGAGAGGCTTTCTGTACTTTTTTCTTTGTGTCTAAAGTGGCATTGACTGAGGAAGCCTTTTTTTTTTTTTTTTTTTTTTTTATGCACAATCTTATTCTTATAGAACTCACCAGTTTCAAGGGCAGACGTGTTGTGGCCTTCAGGAAGAACTTCATAGAGCTGGCTGAGCTTGAGATAAAGCACGCCAAGGTGAGCAGCACAGTAAACAGACACAAATCTACTGGCATCTCCACTTGAATGCTTCATGAGACAAAAGACAAAATTACAATAAAGAAAGATCTTTATATCAAGCAAAAAATACAGATGTATTCATGTTACATTCATCTTTAGCTCACATATGATTACAAGCACATGATATGTAGTTTACAAATTCTTTGGCCCAATGAATGTTCTGATGGTTTACAACAGAACCGATTGTTCTTCGGGAAAATTCATACAAGTTACTTTTGTCTCCACAGAACAGCGTCACTCTATTGCAGAGTTGTATTGAGCTGCTCAAGAGCAACTGATGTGCTTAAGTGTTGTGCTGCCATCACCAAGTGACCAGTCATTAAAAAATGGAAACTTGGCGTCCTCGGGCCTTTGCACGGGCACGAATCTCAGCTCTGTCCACGCTCGCCTGGGTCTGATGCCACGTAAAACCCTGCACAAGATTAAGTGTCTTGTATGCACAGTGTCTTCATGTTTACAGTCTGTCATTTGGTCTGTGGTCCATCCTTTTGCATTATTTATGGAAGTCTAGCTCAATGTGAATAGCTCCAGAGAATTGGGGCAGCCCAACATCAAGGGCTTCCATATTTTTTGCAGCATCAACAGATGTTTTTGTTTTTCTTGATTTCTTGTTTGCTGTTATATTTCTTGCCTTTCAGATCATGTTTCTGCCTTCATTTCTTTCACTCTAACCTCTACATTTATATATACTTTTACGCAATTTAAAATGCTTAGAGAATCATTTCCATATAATCATAACACAACCAGATTTTTTTTTCTTGTGCTTTATTTTTTGGGGCTTTTACTTTGTTAAATGAACAGTTTTACAGAAGCAAAAGTGATGCCTGGAAAAACATCCTCATGCTCTGCATTCCTGGGCTCTGAGTTTAGTGAACAGCTAAACCAACCCTCTAGTAAGAAAACTCATGACTCACATGGAAGATAAGACAGAAAATCGTAGAGTACAAAAATAGCTGCTCTGCACCTCAGGAATTGAACAGTTGGATTGGTCCCCACATTCTGGTTTGTAAGACGTGGCCTCAAATCTCAGTTATCAAAGATGTGGGATGGACTCCAATAGTCAAGTATGCTGTTTGAGCATAGGGCATAGAAAAGTATACATACATAGTTTTGGTTTCATTTGAAAACATTCATTTCTGCACATGCCTGTTCACTCCAGCCATGTCTGTTTATTCCTTCAGTTTGCAGTTATTTTCTTTATTTTGCTCTTAGTTTTTCCTTTGTTACTGATGGAGTCTCATGCATCAGACCTCCTATATTCTCCTGATCCTCTCAACAGTTTGTTTGGAAAAATAAATAAATAAAAAAGATGCACTAAGCTGAAAACTTTACAATCATGACCAGGCTCGATGGAGTGTTAAAAATGCATTATAGTTTTTTAAGAAATTGAATGTATTTCTAATGGATTCCAGTTGTGTGAATTCCTTCACTTTTTTCTTACAGAACATTAGCATTTTATAAAGTTTTATTAATGCTGTTTAATAAACCCTACTTTCCCAAGTTTGATCCTGTTATTCTTTTGAAGCTTGTTTTTATATCACACATTAAAAACAATCTTACAGTCTCCAAGTATCCTGAACCTGCATTTTAAAAATCTGCTCATAATGCCTCTAGGTGGCACTATCGATCTTTCCACTGTGTCCTGCTGAAACTGTTGAGTCCTTGAAGTTAAACACAGCTGTATGCATGTTTGTGTTAAATCCATTGACCACACTGGATCCAGGAATTGGACGGTGTTGTGTATTAGATAACCTTTGAGGAAATGCCAGGGGGCTTATGGGAATTACCATAACCAACACGCTCAGGGCAATGACCTACTTTAGCAGCTGCACAAAGCAACCTACAGCTCAGGTAGAACTAAATATATTTTGTGTAACAAGTCAAACACTTTGTGCCAGTATGAATTATGCTCAGTATATATTTATTATCACAGACAGCAGTCCTAAAAAAAAATACTGTAAACTGTTGTGAAGAACATCCTAATGCATTAGAAAGCTTCTTTAATGAAATGTTTATCAGCACTTGAGTAGTTCTGCAGTAGGGAAAGGTTATAGGTGAAGGAGATGTGGAGAAGCAAAACTGCAGTGATCATGCACGTAGCGTTTACTGCACCTATCCCTGAGGGAACTGTCAATATTGACAGCCCCAGTCATTCAGGCACAGTGACCTGCAAGGTTCAGGCTATTAACTGATTGGATGAAACGGCTGACTGTAACCAATGACATTATAACAAATAATCAGCACAAACATAGGAGTTTGCCAGCTGTGGTAAGAGCAAACAGTATTTAGAAGCGCAGTATTAAAGAGTTAGAGCGAGGCCTGTCTTTGGAACAAGATAAGATAAAAGGCCTCGATCTTACCCTTACCCGTGCTTTAAGTTGCCAGAGGATCCATTTACTTACACAGAGTTTAAGTCCCCTCACCACAGCTACTGGGCTGTATGAAACAGAAAAGTATCAGTCCTAAATATAGTCTTTTCATGTTTCCTCTGTGAAGCTCCACTGAGCTAAGTCACCTCAGATACAAAACCTCTGAGGGAATAACGCACTGTGTGAAATTTGGCTGTGTAAACTGATGCAAAGAAAAAATTGTGCTTGCTTCAAAGACAGACTGTAGTTAGATGATTTTATAAATTTCCATATCCCCCCTTAGGCACACTTAGATCATTTACAAGCTATGATAAGAAGCAGAATTTGCACATTCTTGGAGCTTTTGGATAAATTATTGGTGATTTGTCAGGAATAATTAATTCAGTACAATCTTTATATTCCCCTTGTTAATCTTCACACACAAAGCAGTCTTACACAATCAAGCCCAGGATGTTAAGAAAGCGTAATGGTGAGGTGTACGTTTCTCTGTTGTGTCATATAGTTCCTGAGTCTTTTCTCACTTTGGTTTTATTCATGGTTAAGTGAGCTGCAACATCCTCTCACGCTGACTGAGCCTATGAAAGCACCTGCCTCATGGCCCAGAACTCAACAGTGGTCACCTGAAAATCATCATAAATGCAGACAGCAGCCTTACAGCAGGACTTAGAGGCATGACGCATGAAAGCCTCCTCAAATAGAAAATATGCCCTCTGAAGGGACTGAAAAAATGCACCTGCAGGGTTTGCTGACGTAACTGGATCGTCTGTGCTTCCTTACTGAAACAGAATAGGCTGCTTCTTCCTGGTGCTGCATAGATAAAGATTTTTGAAATTCTTCTCAGCTACTTTACCACCCTCTGAATGTGACAACAAACAACTAGAAACAATCACCTAGATTTTGGCCTTCAGCAATATAAATATCTAACATTGCCACCTCGCCTGTTCCAAGGCCCAGAGCACAGAGGACTTGCTCATCTTAGGTGTGAAATTGTGAAGGACAGTGCGTGCTCTTTTTTCATTAATGGAGTTATGCCATTAATATAACATGAAAAGACTCAAAGCAAGTTGCGTGTCATGGCCAAGCCTTTTCTAGGTTAGGCCACCCTGCCCAGCTAGAGCAATCATTTGCTTTTATGCTTGCATTAGTACCACAGCGTCATCTCAAAGTCAAAACTATTGTTCTAGGGTGACAAGGACAACATGCGAGTTTACCTGAACAAACAAGTGCTTCCACTTCTTGAACAGTTTGAGAAGGGGTTGCCGCAAAGGCTTATTATGGGATGTAAAAAGACTGATGCGCGTGTTAGTGGCAAATCCTGAAACTCACTCGAGGTAAAACTGTGAAAGTGTGGAAAAGGATAAATGGAAGTGGTAAAAAGCAGTAGTCCTTGTTACAGTAAAATACTGTGATAAAAGAAGGGGTCAGTAGGCTGCAGTGTATTTTGCATCAGAGAAAAGATGCATCATATGCTGCAGCCTTATAAATAGGACCACTTTGTTTAAATATAGGCTGAATTTCGAGGAAATTTGGATAAATGATGATCAGGAAATCTTAAATGTTTCATCATTTTTGCCGGAATGATGCAGTCATTTAAAAAAAAAAAAAGGGAAAAAAAGGACTTCAGCAAAAAAGCTGCTTTTAAATACAAATAGTTTTTTTCTTTCAACATTACGAAACACATCTTCCTTCAAAAAAAGTCCACTTAAAAAGACTTTTCTACAGGAAACTTACTTAGTTCCTCTCCGTTTCAAACAAACCGCTTTTGTTTGATTGAAAAACCATCGAACTGTACGAACTTTTTCCACGACCGCAAGAAACTACAACTCCCAGCAGCCTCATTTCCGTTTTGAGCACATTTCAGCCAATCAGAAGCCTTGTGGATTTATGGTAGCTATCTGGGGCATGGGGCCAGCGCGTCTAGCCAGCTCAAAGTGCCACGACTTCACAGCAGACAGAGGATTCTCCAGCGGAGTGAGGGGGAGAGCACTGGAAAAAAAAAAGCAAGTTAGCCAGATACCTGGACATATAGATAGCTTTGCCCAGACGCCACTTCATCTTCAACTCGCCCTCAGTAATTTCCTTTTGGAGTGAGCAGACGTAGCGTTATCATCGCCAGGGTAAGCGTGGGATTTTTGGAATTTTTTATTCATTGAGCCAGCCTTAGCTAGCTCGGAAAGCTATTAACTGCTAGCCCTTAAGGAAACTACTGCTACAGAAACACACCAGATTGAAGTTATCTAAAATTATTTTAGGCCTTTTTCTAGCTAACTGTTTAGTTTGCAGTTTTATTATAGGTTCTGTAGTGATTTTTCTGTTACGCAAACGGCGCTTATTGTGCAGGATGTTAGCCAATTTCATTGATTCACAGTGTTAGCTGCGATGCTCGCTGGTAAGTATTTATTAAAAGCACATCACATAAAAAAAAAGAGAGAAATAAAAATAGTCGGGGCGTTTCACACCCCTGCATTGTTTCGATGCGCGACAAGTGAGCTTGGGTATACTTAAGGTTTTATAAACTTTTAAAAATACATTTCACTTGCGGTTTTTGGGATAATTTTAGGATGAGCTTGAATAAACTATCTTTGAAGTTATTGAAATCTATGTGTGTTTATTAGATTATGTAATAAAAATGAACCATTGTTGTATAAATATTGCTGATTCCCACCGTGTGTCTGAGACAAAAAGTAACGAAAGGGACTCTTTCTAAATCCTTCATACCTTTTATTATTAAATGTCACGCCTTTTACTTGAAGTTGAAGACAGTTTTAATATGTGAGTACAGCCTCTGCGGGAGCCACAGTACTCATGAATTAAAGCCAGATATCTGACGCTCAGGCTTAAAGGAGCTGCACTTTTATAGGAAAGTTGGGCCGAGTTAGTTTTCTTCAATTCAGCCTGAGTAAGGATGCACTGATGTGACATCACAGATCAGGAGGCAGGACCATAGCTCAGAGGGGACTCTGGACTCCTGTACTTAAGTGGCTCAGCACTTTTCCTCTCCGTGTCACATTGCTTTGTTTTAAAACAATAAATCTATACATTATAGCCTTTTTGCATTTATATATTTTCTGATAGGATAACATATTTATAACAGATATTACTGAAAATTCTGCTAGAATAAATCAAAGAAGCTGTTTTAGTGACCGGTGGAGAACTTTCAACAAATCCTGTGTGATTTACCTTTATTATTTTTGAAAATCTAAAAAATAGGTTTTTGATTTTTGCTGCAGAAAGTGTCGTGGTTATATAATGCAGCCAAACTATTGGGGTCTTTTCTATTATACCAACAATGCAGTAATCAAAATGTTAACGTTAATGTTAAAAAAGCGAATGGTGTTAAATGACACTTATAACACAAACTGTATTTACTTTGTGTAAGGTTGTCTTTAAGACCTTAAACTTTGTGCTAACTTTACACTTGTTACACCTGTTTGTTCAGTGTTAATCTTTAAAGTGTATGAGATGTAAATATGAGGATGAATTTGAAAAATATGATTCCACCTGAAGGGAAGCAACAGAGTTTAAGATTAATGTTCTGCTTTGTGCAATCCAAAGTTATTGGGGTTGACAGTGACACCGTGAGGCCGTTTGCGGTAAAAGCTTGGATTGTTTTCCCTAAGAGCATTAATGTAATTCTGTCTCATCAGCTGCTTTGTTAATGCAGCTAATGTCAGTTTAATTTTGCCCAAGAATGGGGGGAAAATACTGGAAATATTACAATTTTGGCCTGTTATGAATTACAATATGAATTTTATTTCTCCTTATAGGAATCTTTGGTTCTGGGTCATCTGCAGAAAGCTGTTTCTTTTAGAATAACAGTTAACAAAATTAACAAGTCACTGCCTCCTCTCCTTTTTTTTTCTTTTTTTTTTTAGGTTTACTAAAACTAAACAATGGATATCTATGACCCCCAGACCCTTGGGATTATGGTATTTGGTGGATTCATGGTGATCTCTGCTGTCGGGATTGCCCTCGTCTCCACCTTCTCCATGAAGGAGACCTCTTATGAGGAGGCCTTAGCTAAACAACGCAGAGAACTAGGTAAGGCACAGTCTGTTCGCACTGAGAAAAAGAAAAAGGACAAAGTATCTGAGAAGAAGAAAGGTGGAAAGAAGAAAGAAGAGAAGCCCAATGGGAAAATCCCAGAGCATGAGAAAACTGAAGACGCTTCTGAAGTTGACACTGAAGCTGACATAGTCAGTGAGGGTGTAACTGCCCCGACTGTAACTGCTGCCCCTGCTTCTGTTCCTGAGCCTCTCCCTGCTTTTGAAGTTGCAGCAAGTGCAGCCCCAGTGGCAGCAGAGATGCAGCCCAAGTCTGAACCAAACCCGGTTGCTGAGCCCTCACCTGCACCCTCACCTAAAGAGAAGAAGAAGAAGAAAGTGGCAAAGGTTGAGCCAGCCTCGAGCCAGCCATCTCTACTTGTGTCTGAACCGATCAAGTCCTCTGCGGCTTCTGCTGTAACCCAGGCTCCAGCCTCTGCCACGACCAAGGCTGCCCCAGCATCAGCTAAGTTGGGCTCAGCATCAGCTAAATCTGTTTCTGCCCCTGCTTCAGCCAAGTCTGTTTCTGCCCCTGCTTCAGCCAAGTCTGTTTCTCCACCTGCTTCAGCCAAGTCTGCTTGTCCACCTGCTTCAGCCAAGTCTGCTTGTCCACCTGCTTCAGCCAAGTCTGCTCCTGCTCCGACTCCATCTGGCTCAGCCAAGTCTTCTCCTCCACCTGCTTCAGCCAAGTCTGCTCCTCCACCTGCTTCAGCCAAGTCTGCTCCTCCACCTGCTTCAGCCAAGTCTGCTCCTGCTCCGCCTCCATCTGGCTCAGCCAAGTCTGCTCCTGCTCCGCCTCCATCTGGCTCAGCCAAGTCTGCTCCTGCTCCGCCTCCATCTGGCTCAGGAAAGTCTGCTCCCGCTCCAACTCCATCAGGAAAGTCTGCTCCTGCTCCTACATCAGCTAAGTCCACTTCAACCAAATCTGCTGCTTCTGCTAATCCTGCTTCAGCAAAGTCTGCCCCTGTCACATCCAAATCTGCTCAAGCACCAGCCAAGTCTGCTACAGGCCCAGGCAAGTCTGTACCAGCTCCATCTAAAACCGCTCCGGTGCTAGAAGCTGTCACTAAAGACGTCCCAGTGATGGCTGTGCCCCCAGTGGGATCTCAGCAGGCTCCTGCTGTTGCAAAAGCACAAGAACCCAAGAAAAAAGCCTCCAAGAAAAAGACTGAGCCTGGTAAGCAGATATATTTTTGACTTACTGCATTTCACAACATCTAGTATACAGTATTATTAATCTTATTATAATATTTCTATAGTTTAAAGTTGTTACAAAATCTTGAAATCTACAGGCAGTCTCCACATGGAAGATAATGCATATAAGTCAACAGTCTTAAGAAGTCCCAACTTTAGTTTCAGATATGAAACTGCACTGGCTGCTTTTTATTATGCCAACATGTCCCTTCACTGGGATCTTTTACCTCCTCCCAAAGACAGATGTGAGGAAGAGATGAATGGGAAATCCTTGGTTCCAGCTCCAGGGATTTTCTTATGCATATAGAATACATTTTAGGATACACATGTGTTTTCTTGCTCTGAGCTGCTCCAGAAGCCTCATCTCTCACTGCTCCTCATCTTCTTGAGGCACATTCAAGGGGCTGGTGCATCTTCTGTGGTGGCAGAGAGGAAAGGAGTTCTGTGTCAGCGTAGAGCAGAGACTACAAGAGAGCATATATTGCACAATGAGAAACACACACAGTTTCTACTTCCTTGGAAACCCTTCCTTTGTTTGTCAGATATCAACATTTTTGCTAGGAAGCTGTTGTTTGCTCTCTGCTTAACTCTACCACCAGATACTCTTTAATGTAAACAAGACATTGTTTGCTCAATGTACAGGACTGCTATTGTGCATGCCATGTCGTTGGCACCAGAACCTTTGTCTATAAATACTGCTGTTACAGCCCCAGTTGCTAAAATTATCCTTATCTTTTAAATGGATGGAAATGGCAGGAACTACATTAACCAACAGGCTGGTTTTTGTAGTGGGAATTTAATGTTTGGGGGTGGGAATGGAGGTACAGTTGGCTTGCATACACATACTCACAATCTAAGTCAGGAATAACTTGTCAGTACTGATGAACTTTAGCTGTGGACCTGTGGAAAAATAGTGCCAGTGGCAGTGGTGGGTAATGTCTGGCACTCAGCTCTGGAGAGCAGAGAGCACGCCAGCTTGTCCAAACACTGTTGCTCTGTTTTGTTAGCTTACAAAGCCTCTCAGTGCTTCTGACAATGAGAAGAGAGGTGGGGTCGGCTTTCTCACTTGCCTGAGGCTTGTCTCCGCCTGGTGCCACAATGCCCCATCATTTTGCCATCTGAAAATGCCCAGGGCTCCAGACCCAAAGGACAAGTTGTAGCCTTGTTCCTTTCCTAAGACAGTGTGAGAGAATTCAGTCACCTTTGTGACAGCCTAAATTAAAAAAAAAAAAAAAAAAAAAAAAAAGTAGACCTTTTTTGTTTTAGATCTCATTCTTCTGTGTTATTTTGTGTTTGCCTCTCCAGTAGCACCAGTGGATTCTGCTGATGCTCCGCTGTACCTGCCCTATAAGGCTCTGGTATCGACCATCAGCAGCATGGTGTTCAGTGAGGGAGAGGCACACAGGCTCATCGAGATCCTGTCTGAGAAAGTTGGCATCATCCAGGACACTTGGCACATGGTATGGAGCACTGGAGTCAGTGAAGGAAAAGCCTTGCACAAGAACATAGTTCACCGAATACATCGGAGAGTTAAAGAAAAATTCATTATTTTCTATTTCTGTGTATGTTTGTGCATTTAGGCCACTCAGAAAGGAGACCCAGTGGCCATGCTGAAGAAGCAGCTGGAGGAGAGGGAGAAGCAGCTGGCAGCAGAGCAAGAGGATGCTTCTGCAGTAAAGAATCGTCTTAGAGAGCTCACCAAGGTTAGACAAAGAGAGTCTCACAGACAGCATACCACAACGCTGTCTGCTCTCTATAAGTGAGCCCGAAAGTGTACTTTGGCCTTTTGGCGGCAGATGAAAAAATGAAATTAAAATGATTAATATCCTGTTAACCATGGATGTGCACTGACAGCTGCGCTACAGTCTTCTTTTGTCCTGAAGGTGGCACTGTTGGAAAGTTAACTTGGTTATCAGGTTACTATAGACAACAGCCTTAAAGATACAGGGAGGTCTCACTCATTTTTATTTTATTAAACCTTAAATTCAGTGGCAATATTTTCACTTTGCTTTGATAGTCTGTGCTCTATGTTTTAAGATATATTATGATATATTAAGTGTTGTGGTAGATGGGTGCTAAGTTAGAACCTCTGTTGACCATTTATTACTTTTCCCGTGTTCTTGAACCAAGTGTTGAATAAAAATGGTTGCTATGGTGGCATTAGAGGTGAAGGTCAAACTCTGTCTTCCAAAGTGTGTAATCCTCTCATCTTCTGCGAGATGATGGACGTCTTCACTTAATCTCATGACAGCTGTTGTGGAGATATTTCATTCTGAAGTGTCTTTTGCACAATGAGCCAGACTCTTTTCTCTGACTGTGCTGTCTCTTTATCAGGAGCTGTCAGCTGAGAAGGCCAAAGTGGCCAGCGTGGAGACGAGACTGAGTTCTCAGCTGAGTAAGAGAGAGCAGGAAATGGTTGCTCTGCAGGCTCGCATGCAGGCCAGTTACCAGGACCATGTAGCCCAGACACAGAGGCTCAATGCAAAGGTCAGTTTAATGCACATTACAATTCATTTAAAAATCAAATCAGAATATTTGTTTGTATTTTATCCTTTTTATGGTGTTCTTAGTGTTCTGACTACTATTAGAAGCAAAGAAGCAGCTCACTCTTGAAATACATCATTCTTGTGAAAGATTAAAGACTGAACAGCAGCACAGGCCACAGTGGTTTGTTTCTTTACTAAAAAAAAAAATCCTCAAAATTACTGCAGATTGTAAGCCTTCAAGACCAGCTGGAAAAAGGTCCCAATGCTCAACTTGCTCGTCTACAGCAGGAGAACTCCATCCTGCGTGATGCACTCAACCAGGCTACGAGTCAAGCTGAGAGCAAGTGAGTTTTTGCCAAACACTGACACAGTTACTGCTGCGCATGCGATAACGACTGCCTTTTTACCCCTTTATTAAATACGTTAAGGCGTAAATTCAGTGCAGTGTGCATTAATTCAGATTCTTTGTTATACCGGGTCTGAAGATTGACTTGTATGCTTGCAAGGCATGCGTCCTTACTCTTGAGTTGACGTCTCTTGCTCTCTTCTGCACTCAGACAAAATGCAGAGCTGGCTAAGCTGCGACAGGAATGTGCAAAGTTAACCAAGGAACTTGGAGAGAAGACAGAGAGTCTGCATGCTGATGAGCACATCAGGAAAGGGCTGGAGGCTAAGGTCTCTGCTGCTGAGAAGCAGCTCTCACAGCTACAGGTTGGCCAGGCCCGTGGAGCACCACATTATCTTTATCATCAATTACATTTTTTTTTTTTTCCATGTCTGTTTTCCTATGGGAACAAATTTATTCTAGCTTTTTATAGTGTTGTTTCTGCAGCCAGTTACTAAGCATCTACAAAATGCAAGCTTAGGCCTTTCCCTCCAATCCCTAGACTCTCTAATGTTCAGGGTCGTATAATGGCCTTGTAATGATAGAGCCCAGGGTCAGGCTGGAATGAAGCTATAGCAGTGATGGGGCTGCAGGTAAAATGCTTCCCTGTGCCAGCTGGAATGTGTGCGTGTCCGAGCATCCCTCCTCTCCAGGCTGTTGTAGTCGGCCGTAAAAGGACAGGGAACATCCAATTTTCAGGCAGGAAGTGTGCTCACTTGTTTTGCTCTGTTAATTTCCTTGTTTTATGTACTATCAGCCCACACAGTCTCTCACTCATGGAGTGATTTTTGTCTGAACTATTACTGGTAATGTGGAGCAAATGAGTCAGCACTTGTGGCAAGTCAAGTGTGCCTTTTGTTTAATCATTTACTTGCTTCCCTCCCTGCAGTGTAAAGTCTTTGAACATGTTATGCAACAATTCAGTATCCAGTAAACATGCTCACATGATAGACTCGTTTTTCTACACTGTGACAATCAATAACGTAAAGGCTACTATGACATTTTAAAAAAGAGCTGCTTAGCACAGTGATAAGATGCCTGTTTGAATATAACTAACACAGTCTTGACCTTGTAGGTGGTTCACTTGTGATTTTTCTGTTGTCTCTTTCTTTGCATGTAGATTTTAAAGATGCATAATAACATCTCAACCAATGTGGCTAATTTAAAAAAAAAAAAAAAAAATGTAGTGAATCTTTGCTGCCCCCTGCTGTTTGTAACAACGTAATCAATTTCTTCTGCAGACCAGTCACACAGAGAAAGAGCAGGCATTACAGAGGAGATTGGAGGAGGTGTGTGAGGAACTCAGAACAACACAGAGTAGAAACAACAGCCTGCAGGCAACTTTGGACAAGGCTCAGCAGGACAGTGGCACACTCTCAGGTCAGTGCGCAAGCAGGTCTTAATGGGTATCAGATGTAAAGGTGTTAACATGTGTTGACAATGTGACAATAAATAGTTTAAATCGAAAAATTTGTTATTTATAGCTTTTTATTTATTTATTTATTTATTTAATTGGGACCAGTTGCATTGTCAAAATAAAGGATTAAGTTGTGAGTTTTATTTCTGCAGAGTTTCAAGTACGTATTGGGAAGTTGGAGGCTGAGCTCAAGGAGCGCTCTGCTCAGGCGGATGCCGTCACCGTCCAGTTGGAGGAGACAAAAGCAGAGAAAAGCCAGCTCGAACAGCAGGTGGCGTCAATCAACTCACTGTTGGAGGCCTGTCAGAACAAAAACGAGGAGGATGGCAAGCAGGTAAATGCATTTTAAATTTGATCTCTATGAAAAAGGATACTGAGTAATATGTAGTCACACCTAAGGATGCTTATTTAAAAATTTCCAGGTGAATTCTGAAGAGCTGGAACAGCTGAAGCTCAGGTAAGCATTTAATGTTTCTTTCTCATGAGTCAACATCAGATCCAATGCTAGTTCATCCACTTTCTAAATATCATGCTCTTGTTGACAGCTTGCAGGAGAGAGACAGTCAGTTAAACGGGCTTCACGAGGAACTGAAGCAGCTGCAGATAAAGAAGGAAGCTGCTGTAAGTGTTGCATGCGTCTGGCATTTAATCTGTTACCAAATAGTATCACTTCTCAGTTGTTCAGGACAAATATAGATTACAAAAATCTGCTAATCACATAATGTGCCCTTTTAATAGGAGAACACTATTGCTGAGCTTGAGCAAAGAAATAAGAGGTATGGTGCTTCTCATATATTGGGCTCTTATATCTCGGGGTGTCAGAACCCCTGGGTGGCTTTCTGATTATTTATACTATTGTGTCTAATTGTGTCCTTTTAGTGAAGAGGCCAGCCATGTCACGTCACTTCAGGATGAACTTCAAAACCTCAAGGAAGAAATGGTGAAACTGAAGAACACACAAGTAAGCGTTCTTGTTGATGCGCATGATTCTGCTTTTAGAGCCTCCAGAGGAAGGAAAAAAAAGAAATAATGACTTGCATGTTCCTGTTTCAGCAGTCAGATGGCTCTGCAGAGCTCGCTCTACTACAGAACAGGTAATGCACTTAAATGTTGCTGTTCTGCCTCGACAGATAAATCGCACACTCTCTCTTACACTAATGGTAGCAAACATACTTTGTAACATGCTTGCTGCCCAGTTAAAGGGCCAAGTAAAATTAGGTAAGTTATTTAGATCTGTTCTTTCTTTTTTTGATTTAATAGTTTGACTGAAAAGGATGCTCTTGTCACATCATTACAAGAGGAGCTGAAGGAAGCAAAAGCGAAGGTTGCCACTCACGTGGTAAGGCTTTTCACCTACTAGCGGCTTATCAGCTGAAACCAGTTTGCTGTTAGTCACCTCAATGATAATGTCATCCACCGCTTAAACAGAATACTGGGGCAGAACTGGCAGCTTTTCAAGATGAAACCAAAGAAGCTCTCCAGATGCTTTTCCCACAGATACCTGTAGAGAGAGAGCAGGTAAGAAAAGGGGATTTCACTGCAGGAGGTGCTGAATGGCCTTTTATTCTGATGCAGTCAGTAATGTGCGCGTGACTCATTTGTGTCTGATTTTTCTCTCCTCTTAGTTAAACTGGTTACAAGTGTTTACACAGAAAGCTCAGGAGGCTCTCAGCCAGCAGAGCCAGCAGTCTCAGTCAAGCGTAGTGCATTCAGTAAGCCACAGTTTTTTACTTTTTTTTTTTTTTCCTAATGCTGGTTTGACTGAACCTGGCAGGCCAAGTTCTGAATGTGTGCGGTTTGTTTTAGGAGTTGCTTGAGAAACTGAAGGAGGCAGAGGAAAGCCATGGTTCCCTGCAGGCTGAATGTGAACAGTACAGGACAGTCCTGGCCGAAACGGTAAGCTGCTAAAATCCGATTGTGGATTAAGGATTAAAGTTGATATGGCCCATCTATTAATCTGTTTATATTCTCCTTTAGGAAGGAATGCTGAAACATCTTCAGAAGAGTGTGGAAGAGGAAGAGCTGGTATGGAAATCCAAGATGGCTAACTCAGAGGAACAGCTGCAAGAGGTAATTGATGATACCTACGTAACCCTGGAAAGCCTGAACCATGAAATAATTGCCAGAAATGTGTGTTGTTGTTTTTTTTAATGGGGTGTTTATTGAACTTTGTTATATATATATATATATATACACATATATATAAATAAAATAAATAAAAATAAAATAAAATTCAAAAATTAACAAGA
>JAVDPK010000326.1:303566-316883 GCA_034780415.1 Cichlasoma orientale | reverse complement strand
ATTTTGTGTGTGTATATTTTATAGCATTTAAGTTAAATTATAGGATACTGTATAATACTAGAGAGACACCATCAACCCGAACCAAATTCCTTGTGTGTGTATAAACATACTTGGCCAAATAAACCTGATTCTGATTATGTAAAGAATTCTTATGAAAGTGTAATTGAGATGAGAGAAAGGAATTTCCCTCATTGGATGTCGTATGTTAAGTAATTCATGCGACTCATTCCTTCACACACGCAACCGGCTCAGTAAGCTGACATTGACGTGTAAGCGCCAAGCAGGAGATTCATGGATGGCAGTTACGTAAACAGTGACGAGCGACGACTTCCTGTTTCAGGTCAGAGAGCAGCTGGGCGAGATCACGATGCGGGCCCAGCAAGAACAGAATGGCCCGGCTGAGGCCCAACCCACTCAGGTCAGGGTGCAAATGTCACCCTTCACTTCCTGTCAGAGAGTACTGGACAGTGACTTGAACAGTTCTCCACAGATCTCCTGTGTTATTTGTTTTTTGTTTTTTTTAAATTCCTTCACAATTGAGCTTGGTTACATTTAAAAGCACGTCTAAAGTAAATTTGCAAGGATGCATGTCTTTGGCCATGTGGATTAGAAGCACATCTGCTTATTTCCTTCTCCTAAATGAAGGATGTGCCACTGAAAACAAATATTAACAGATGACTCTGATAAAGTAGGGCTGTGTTTCCAGTCTGTCCAGTACTCCTCCAGCAGGGCAGCTGTCTGTGCTAACCACCGTTTGCACTAACAGAGTGAATCTAACTGCTGCTGTTTATCAACTTGCATGCTCACCGCTATTTTGTTTCCAGATATTTGTTTATACGTGTAACAGCCCAGAAACCTCGTGTTTAACTTTAACCTTTCACCTAAAAATAGTAAAAGTACTAACTCGGTCCACAGGTCGGGCAGCTTCTGTTTGTGTTTTTGTTTTTTGTTTTGTGTGTGTGTTGGTGTGTGCACAGTGCTGATGCTTTGACAAAAGAATGTTTGTTTATGCACAAATGTATTACCTATTAGTCTGCGTGTATTTATAGTGTGCGCCTGTCTGTCGTCAGGTCCAGAACGAGCTGAGTCAGACAACAGAGAAGCTGCACGGGGAGGCGGCCCAGAGGCAGCAGCTCTCAGAAGCGTTTGAGCAGGTAGCAGCTGCTGTCTGTGCAGTCTGTGTTCTTTTGACACCGTAAGGTTTCTCTTAAGTTATCAGTGGATAACACTGATGTTTGATGTCAACTTCCAGGCCCAGAAAACCGTAGCAGAACTTCAGGCTCAACTGGATCTTTTAAAGGTTTCCTCAGAGTCGCCACAATCTGACACTGAAGATGTAGCTCAGCTGAAGGTGTGCAATGGCTACAAATAGCATTTTGTTTGAAAACTGTAAACTGCATTTTTCCCTATTTATTTGGTTGAAATTGTTCATACACACACAGATGTATTTCATTGGTGTGTGTGTGTGTGTGTGTGTGTGTGTGTGTGTAGCAGGGGTGCACTGTAGAATGAATAAGCCACAATAGAAGCATTTAAATATGATGAATGCTTTTATTATATAGTGCTGGATTATTATTAATCTTTAACATCAAGGTGACAGGTGGTCCTGCTTCTAACTGAAAACAAAGATTAGTTCTCTGAAGTCATATTTGTTCCTGCTGTTTGAACAGGAGCGCCTGGAGAAGGAGAAGAAGCTGTCCAAAGACCTGGGCCAGGCAGCCACTAAGCTCCAGCAGCTTCTTAAAGCTACTCAGGAGCAGCTGACCAAAGAGCGGGAGACTGTGAGAACACTACAGGAGCACCTGGAGAACAAGGTGAGTCAATACACTCCCAGAGTGTAAGCTGAGATTGTGCTGCAATTGTGTGTTTTCATGCTAATATATTCCTCATATTTGTTTTCAAGGGAGGCTATGTGGAACTGAAGGAAGGAACGTCCGTCTGAGGAAGTTCACTGCGGACACTACAAAACTGCCAAATATGCCTTATAATTACCATAGTTATGCATTCCAAAAAAATTTTTTTCCATGTACTGTAGTTGATTTGCATTTATTGCAACTGTAGGAATCGAGTATTTGATATTTTAAGAACATTTCAGACTAAGATTAGAGGAGATAATCCTGCTGCAGTCTTTATTGAAACCCACATTCCCTCAAAAGTTCTGGCTGTGTCAGAAGTTATTTATCCCCCTGCCTTATATTCCTGACATTCCCCCATAGTTCAGTGTTAAAAGGGAAACCGAATGTACGTCAAACGTACATCAACCTGTGCAATTACTTTGTATGTCTTTTCTATGTGGTTGAATGATGGGAACATATGGTTCATCACTGCAGGGCATGCTTTCCTCTGTAGCTGGTTGCCATTAACACACATTGAATCTGAATTTGTATGAATGAATAAACTACAGTGTTGGCATTCTGCAATGGTTCTCTGTCTGTGTGTGTTTGTGTGTTACTGTGATGCTTGAATGCAGGCAGGAAGCAAAGGGTAATAGCACGGTTTTGGTGTGAATAAACCAAACATCTTCAGCCATGTGCACTGTGCCGTACATTTACCTTATAACATTCAATAAAAGCTTTATTTATTTAGCACAATTCATAAAAATAGTCCAAAATTACTAAAAGATCTTGTGATATTATAGAGGAAAATCCTAATTATTCTCTCTACTGAAGCTCTCTGTAGAAAGAACTCGATAAGTTAACACATTTGGCTTAAGACTATTGCACACTAAATCATTGTGTCAGGGTGAAAAGCTGTTTGCCAAACCCTGGCTGTGCAGAGAACAGTCCTGCTATCTACCAGGAAGTCCTGCTAGACAGCAACATCCTCACTATATTTCTCATACAGCTGAATGCAGATATAAAATCCACCCATAGTACACGTTAAGACCACTGTTTAAATTAAGTGCCTCTGTGTATTCTTAAAGCTTTACTTAAAATAGAACTTAGTATACTGCAGAATGTGGTGGCTTGGATGGTTGCTCTGTGCACTTCAAAGACTTTATTGAAACTATGCTCAAAGTCTCAAGTAACTTACAGAACACAGTGACAGGGCTCCAAGTGAGATTTCTTTATATAAGAAGAGAGTATGTGTGTTTCTATATAAAATTTTAGATATCCAAGACCAGCTGAAAGTATTCACGCTCTCAAGAAGTGTTAAAATTCCGAGGGTTCTTGAACTACCAATTTGAGAAAAAAAAGACTCCGCTACCGCGCGACCTTTTCAAATCGTTGTGCGTCATCAGTTCCCTGAAAGCAAACTAGCCAATCACGATCGAGCAGAATGCCCCTCAGGTTGATCCAGTCATACAGCAACCCCGCCAAATGTTGGCGTGACGCTTCTATCTTAGGCCTAGCACTGACAGGAAGCGCCACCTGCCCGTCCACCTGAAACTGTTATGCTGGCAGGATTTTTGGTAAGTAGACAGGTCGGCCGGGCGGCACTCCCACACAGCTTTACACATTACTTCCTGTTCTCACAAATCCAGTGCAGCACGAGGTAGCACTGGATTATATTTAGCAATCGAGATCCCAGAAGGCGGTTCTCACGGGAAAGTTCGACAATTTAACAATGATTAACTTTATTTTTTTTAATTAAATTAGGTAACCTGTTCCTGCTGCCTTGCAGACTTCATGCTAAACAAAGACTGTCTTGCAGTTTTGTGTACTATTAGCACCGAGTTCCTAAACATTATGTTCTCTTGAGGTCCTCATGGGTGCAGTTTAATTTACAATTACATGCTATAAGACTGACCATACAGGAATAATCTCAATTTCCAATTCAAATTTTTTGAAATAAAGCATAACTGATATTACACCCTTCAAACCCAAATAAATAAAAACTTGACTAAACCAAGAGCCCTGGCTGCAATATACATCCAGGTGGGAGGACCAAGCCCCAGTTAACTGTTAACACTCTTGTCTTTTGAAGACACCCATCTTTCTCCAAATACCCACATGTAACGTCAAAATGTGGAATTAATAAATGAGTCAATATGATTCTAAATCATTTAATTGCACTGGTAAATCAGAACAAGGGCACAGAAAACAAGGGGCACACAAATGTTGCATTGAGTTTATTTGACAACACTTTAACAGTGCAGCAGTTTCAGTGATTGTTTTTGTTTTGATAAAAATTGTCCTATATTCTAGGGGCCAAAGAGGGGTTTTAATTATCATTTTACAGCATATATTTGTTTTTGTATTGGACAAATATCAAAAAGGAAGACAAATGGTGCATACTGGGATATGTAGGGATTCAATAGGTTTGTATGTACACAAAAAAATAATTAATTTAAGAAATTTAAACGTACCAAGAGTCAAGTAACAGACCACCGTAACAAATGTATGCTCAGAAAAAACCAAAACAAAACAAACACCTGAACAAGGCTGATTTCACAGTTAGACTGTGCACCTGGGTAATTTCGCATGGCAAAGACATGTAAAGTTTGAGTATCCCTGTTGTTAGCATTATCAAATCCCATTCAGAGCCCAAGCCTCCCCTTTAAGCTTTGTCAATCTGATCCCCTCCAACTCAGTTTTGCCCCCATTGAAAATCTGTTTTTAATTTACCTTGTTTTGAAACACAGGAACAAAGTAATTTTTTTATTCATTTACTGTGTGGCCCTCAAGCTTGATTACACCTTTTGCCATTCTTTCTGCAAAACATTCCCTGGTGCCGTAATCTGAAAGGTCATTCATCTCCAGCATGTGTTTGACTCCTGTTAAAAAGCAGAAAAAGAGGGTAGAAAAAAAAATAACAGGGAAGGGGAAACACCATTCAGCTTGTTTATGCAATTTCAAAGAAATCCCAGCCAATCCCAAGTAAATGCATGGAAATATGAATTGAATTATGTGACATTAAAAAAAAAAAAGCCATACCTGTTTGGATCTTCTTCAGCGAATCTTTGGAGCTAGCGTATTTCATTTTTTCTTTGATTGGTGCTGTGTCAGGAGCCCTAAAAAAGGAGAAGTCATTATCCAAGTGTCCAAAGCTGATGCTGCTTAAACATGTTTTCCTATTCATGCAAACACCTGCTCAGAAAAACAGTGGCTCTCAAACTACACTGAGGTCTTTCACTACTTCCTGCAGTCAGTTTGTATGCGTATGAAGAAACTAAAATCAACTGTAGTTATGTTTCAGGACCTACCACATCACAGCGACCAGTTCTTCTTTTCTACTCGATTCCTTCGTTTCAAAGTGGCAGTCATACATCAAGTAGCGACATGTTTTACAATCCAGAAGACCCACGAAGAACTTGAAGACGTCGGGCACTTCCGCCAGATCTTTTTGACGGTAGACTTTATCCACGACGATGGCACCCTCGCTGTCGTCGATTCTGAATATCACCAATCTTATGCGTTCATTCTGATCAGCATCAGTTTTCACTACCTTCATGTTAGTGATGATGTCTTTAACTTCGTCATGGACTTTCACTCCAGATGCCTGGTGAGAAGACGAGGAAAATTATCCACATTTAGTACCATAAATTAAAAAAAGAAAAAAAAAAAAAAAAAGGCACAGCTGCTCCACTACAGACAAATCATAGAGATTTGTAGGACTCCTCTTATTTGAAGGATTAATGAAGTCAAGCCCTGGGAGTAATCTGCATTAAATGCCGAGATGCAAACTGAGAAAATGGGCACATTGAAATGATTTGGGCCTTGGCTCATATATGTGCAGATATTCTTAACTTCGACATTTGGTTCAGAGATTAAAAAAAAAAAAAAAAAAAAAAAAAAAGCAGAAATGAAAGACGAAGAAACAGGAAGCTCTTCAAATGGCTTTGGAGAGAAGTGCTGAGGCTGTTCAGGCAATTAAATGTGCAAACATTCAACCTTTTTTAGCAGTAATGTGCCACGGGTGTTGCTATCCTTTTCCTAGTTTTCAAGGCCTTGAATCTGTCACATTCCAGTCATTGTGGAACAAGTTGACACAAGAAACACCGCCCCAAGGGATTCTCTCTCAGCAACTTTGAAGCACGAACGAAGCTTCCTCCATTTTGGAGGCAAAACCACACCACGAATGAGCAAACCCATCTTTTCACTGCACAAATCTTTTTCCAGAAGGAACAATTAAAACAAAAATCTTACCCTGTAGCTCTACTGACAGCTAGTTTTACTCACTTTCCCCCTTCCCCCCCCCCAATTTGTTTTTAAAAGAAGACTTAAAACATTTCTAGGCTGCATGTTAAGTAGTTCACACAAATCACACAAGACTGACACAGCAGAAGTTTTTAAAAAAGAAAAAAAAAAACATGAATAAATTTTTTTTGTGAAAGCCACTCACCATTTTGCTTCTGATGTGTGAAGGAAACAACCAGCAGAGAAAAATGGCAGCAGCAGTCAAAAAGCTGAAGGGTCATAAGGAAGGAGAGCAGGTTGACTCATAGAGGAGGAGCTGTGGTGAATGAGCACACCTCCAAAAGTCAGCCCGGCCCTCTCTTCCACAGGTGTGACACATTTTCATCTGCAACCTCAGCATTTGCATTTAATCGCTTTACATTTGAAGGTTAAATCACAATAGGTGCACATGTGCATAAGTGTCTCATGCAGCTTGAGTGTGTTTTTGTGGCTCTTTTCTACCTGCTTTAATTTGATAACGCTTGATATGTTCCAATTTCAGGTGAGGCTCCAGGTGTTATAAGTGGGAGGGACACATAATATCCATATATGGAGAACAAACGTGTCTGCATTTTTTTAACCCATCTGCAGCTCGGATGCATTTCTGTGGCCTTATAAGGTAATAGGTAGGATGAGTGCAGAGATGTGTCAAAAGAGTTTATCCAGCTACCTGTTGAAAGCAGCCTTTTTAATAGCAAGCTGTGAGATACACACACACACACACACACACGATTATTTTAGTCCAGACCTGCACTAATACCTTTCTGCGTATTCACAACTCGAGAGGACCCTTTTGGAAGCCCTATAAGAGCGTGTCAGTGTAAATGTTCATGTGTCAGCTTAGTGGCTTAAAGGTTTGTGTCCAGTGGTGTTGTGACTCAGTGATGAGTCACTTTTGTTTTTATAGTTCACAAACGTTGTGCTGCTGCTCTTAAAGTTACAGCGCTGTAAGGCATATGTCTTCTCTCTGTTTCATTAACCCACATGGAAATGTTTCATAAGGCACATGGAAAGGAAGCACAATCATATGCACACGACATATAAGTGCAAGACTACTGGGGATGTGCAAAGGAAGGAGGGGCTCCAATGGCCACTGCCACGCCTGCAGCATGGCGCTTTGAACAGTGTAAAGAGTAAGTAATGGGGTAACGTGACAGTTTTAGAGTAGAGCATGTACTTTACTGAGTTTCTCTTATTTCTGCTGCTTCACGTGTTTCCTGCAATTCAGGGGCAAATATAAAGTTCACATTTATCTTATATTTTAGTTGATGGTTACTTTTTCAGACTAGGATAAGCAGTATTTTAGATTAAGATAGGACTGTTGATTCCAGGAGGAAGTACACAGGCTAATCTGCAGAGTGAGGTATTTAAAATTCACATACATTATAATAAATTATTTCAACTCAGTTGCCTTTAATCACAAATAACAGGACAGAATCCTAATTATGATCATGCACTTTTGAAAATGCCTACAGGGGGCCTGGTGTAACTGTGCTCAGAGGTTTTTCTATCTTATTTCCAAATGTTTTTGTGTACTACTCCTTTAGAATTATAATGCTGTCAGAAGAAAATTGAGTGTTTACTCAAAACATTTAGTAATTCACGTCCTTGTTTCCACCAGCACCGTGATTCTAACTTTTCTTTCTTTATCTTTTCTTTTCTAATCGTTTTTAGATTAAGGCCACGGTTCCTTTGTCAGGCCTGTCCTTTTAATGGCATGGGCACCTCAGTGACTATTTTTAAATGCAGATACTCTGCTTCAGCAGCACAGTGGCGTTGCTTCCTCTCTGTGGATTCGTGGTTTACAGAGTCAGAGTCCCGCCCCACATCCGGACTAACGTCTCTTCCAAAAAGCCAGGGTGTGCAATAAGTACACCGCCTAACACTTGCTCTGCAACCATCAGAATCTGACTCTAAAGTACAATTTGTACTAGAGTTGTTGAGTGAGATTTAACCACAGGAAACTCTCGTAGGTGTGAGTTTCTTGTTTTTTGCAGTTATCACATCTGTAACGAGGCCAGCCTGTCGGCGCTAAAGGCAGCCAGCAGCAACTTTCAAAGTTTTAAAAGGGGAAATACAACTCTGAACCACACAGGGCAGGAAATGGCTGCTGCATAGCTCTCTGTGAGTTGAATTTTTCATGCTGCTGCAAGCACATTTGGAGTTTTGCCACAACCCAGTCAGTTACGTCAGAACAACTATTACACAATTCTGTGAGAGCTGGGACATCTGCTGGCCAATGACGAGTACTGATGTGCTGGTCTGTGTTTGCCATGTCTGCTGTACCCTGTGGAGACTGACATTATGGTTCACTAATGCATATATGATATTGCCCAGAGTGCGATTTGTGAGTTCAAATAAGGCCCGTGAATAAGAAAACATATGACAGATTAAATTGATAGTAATATCACACCTGCAGGGCATATTTGAAATGTTAAACTTTAAACGAACCTACTAAACTCACTTCCAGCTCCGTGTTTTTAATCCTTGGATTCTATTAGAGTAGCTCTGTATGATAATCCCTACTTATCTTACACTGAGCCTTGGTGCAGCCTCTCCACTGTCCTTTTTAAGGACTCTCGTCCCTTTAAGGCCATCCTTCATTTAAGCCAACTTTTTCTGATTTGTTGCTCCTAACAAACAGAAGGTGGATGGGGCTTACATGATTATAGCCAGCGCTGTGTGTCCGACCATATGTAGAATACGCCCTCTCTTTGATATAATACTGCACCCACCATTGTAACAGTGTACAATACTGAACGGTTCACTTTAAACGAATATAAGCTTTCTTATTGTGGACTACAACATATTAAAGCACACGTGACTATTGAATGATGGGCAGTCTGAAAAGTGCGCTCCAAGCTCTAATACTGCAGTTCATCTGAGCCTTATTCGATGCAGTGTATGCAGGGTCATTGTGCTGCGCACATGAGAATCACACTTACATTTCTTTATGAAAGTTTTCAGTTTTATTTCCTCACGAGTCAGAGTATGATCATTCAGGAGAGTTAGAGACAGGTTTTCACCTGTGATTATAGTAACCCAGATGGATTTGGTTTGCTCTCTAAAATGTAACTTCACACTTGCATGGACAAAAACAAAAAAAAAACAAACCCATTGTTGCTCTGACCTTGGTTTAAGTTTCTAATCTGTTCAAGTATGCTGTACTTTGGTAATAGGGTGTGGTCAGTACTTTTCCAAGGTGAATCCAGTTTCTGCAAATGAGAATGGTTTTAAACATTGTTTCACCCTGGGTGTCAGAGATATGCTAGCTGGTAATTTAATAGTGCTATGACATAACTTCCATAAGTATTTGATTGCAAAAGTGGCAATGAAAGAATACTCAATCGTTCTTGGCATTTCATAAAAGCTAGAATGTGCAAAAAAATAAAACCTTTTAATTCTGATTCTAACAAAAAGCAAAGCGTGAAAAGTGTGAAATTGACAAGTTGTCGTTTTGTCGGAGTAACTGAGTTTTTCTTTCCAAAGTGCAATAAATCTGTTAAGCGGCTCTATCAAATGCACTTTGATGGAGCAGCTTGCGTTTCCTCCATGTTTCAGCTGCTACTGAAAGAGAAGCTACGGGAAATGTGAGTAAACACGTCCACCACCTCAGACAGGCCACAGTATTTACAGGAGCTCCACATCAGCACTGCGCTGTCTCCATTCCCGTTTACCTCAGACTTAGAACACAACTGCGGTTGATGCCACCTACAGAAATACTCCGACAATTCTGCAGTGGTTGGATGTATCAGTAATGGGCAGCAGGGGGCGTAAAGAGCGCAAGTGGAGGTTTTTTGTGTAAAGAGCGCAAGTGGAGGAATCATCTGGTTCTGAATGTGAATAAGACCAGAGAGGTGGGGATAGACTTCAGAAGGAGGATGGCTACATGACCCGTGGCTATAGTAGTACTACAGTAGAAGACCAACACAGAGGCTTATTACAAGAAGGGGATGAGCAGGCTTTATTTCCCAAGGAAGCTGAGATCCTTCAGTGTGTGCAGCAATATGTTTGCAGAGATCAAATCATCAGATTTTCCCTCAAAAATGTAATTTGCTGTTTAAGTTGCATAAAACACAATGTTCAGATATATAATGACTGTTCAGCACAAGTCTGGATACTTCAGCAGAGCTCCTCTACACCAACGATGCATTCAGCCACTGTGGATAAAAACACAGGCACAAGTTTCCATCCATCCATCCATCCATGGGTCTGTCTGTCACAGGCAGGTTCTTTCCTCCAGCTCTATTTCACCCGTCCATCCTTGCACAGGGTCTTGAAGGCATCTGTTGATTTTAAGCAAACATAGTTTTAAATAATGTCCCTGTGCCCTTGAGATTAAAATATTGACATAAGGACACTCACTGAAGAGTGACTCCAAGCGAACCAGGCAGCGCACAGACTTGTGTGTTGAGCCTTGGTTCACTGTAGCAGGCCACAACTATCTGATGCAGATGTTGAGTGAGAAACCCGAGGAAAAACACAGGCAGAACAGTTCACACACCCGACTGCTTCAGCCGAAACTGTTTATCAGATCTCTCCAGCCTCCATCCTCTTTAGTGTTAGTGCTTACAAGGACAAGTGTAGAGAAATAAAATTTGTGAAATACACTCACTGACTTCCTCAACAGCATCTCAGAGGAGCTCATTGCAGCCACTTTGGTCGGTATCTGTCTTGCTAGACTGTCATATTTCAGGTGGCAGATGGGACTCAGATATGAACGCGTAAAAAGTTAAGTTTATTTACAACATGGCAGAATGTGACATTGACAGCTGATAGAATTCCAGTTAGAGGAAAAAGGGCTTCGGACAAGACAAATCCAAACTCGGGGTTTCTAGGATTCTGTTTCCAGCTTAACAACCAAATAGCGCACACCAACAGGAGAGTAGAACTGAAGGGCGGGGGCAGAGATAGGACCCAGCCCTGTAACACAGGATGTGGTTAACACACACAAGACAGAGGGGGAGGAGAGAGAGAGAAAGTATGAGTGGAGCACCTGCACGGGAAGGCAGGAGGACCATGACAGAGACAGGGCGTGCGTACAGATGGAACTGTAACAGCTGACGTAAGGCTTCAGTGTGCTCTTAGGTACAGCTATAGCCACCTTTATCAACCACTCTAAGATAAAACACATAAGTGGGTTATTTTACTTTTGATAGCTATGACAGTCTAATATCATGTAAAACATGCAAAAGCATTCAGAGAGTTCCTAGAAATGCAGCCGTCCTTTGTCACATAGTGTAAGTGTTTAATTGTGCCAGCAAAATGCATTTAAGCCAGTTTGAAAAGGTGAGAATCAGACGTTGTTGAAAGAATGCGTGAAATTTGTATGTAATTATTTTTGTGTGTATGAGTGGGCGCGTCTCACCAAATGCTCCCTGACAGATATCAGTGGCATTCTCCTGAGGAAAAACAAAAACTGAAAAACAAAAATTGCAACTGTAATACATCCTCAAATATGTTCTTTTTTCTTTTTTAAATTTAGCCTTCAATAAACAAATGCAGGCTGAGTCTCAAAGCAGCCGTCCTCAAACAGCCTCCTGCTCTCCAGAGAGCTTCTCACAATCCTGGTTCAGGTATTTCACTGCATGAGTGTTTGATCCAGTGCCCCTCTCTCTCTTGGTTATGCTTGACATCTTAGAAGGCTGTAAGATGTCCCGTCTCTATGAGTAACTCTCAATATGTGAGTGCGGTTAGACGGCTTCTGTGTCATAGATCTTATTGTCATATGAAAACTTTCTCTGACTCATTGGTTTCATCCAGCTAAACACCACAGATCACCACTATCACACCAATAAATTTCACAGACTAAACATTCGATTTGAGTCCAGATGCCATACTTTCTTTGTTTCTTTATTTTTTATTACACGTTTCTTTAATTTGACCTCAGTTGTAACAGCTTAAAAAACAACAACAACCAGTAAATCCCAGTTTTTCCCTGCTGAACAGAAAGAGACAAAAGAAAACAAACAAAAAAAAAAAGAGTTGCAAAACGAGATATGTTATACATGCTAGTCATAATATGGCCAAAAGGCACTTTACATTTGGAATATACTATCTCAAATGCATATCAGTTGTCTTTTTGAAATGAAGGAACTGTTTGTTGATCAACTGAACTTTCTCACTGTGCCCTCGTCTGAAGGGGATCCTTGTTGTGTGTTGTGTTGTCGTCAGGGCTAGTAGATTGCCAGGCACAGCCACTGCAAGAGGAAACAACATTATACAGCTAGAGATCCAAATGAGGAGTGCTGAAAAGCCAGCAGCCTTTGTGATGTTCCTACACACCTGCTGCATATCCAGCTCAATCTTGCCTGACCCATCTTTTTCCAGAGTCTTAAACATTTCTGGCAGAGCAGAAAAGACAAAAAGACACTCATCAGGTAAACATGCCAAAACTTTTGGATGAATGACAGATAAATATGAGACACACAGAAGCGCTACTGTTGCGTTTAGTGACACTTACTGAAGAGCATTTCCAATTTAATGAGACAGCCTACAAAGTTGTCAAAGTCTATGGCATACTGAGCATCAGCGTAACGATTGACGATGGCATTCAGCACTGCATTGTTGACCTGGAAACCTGGGGAGCGAAAACAGTTCTTATTTTCATTTCATCCTTTACAGTACTTCATAGATGTGAGTAACATCTGATGCTGGAGAAGTGCAGTGTTGAACAGATTCCAGATATTAGCTTTGTGATAACGGCAGAGCCAGTGTGGCACGGCCTCGCCCAGCCATTGTTTGTTCCTGTATGCACGAATAGTACGTGCAAAGCGTTGGTCCCCTAACTGGTTGATCTTGCTTTGTTAGTAACTCCTTTCCTACGTCACGCACATACAAAAAAACATACACATAAATATGCTCACGCACACACTTTTGATTGTTAGTTAAAGCCTCAGTGGTCAAATACAATATAACCCCAGAAAGAGAAACTAGATCAGAAAAGTAAAAGAATTTTGTTTCCAAAGTCAGATAAAAATTTTCTGCATTTTTCATGAGCACACAGGCCTGGTGACAATGTGGCCACAGCCTACAGCATAATCTGCTTTGTGCTGCTTTTGACTGTTATTGGGACCATGAAAACATTAAATAAGGTCTAAAACAAATCCATAGTCCTCTATACCAGGGGTGTCAAACATAAGGCCCGGGGGCCAGACTCGGCCCAGCAAAGACTCTAATCCGGCCCAATGGACAGCTT
>JAVDPK010000326.1:266404-291059 GCA_034780415.1 Cichlasoma orientale | reverse complement strand
TTATATTCCAAAATGGATTATTATATTGCACCTGTTTATTGCACTAAATAAATAGCAAAGCTATTTGAAATGAGGTACACTGTAAAATAACGTTCCACTCATTTGTAACTATGATCAGCATCAAGTTTGACCAATTAAAGTGTCTGCTTTATTTACGTGTCATCTTCAGCGCCTCTGGCGGCAGTGTGTGGTGGGTGTGAGCGGCCAGCCCTCCTCCTGTAGAGGCGGTGCGGTTCGGTGCGGTGTGTAGACAGTGCAAAGGGGCTGGACCTGACGTCCAAGTGAACCTCTACCCCAGATTTATACAGTTATTACTCTATCCGATTCATTTCGAAGGCGTTATAAATTGCCGTGAAAGCAGCGGTGAGTTTCGCTTTGTGCATTTCATCTGTTTGTCATGTGGAGAGTTTGAGGTTAACGGTGCCCGGTGACGCGCAGGCCACAGTGCGGTTTGTTTGGTTTGATTTATTGTACGCTGTAACTGTTGTAATAGTCAAGACAAATACAGCTGACTTATTCGGGATCACAGATTTAATTCAGCTGTTTCATCCAGAGTGAAATGAGTGTGAATGTGCTCTGTTGTTATCAGAAAGCTTTAAAGTGGGCAGCAGGCCGGGTGCGCATAAAGACAGGCCTGCGGCACACTTGCTCTAAACCGTTTGTGCCTGTGCTGGCATACTGTCACTTTTAATTGCGGGTCTGTGGAGTCACAAATGAATTAAAAGCAGGCAACAAACGCTCATTACTCTGCGTTTTCAGACGCTAATGCTGCTCCCGTGCAGTATTTTGACAGAGAGGCTGTTGATGCTGAAATTCTACTGATGACTTTATTGGGGGGAAATAAAAAATAAATAAAATACCCTTGTTGTCAGCAGCCTTCGACTGCCATTCTCTATTTGTTTGAAAGAGCAGAGATGCATTCCTGCAGGCTCAACAGGGATGTAGCGCCTCAGAGCAGGGGGGGTGACCCTTTAAACAATGTCCGTGCCTGCAGAGTGTTTGTAGCAAAAAAGCCTGTTTTGCACACCAACACATTCTCCAACTGAGCCATTTCTCTCACGGGTGTCCTGGCCTCTCACCACTGTAGCTTCAGCCAACTTTACCCTTTCAACTTTCAGTGCACGGACTGTTTATCTAATTCAGCTCATTGGGATTGCTTTTGAGGCAAGTAGAGAGACAAAGGATCTTGTCAGTACTAATTCATGAGGTACCAAATGTAAGCCCAACAGATATTTTCTTCTTTTTAACTGCTGATTTCCTTGCAAATCTGACTTTGGTGTAGAAAAGAGGACCCCTCCCCATTTTTAAGCACTGCATTCTCCACTTATTGTGCAAATGACAAAAAATAAGTAAATAACAGTTATCAAGAATTATCAGCCACGAATGAATGACCTTTCTCTCTGTTTTTGTCTGATTCTCCCTCTCAGCTTTCCTATACAGACAAGGTATCACATTTCTTCTTCTATTATTCTTGTGTTTGCTGTGTTTAGGGTGATGACTCATCTCACAATAACCCGCTCTCACTTTTCTTTTATTAAATTTTCTGCATGACATATTATTCATTTATGCCATCGCTTATCATTCTGTTTTGAGGATTATACAAAACTACGTTGAAACTAAGCTGAAAATGAAACAACAGTAACAACAATAACTTCGTTATTAGGAGTCTTGCTGGGAAAAGTTGCAGGATTTGCCTTCTGCGGGGTCGTAGCCTGGACTTGGGGAATACTGAGGTCACGAGTCTGAAAATAGTGCTTCTTACTACTCTCAGAAAATGAATTATTAATCAGTTTCATTGGTAAAAAATTCACTGTTTTATTTTGCATTATGAAGTTCATAAAGCTTTGCAAGACTTTTTTAGTTTGATTTTAAGATATCAAGTTTAAAAAAAATACACAAATTGAAAACTGAAATAGCCATTTTTCTAAAGGGTTTACTTCACATATAAGGAGCAGAAAACACCTGACCTCAGTGTCCTCAGCCCTGGCTTTATGCTACACGCAGGCTAACAGCATAATGCAGAATTTCAGTCAGACGCAGGGTTGCCGGTTATTTGAAACCAGGTTTTGTTTTTTGTTTTTTTCTTACTCCTGATTGCTGTGTTGGAACTTTTGGACAAGAGTGTGTGGCTGATTAGCTTGCTGCTATTTATAGCTGTAACCGTGCATACCCAACCACCAACACTGTATTTTTATCTTGCACCAGCATGTATCCAGTTGGAGGGATATCTGCAAGCATATATGCCAACCGGCTCCGGGCGGAGGGCATGGGCTCCAAGGACCAGGCTGTGCCCTTTGCCAACCAGGATTACGAGGCACTGAAGCAAGAATGTCTGGAGTCAGGCTGCCTGTTTGAAGACTCCTATTTCCCTGCTGAGCCTCCATCCCTGGGCTTTAAAGAACTTGCCCCCTATTCCGCTAAAACAAGAGATGTGGAGTGGATGAGGCCCACGGTGAGATAAGGAAGCGTAGGCACTGTAATTAATATTAGCCTTAACACTTATTGTGCAGACATTTGTACAGCTAGAAATAAAGCTAGAAAAAAGATCTTTGTTTTTTGCCCATCTCGTGTGATATTTCACAACTTGTGTGTTGTTTTGACTGTTGCTGGACATGACTGGACATGACTGGACATGCCAACAAACATATTGGTGACAGTTTCTTATTTCATGTCTGCAAACTCAGACAGAATAGCACAAGTAGGGACGGGGACTTCTCTGACTATGGCAGCTGTTGGGATGTAACGCATTCTCTGACCACTCCCTTGCTGGGAGTGGTCACTGTAAACAAATGTGTTTACAGTGCAGGAAATTGGCACGTACAAAAGCAATGGTTAAATGATATGATGTCTCAAGTACAATTATAGTAAAAAGAAAGCACACCCTCTTTCAGTCCTTGTGTTTTACCTATCAGGGCATAATAAATAATTATCTAGTCCTTACCAGGACATACTACACTTTGTCATTATTTAGTCAGTAAAAATGAAGCCAATATGGAGAAGCGTGTATGAAAATCTAAATACTCCCCCCATGATTCAATAGCTTGTAGAATCACTTTTAGCAGCAATAGCTTGAAGTGATTGTTTTCTTTATGACTTTATTAGTCTCACATCTTTGTGGGGGACTTTTGACCCACTCTTCTTTGCATTCAGTTCACTGAGGTTAACACGGCTCTCTGAAGGTCCCGCCACAGCATTTCATTCGGGTTGAGCTCTGGACTTTGACTGGGTCGTTCTGTTGTAAATTTGCTGCTGTGCGTGGGATCATTGTCCTGTTGCATGACCCAGTTTTGGCCAAGCTTCAGCTGTCAGACAGATGGCCTCACATTTCACTCTAGAATACTTTGATTTACAGAGGAGTTTATGTCCGACTCAGTGCCTGCAAAACAAGCCCGAGTCATTATCCCTCCACCACTGTGCTTGACAGCTTGATGAGGTATTTGTGCTGATGTGCTGTTTGGTTTTGTGCAGCGTGGCCAAACGTCTATACTTTGGTCTCATCTGTCCACAGACGTTGCTCCGGAAGTCTTGATGGTTTGTTCTGATGTAACTTTGCAAACCTAAACTGTGCTGCCATGTTCTTTTAAAGAGAAGAGGCTTTATTCTGGCAACCCAAACAAGCTGTACTGGTTATTGCAGGGTCTTTACCTATAATACAAAGCACCTTGAGACGACTGTTTGTTGTGATTTGTGATTGTTGCTAACTGAGGCATTAGAAACGGATATGTAGCTCTTGGGTTTTCTGCAGTTTCTCTGAGCATTGCACAGCCTGACGTTGGGGTGAATTTAATGCAAACACACACACACACACACACACACACACACTGGGTGGTACTTACCCTCTTCCATTTCTAGTAAGGGTGTGCTCATTTTTTCACATATTGCTTCTGTGTTCTTGTTCATCTGAAGTTGTATCTACCCAATTTTAACGGCTGCTAAGGATCAGATTGTTTTTCTTATGTCCTAATACGTAAAACCTTAGAATTTAAAGAGGGTGCACTTTATTGTGAATTTAAAAAATGTTCAGACACTTCTGAATTGTCAGAATAATTCTGAAAATATGACTGATTTCTCTTTACCCTAACTTTATATTTTTATTCGCAGGAACTGACAGAAGACCCTCAGTTCATCGTTGGTGGTGCAACCAGAACAGACATCTGTCAGGGAGCGCTGGGTCAGTCCTTAATGCTAAATTTGCAGTGGAAACGACTAGGCAGGCACAGATGGTGATTCCTAAGCAATTTATTTTTATTTTTTTACTTGCAGGTGACTGCTGGCTCTTAGCAGCCATTGCTTCTCTCACACTGAATGAGAGGCTTCTTCATCGGGTTGTCCCACATGGTCAGTCCTTCCAAGACGACTATGCAGGAATCTTCCATTTTCAGGTACTTTAAAATCATCTTCTACAAACTCCCTTTGCAAGCATTTACTTTGGAAGGAGTTCTTGACTGTTGCTCTGGTTTGCAGTTCTGGCAGTTTGGCGAATGGATAGATGTTGTGATTGATGACAGATTGCCTGTGAAGGACGGGGAGCTCATGTTTGTCCATTCGGCTGAGGGCAATGAATTCTGGAGTGCACTCCTGGAGAAAGCTTATGCTAAGTAGGTGTCTGCCTGATAGATTACTTAGTATTTAGCAGCAGATCATATTCTGAAGAGCTGTTGTTTAAGGCGATCAATGTGAAATGTGTTCTTGATGTGCTGTCAGGCTGAATGGTTCCTATGAGGCTCTGTCTGGAGGGAGCACCACTGAAGGGTTTGAGGACTTCACAGGTGGCGTGTCTGAGATGTACGAGCTCCGCCGAGCTCCTAGAGATCTCTACAGGATAATTGGCAAAGCTCTGGAGAGAGGCTCCCTGCTGGGCTGCTCTATCGATGTAAGTGCTGAGCACATTATATTAAAAGCGCTCCTCTTCCTTCCCATGCTGAAAGATTCATGGTGAGATGCAGTAATCACATTTTTTTTTCTATAAATACAGATCACCAGTGCCTTTGATATGGAGGCTGTTACGTTCAAGAAACTTGTGAAGGGGCACGCCTATTCAGTCACTGGTCTGAAGGAGGTCTGTTCCTGTTGGATTGCTCATCCTTTTTCAGACGTCCCTGAGCACAGTAGTTGTGGTTTTAGTTTTATTGTCATTCTGTTTTTATGTAGGTTGATTTCTGTGGCAACATCGAACGCCTAATTCGAATACGTAACCCTTGGGGCCAGGTGGAGTGGACTGGTGCATGGAGTGACAAGTGAGTATGTTCAAACATAAACCTGCTGTATGAGAGTAATAAAACCTTTCCATCTTTATTGTTTCCCATCCTTTTTGACTATTAGTATTTACTCAGGTTATCTTTCTCTAAAATTAAAATGTGTTTGATGACCTGAAGCATGTAAGTGTGACAAATATGCAAAAAATATATATATATATCAGGAACTGTACCATCTTCACTAATTCTTCTTGACTCCTTTTCTTGTAATTTGCAGTTCTCCTGAATGGGATGAGATCGACCCCTCTGAACGAGAAGATTTGCATCTGAAGATGGAAGATGGAGAGTTTTGGTACTAGAAGATTTAAAGAAAAAGATCATTTTGCCTTGACTGAGATGAGAATATTGTGTCTTTATACTAATGTTAAGCTACAGCAATGCTGTAAGCAGAGCTTAGCATGGACACTGAAAGTTTAAGAGTAAACTCTACGACTGTGTCCATACAAAAACGGCTCAGAAGCTCGAGTCTCATCTTATAAAAAAAAAAAATGCAAACTGGTTTGTTTGCACAGGTGTGTGACATAATGTGCTGTTAATCATTTCCTTCTGATCTAATTTTAGTGCTAAGCTTATTGTTTTCTGGCTGCGGGTTTATAATTAACACACAGATATGAGAGTGCAGCCAACTTTGTCATCAAACTATAGAAAAAAAGCACAGTGTAAAAACAGCTGTTTAAGGAAGCTACACCTGCATCTTCCAGGATGTCCTTCAGTGATTTCACGAGGCAGTTTTCTCGACTAGAGATCTGCAACTTGACTCCAGACGCCCTGAGTGACGACGACGTGAGCCACTGGAACACCATGAAGTTCTACGGCACGTGGAGGCGAGGAAGCACCGCTGGGGGCTGCAGGAACCATCCCAGTGAGTCCTAACAGCGTGTACGCAACAAAGATGGCTTTCATGTTCGAGTGTACACACTGACATCAGTATCAGTTTCTGCTTGTAATTTACTATTACTACTAACACAATGCTGTCTGTGTAGACACGTTTTGGATCAACCCTCAGTATAAGATCACGCTGCTGGAGGAGGACGACGACCCAGAGGACGATGAGGTGGCGTGCAGTTTTTTAGTAGCGCTCATGCAGAAGGACCGTCGCAGATATCGACGCCACGGTCAAGACATGCACACCATTGGCTTCGCTCTGTATGAGGTGCAAACAGAGATGGAACATCTGCATCATCCCTTTGTTTGTTCTTAAGTTTAAGAGGTTGCCAAAGTTCGTTTATTAACTCTTTCTCTTATCATTGTTTTCAGGTTCCCGAGGAGGTAAGCAGAGCATCACTTTCTACCACTTTTTTATTTAACCAGAGAATAACAATCATGGCAAATACTGTTAGTGTAATGTAAAGCATGTATGACTGTACTGAAACGGACCTAAAAACCTGCATATGTACTTTGACCCGTGGTTCGTTTGCTGCTGCCCTTAGTACAGAGGCTGCCAAAATGTCCATTTGAAGAAAAATTTCTTTTTGAGCCATTCCTCGTGCGCTCGCTCCGAGACCTTCATCAACCTGCGGGAGGTGAGCACGCGCCTCCGTCTGCCCCCTGGAGAGTACCTGATCGTTCCCTCCACCTTCGAGCCTGGTAAAGAGGCTGACTTTGTCCTCAGGGTGTTCACTGAGAAGCAGTCAGAGACCGAGTATGTGTCCTCTTGCATGTTCTTTTAACGTCAGTCTGTATTTCTTGGTTTCACTGATTGTGGAAAAGGAAGCGTTGTATTAATATGTTTTTGTCTGTCACAGAGAACTGGATGACGAAGTCTCTGCGGATTTAGGAGAAGATGTAAGTCTAAGTCACTCTGGAAATTTGAAACTGTGACATGAATTACAAGAAATGTTAAGGTTTTTTTTATTTTATTTTACATGAAAGTGGGTTTCACGCTTTGCTTTCCTACAGGAAGAAATAACTGAAGATGACATTGATGACTCTTTTAAGTCCATGTTTGCCCAACTAGCAGGAGAGGTAGGCTCTGCTTATTAGATCCGTCACCCGTCCACTTTAGAGGAAAACAAAGGCGGTAAAGTTGCTCTAAGTTGTACAATTTGTCGTCTTCTGTTCTTTTGCAGGACATGGAGATTTCTATTCGCGAGCTGAGGACCATTCTAAACAGAGTTATCGCCCGGCGTGAGTTGTCTCTTTATTTTGAGTGCAGTTCACATGTTACTAATACATCTCCCATTATTATATTAGATTCCACTGCAGTGTCCATTTCCTTTACTGCATTACAAGCTTAGCTCTGCGTGCTTTTTTTGGCCACATAGTTTGAAGAGTCTTTTTGCCGTTTCAGACCAAGACCTGAAGACTGATGGCTTCAGTATGGAGTCCTGTAGGACCATGGTCAACCTGATGGATGTATCCTCTGCAGTTATCAGACTTGAATAGATGAAAGATCTTGCAGTACCGATTGTTCTGGAAAATAAATGGTGCCTTTAGCGTATGAGTGACTATGTGTTGTTTTCCCCCTGACAAAATGTTTCCCAGAAAGATGGTAGTGCCCGTTTAGGACTGGTGGAGTTTCAGATCCTCTGGAACAAGATCCGGAAGTGGCTGGTAAGAGTGATTTAAAATAGGATCTCTGTGCTTAATTTCTCTGTATCTCTATTTATGTTGCTGTCTCCGTCTCGTAGGGCATTTTCAGACAGTTCGACCTCGACAAGTCAGGAGCCATGAGCTCATATGAGATGCGACTTGCTGTGGAAGCAGCAGGTATAACTCTTAAGCATTATGTTGACACATGTACACTCACCAGTCGCTTTATTAGGTACACCGCTTCAACTGCTCATAAACACAATCCGTCAGTCAGAAGGCAGAAATTCAATGCATCTAGACATGTTGACGTGGTCAAGACAACCTTCTGAAGTGGGGAAGAAAGGTGATTTAAGTGACCTTGAATGCGGCGTGGTCTGAGTATTTCAGAAACTGCTGATCTACTGGGATTTTCCCACACAGCCCGTATCAAGTGAAAAGCAATTTTCTGAGTGAAAATGCCTCGTTGACATTTTGGGCCTCTTAGTTTCATTTAAATGCCACAGCCTACCTGAGTGTTGTTGCTGACCATGTCTATTCCTTTATGGCCACAATGTACCCACCTTCTGGCTGGAAGAAGAAGTCATAACCAATGGGAATTCTGACCCTTTTGGAAACTCCTGTTGTGTCTCTGTGCAGGTTTTAAGCTGAATAACCAGCTGCACCAGATTTTGGTGGCTCGGTACGCAGAGAATGAGATGATTGACTTTGACAACTTCATCTGCTGTTTGGTCAAGCTTGAAGCCATGTTTAGTAAGTAATGTTGGCAGGCACGCTATTAGAAAGAAAAGCAGTGTCGTGGCACCATATTTAATTATTAATATTATTAATTACAACACCACAAATAATGAAAACTTTGAATTCACAGGGTCTTTCCGCCAGTTTGACAAGGAGGAATCAGGACAGGCAGAGATGAACCTGACAGAGGTGAGCACGGTTGTTAAAAAAAGAAAAAAATCTCTGTACTCTTTTTTTCATACTTTTCTGTTTGTCTAACTTTATTTGTCATCTTGCTAGTGGCTTTACCTGACCATGTGTGGTTGAAGAGGACCATCTGTTAAGGTGGAGAGTATTGAGTAAAGGCACAGTGCCTGCAGACTGCCACGAAGCTGGAGCTATGAAGACCCTTTAGCCCTAGAAACCTTCAGATCCTTTTACAAATCCCACCTCAGCTTAAATAAAAGTTGCAAAGTAGCTGCATAACAGAAAACCAAAGTCTAACCAAGCCAACACAGTGTATCCTGGACATACTTTAGGAACTATGCAAAGCTACAGCATGTAGCAGTCGGTGTGTGAGAGAAACCGGTCATCTTTATAAAAACAGCATGGCCATGTGCATGACAAAAATCACTAGCTGCAACGTTTCATGCGAGTTGCTTTTTACATTAAAGCTTTAGTTTTGCTGTCAGTGTGCTCGTCACCTGAAAATTTCACTCTTTGAAAGCTGTCTGAAAATCTGTTTCTGTGGTACGTTTAAAAGTGTTATAATTTCTCAATCATTCTGCATTGACGTTTAATTATTTTTTTTTTTATCTTATTTTAGAAAACCAGAAGTTATCACTGTGGTGTCGAGTCTGTAGTTTCATTCTTACACCTGTAGGTGTCAGTACAGATCCAATCTGATGTCAGTGACAAACTTGAAACATTTTATAGGTACTCAAGTTTAAAAAGTTCAATATTACATAAATGTCCTTTAGATGAAGTGAAGCCACTAACCTCTTAGTTTATTACGCTGCACTTGAATTGTACTTGAAGGAAGCTGCTTGAGAAGTTGCCTCACATTAACACTAGTCTATCAGTTTACTGGAATCATGTGATACTGATTGCCTTATACACACACACACACACACACACACACACAGAAAAGTACAGCTACTAAAATGTGTCAGTCATGTGTTTTGTGTTATGAATGTATTTTGTGCCTTCATTAAATATTTCTCTCAAAAATTCATGATATTTTTCTATGGCTTCCGCAACACAAGCTTGACTCAGTCTCTTACCATATTGAGTAAAGAAAAGACCACATTGCAACAGTATGTGCTTTCAAAGTTTATTGAAGACACCTTGAGCACAAAATGTTCATATATGTTGCAATTAGACAAATGAATTAGCAATTGCCAATACTTTAGAGTAATCTCCCTCTACTTTACGTAGATGTGTGGGTATAGGGACTTTAATCCTTGTTCCTGTTGGGTTCCCATTGTCCTCAATCAGGACAACATTGTTAGAATCAAAGCGTGGAGTCATGCGTTCTCCGGGCATTTTGTGTCCGACGATGAGTGCTTTCTTCTTCTGTCCTTTAATGGCAAGTAACACTCTGTCACCAACTTTTCCAACGCCGTTCTTGGTGTAGACGTGGATCACTCTTGGTGGACGGTGATATGGCGTATTTCCAAGAGAGCTGTTGTCCACTACACGAACTCTTGTCATTTTCTGAATGGCTGCAGCAACAGCAGATACACTGACAAGAAAAACAGTAAATTTCAACTTCAGGAATCCTGCTGGGACATTACTTACTGACCATGATAATCATTTAGATTCCTCAGTCAGCAGACATGCAAGTAATTAACGTTTGTACTAAAATATAAAGCTAAATATCATGTGATATAACTTGAACAAGCTGCTTCATAAAGGCTGAATGGGGGGGGGGGGTCATTTAGGGGCACAAACTGCACTGGATAATTGAATCAGAAAATTCAATTGTATAACAGGACACTGATACTGAGGGACACTCCACTGCTGGAAGTGAAAGAGCTTAGCTACTTATCCTATGATACCAGATCTGACATATCTCAAGAAATCTGTAACTGCATGCACGTGACTTGAGAAGAATAGGGAAAAATACTCATGCATGTTAGGATTTTCCCCTTCAATTAAAAAGACTCACATCCTCCTTTCATTTTCGCATGTCTGAAAATAACTGACTACAGCTTAAATACTGATGACTACAGGCATTTACTATTCAAAAGTTCATTCAGGCTTCCACATCACACAGGACTGGACGCCCAATGCCTCAAAATGGGTATTAAAATTAAGGCTCGTAGACACATCCACGTCTTAAACTCAGATTTACAGTAAACACAGTTTGAATATATGAATATAAAAACAGCACTGTGGTGTGAAACAACAAGGCACATGCGCATGTTACACAATAAAATTTATTTGTTTTTGATCAGAGGCTCTTTTAAATTGTTTAACAACGAACGACAAAATCTAAGATTTGGAAGAATTTAGTTTTACCTGAAATTCCTCTGACGATTTATGGACGCCGTCTCCACGAGAAGCCCAGAAAGAGATCTTGAAAGCCAGCGTAAAGCCATAACGACACCAAAACCTGAGTCCGCTGAGCAGAGAAACGACGTATAGTTAGCAGCTAGGAAGCTAAAGGCATTAGCTAACAATCACATGGAAGCGAAACAGGTGCTTATAACAGAGCCGAATCCTTCTTGGTTTATAGTCCTTGCACCAAATAATATCACAAATATAATAACAACTACAGAGGCGTCAAGGTATAAGTTTAAAACAAATGTGTTGCTAATCGTTACCTATAGTCTATTACGCTCCATGCCAATGTCAAAAGTATGGCGTCATCAACACGCGTCTACTTCTGCATCCACACTCCAGTCCACTAGGTGGCGGTAATGCACCTCTTGCCAAAAGCCCAAGAAGCTGAAGCAGAAGAAAAAAAGGGCTAACTCAACCGGGAGGTTGAGTTTGCCGTAGTTGTTCAACCGGCTCCTAGACGGCAACAGCGACTTGTGTGTGCGCTAAGTGACAATTAGCTCGACACTTCTACGAACTACTTTGAGCTGATCGTTAGTTGGTGGTTAGCTGGTCGTTGACGGACACGCGGTCAGTGGATTTAAATCAGCTGACAATCTGTAGATGTTGGACACGCTCCGTCTGTTATTTGCTACAGCGGGGGGGCTACGTTAGCTGAGTTTGCTAATTCTCATTAGCAGTTTGTTAAAGTTTCTTTCCCTGCTGCGTAGCATATCAAGGTAAGCCGGTTTTCTTACCAGTTAAATTCACATTTTACCAGTGTCTCGCAGCATAACATGTTTCAGCTTGTCCTTTACAGTGGCGACAGCCCATCGTAAGCGCCTGTCAAACAATAAGAGAGTAAACATCCCGTTACTATTAGCGTCTGGCTAACTAGCCTCAACTGTAGTGTGAGCTAGTTATTAACACAGTTCATGAAAGTTATGAGAGAAAGTTAATCTCGTTGAAAGTTATTATTCTGGACTATAAAGTAACTTTAAGTTAGGTTTTATTGCAAATGGCCGGTTCACGCTACTCCAAGAATAAGCCTGCTGCTCGGCTCGGACATTCAGCTTATTATAATTTTCCTTTTACCGTGATGGGGTGGATCAATAGAGAGATGCCAGCGTGTTTGTCATGTAAACTCAGGATACTTCGAGTGATTAATTATTGCGTGGCTGCTGAGAGACTGCTTGTACATAAACGCAGTAGACAATGAAGCTTTAACTTGCAGTCGTGCCATAAGCTCCGTGTTTAAATCCGGTATTTTGCCATGACTTTAGACAATCAGCGAAAAATCAGTCATTCCTATCATTTCTCAGCTATCTACCAGAGTGTTTTACTTTGTTGAGAGAATCCCATCACACTAAAAGGCTAAAGTGTGCTGGCTTTTCTGACATAGGCTGGTGTCTGGTCGTAGCTTGGCTATTAAACTAAATGCTTTATTTGTGCGTAGCCTGTAAAGTGAAAGCATAGGCAGCTCCCAGGCTTATTGTTTGCTCATAGCGTGGTGCAATAACATGAATAAGCATAGATGGGGAATACCTTCCAAGAAGTAGTATCAGTTTGAAGCACTGCTTATATCGTTTTCATAAAAGCTGCAAAACAAAGGGCCCCACCAGTTTTTGTCCTTTATAAATGCTTTAATAACTACTGCTGACATTTTAAATTAAACTTTATTTGATAGTAATTGCTTTATAAAATGAAAAATATACATAAAAGCAAAATTCAGTCTGAATTCAAAGTCATGCCTTAAATTACAACCAGCTGCCCAGCCTTGAATTAATAATGACACTGAAATGGATAACCTTACCTTTGTAATAAATCTCACTACCACCACCACACAACTATGCAGAGCATTACAAATTTAGAAAACTGGTAAAATGAGTAGTTACAGCTGATTGTAGTCCTATTAGTTTAAATAAATTCAGTGGAGTGACTCCTCCTTTTTTTTGAAAAGGTAGAATTCAATTACAGTAACTGGATTACTTTTATAATCTATTTCATTGGATTTATCCGACTCTTAAGACCCCATGTGGTACTGTGTAATAGTCTTTAATAATATGCATCAGCTGTAATGTGTTGTCCAGCTAATGTTAATGTTAGTATGTGATCCTGTCTTTGTTGTTGAATTTACGCAGTTTCACTATAAAGAGTTTTGAACAGCAAATACAGATTTGTATTTGATTTATAGTATTATAGATTTTATTTGAATATCAACATGTATTGTTCCCTAATCCCCCCTTACGTATTTATTTTTTTCAGTGTGGTTTTAATTTGACTTGATATCTGAGGAGATTATGAAACCAGCCTGACATCATCAAAGTCTGTGATAAAGCTCAGGCTTTGTGCATTTGTCAATGATTTACTAGCTAACAATTAAAATAAGTGCAAATCTGCATTATTCACCATCAACATTGTTAGAAAACTGGAGCAGAATGCAAAGTCATTAAAATATAAAGGAGGTTTTTGATTGCAAGGAAAACAAAGGGCCTAATGGATTCAAAAGCAGTTTGAACAAATGAAGAGTTGTATGTAGAAACGTTATTTCTGCCAGGTGTCTTTGGCAGTTTCCTTACAGGGTGTGCACTGAGTCTTTGTTTCTTAGTTTCACATTGCTGATAAGTTTATCACAAAGTGTTTGGAAGTTGATGGCAGAAACTCAGGATGACATATAGAAGTGTTGTATGCACTCAGTGTTGGTGTTATGTGTGTCATGAAGAGAATTTTTAATCACAACGTGACTGCTTTTTTAAATTTTTTGGAGACATGTCTGTGGAAGTACAGCTTTTGTAGACTTTTCTTTCCTATAGTTTTCTACTTGATTTATCTGATGACATAAGTAACATATTGTGAAAGAGCAAAACCTGTTCCTGTTCCTTACATTTAGTTGAAGTCAGTGTTGCTTAACAGCTGCTAAACTACACTCTCACCCAATGTTTTAAAGCATTGAAAATAGCCTGTTCACCAGGATGGTTAAAGAAGTAATGGCTCACTTTTGGTAACTGAATGGATATATTTGCTGTTGCTAATTGTAGATGGAAAGATTTTGAGGTTTGCAACATCTCTCCATGCATTAACATGAAGTTAGACTTGAATCCCCCCCCCCCCCCACCAAAAACAACAATCAAATTGAATGAGAAACTCTGTATGACTTTTCATCTCATTTGTCTTGGTAGATATTTTGCTGTGGTTATTTCTGACTTATTACATATTTATAGTATCACAGGAAATTGAACAAAGCACTGCTGCAAACAGTTGACACGGGGGTCAATTTTCATTTGAGCTTCAAATGGAAAAGCTTTGGGTTTTCTCTCCCACTGCCTTCACCCCCCCTTTGTATTTATTTGTAGTTAGAGAGAGTCTGATGGTACCATGACAACTGGCATCAGGTGGAAAGGTGCTACAGTATTTATGCAATGCTGACTCATGCTATGATCACACAGTGATGGTGCTGTTTAAATTTTTGAGGTATTCAAATGGTAATGTATAAAATCAACACAAGCCTTTGGATTTGATGTTTGCTGCAATAATAAAGTAATAGACAAATCAGGTTGATTATAGAATTAAATGTAAATGATAATGTAGCACGCATGTTTTCATCAGGGTGTATTCGTGTGACTTATTTAAGTTTTCATTGGTGTTATTCAGAATGAAGGAAATATTGTAAACTAAGCCAACAGTTGCTTATTATATCCCAAGCATATATTCCAAGTGTTTTAATTTAAAAAAACAACAACAAACACACAGTAATTTTGGATTAAATGTGAGGTTATTGCATATCATCTTGATTACAGTTTATTTATCTATCATTCATTCAGACAATTAACCTTCTGCTTAAACTGTATCATGGTTGATTCTGGCTTAGAACGGGCATTTGGGGCGACAACATACATATTGTTTTCTTATTTGATAGCAATTTATACATTACATCAACAAAACTGGTTAAAAGAATTAGTACAGTGGAGCTGAATTTCTTTTGATCCCACTAAAATGTGCCAAAAATGACTCCATGCGGGGGGAAAAAACCCCTGTTATAATTGATTGCTGTCACAAGTTTTGGTACAAAAGAAAAGTTGCTTTGTTTGAATCGTTCATATGGAGGAAATATTATCTGCACTAACAGAGCAGTCAAACAAAACATGCCTGCAGGGCAAAAACCACGCATGTCTGTAAACAACACAGGATGGTCTGGAAATAAGTGCTGCATACAGATAAGTTATAATTGTGCCCTTTTTGGAGAGACAAGGAAACGGCATTTGATGAAAACTTCACTGTACCCGTTGTTATTCATGTGGACATATTCTGCTGTGTTGTGTGGCTTATCTAAACATAAGCTGAAGCTTTGGGTCCTCACAGTGCTCAAAATTTGAAGTTCATTGGATGTCTGAGGGTAGATCTTACACAGTATGGACAGGCTATTTTATGACTTGAAGTGATCTGTAAGGATGAGTAAGAGATTGTTAAATGGCTTAGGTTACTAAGCACTGATATGTTGGATTTGCAACAGATGCTCCAATTATTCTTTTTTTTATTTTGCTTTTGATTTCATGAAATAAAAGGTAACCCTGCAGTAACATTTTAGGAAATGCACATTCTGTAAATTCTCTGCATATCAGCAACCCTTTATTACTTACGCTAATGGTCCTTAAGTGAACATTTCACGCTATTTATGTAAACAGACTCCATTTCTAAGCTGACGTTGGCTAATGTTGCACACTGTTTATAATGTAGGGGAGCTGAAGAAAAACACACAGACAAGGAAGTTGTGGAATTCATGTAAATGCCGCATCCTTTTGGATTTGCTGGAAAAATTCACCACATACATATCAGTCACAGGTGTTATAGTCATCAGAAAATCCATCACAAGCTATTCCATCCATCCATTCGCTTATCCTTTTCAGGGTCGCGGGGGGATGGAGTCTATCTCAGCTGACATAGGGAGAGAGGCAGGGGACACCCTGGACAGGTCGCCAGTCTGTCGCAGGGCTAACACGGAGAGACAGACAAGCATTCGCACTCATATTCACACTCTCATTCACACCTATGGGCAATTTAGATTAGCCAATTAACCTAACCCCAGTAAGTGCATGTTTTTGGACTGTGGGAGGAAACCGGAGTGCCTGGAGGAAACCCACGCAGACACGGGGAGAACATGCAAACTCCACACAGAGATAGAGAGGGCCCGGGCCAAGGTGGAATCAAACCCAGGCCTTCCAGATGATATTCCAACTGTGAGGCTACAGTGCTAACCACCGCGCCACCATGCAAAACAAAGGCAGTAGAATTTTAAGCATAGTTTTAAAAATAATACATTTTATGAAAGTTTGACCTTATTTGACTTTGAAGAAGAGGTCAGAGGTCCAAAGTAACGTAATATTTAGAATCCCCGTATATCATTCTCTATATGCTTTTGTTGTCAATACATACAGTGGCAGTGAGAAACATAGTTTTAAATAGCTGTATGTACACACTTGTGAGAATCATTTTTCATCAATTTTCTACCAATAAATCATTAAGTTGACCTTGAAGACCTTGCTGGATGTAAGCCATTTTTTTCATAGATTGTAGAGTGGGGTCATGCTAACAATCCTACAAAGTTTTATCAGAATTCATTCAGAAGTTTTCAAACTGTCATGTTTACAGACAGAATGACACAGATGCACACAAATGCTACCAAAAACATAACCCCCTTGGTGGAAATAATAATTTAACGCTTTTGTGTTTAAAGTGCTTTGCGGTATCAGTAAGACTAGAAGAGTGCTAGTGTGGTAATACCTTTTAAAGAACAAAATTATGCTGCACATTTTTTTGCCGGGAACCTTTAAACTCTAATTAATTATAAGGATAAAAATATTTTTTTTAGCAGATTGCTACTGCAGTGTATAAATTCTTCTTCAAAATTTTATTTAAAAACTGTCTACTTTATAGATCTTTTGCAACATTTGATTCAGTTCTCAAATGCATGGGCTTTTTTATCCTAAATAGAATATAGTGTATACCTCCAGGTGTTACAATATGTTCTTCTAAGTGTTGAACAGTCTTAGTGTTACAGTGGTTCAGCATTGCTGAAGGCACAGGAGCATGTGCGTTGTGTCCTCGCTGGGTTGAGACCGGTCCAGTTGAACTCCACGGTGTCTATCGGCTTATTGTTCAGCTCCAGCTACGTCCCTCTTGAGTGAAGTCACAGCATTCCAGGGAGCGGATAAATGACTTAGTGTTAGGGCAGATGAGCAGCATTGTGGTTGCTGCTGATAATAGTGGGCAGAAGGGCACAACTATAGCAGTCCAACAGTGAAAATGCCTTCTCCAGCTCTCGCCAGAACAGCCTTGTCGTTAGTATGTGTGAAATAATCTTCTAAATGTGCTAGCCTGTTAATTAGCATTGCATCTGCCAGCCAGACTGCTGTAATGTTTTTCAATTATAGGGCGACTCTAGAGTTTGTTAGGTTCAGGGGTTCCTTATGTAAAAGTGTCATGAGAGGATAAAATCATTGAATGGATGGATTAGTGTTTTATCTAGGCAATACTTTTGCTCTGTGCCTAATATTTGATGCAAACTTTAATGGTAATTTACATTTATTCCCAGTTCAACACCATCTGGTTCAGTAAATGTTCACATTAGGAATTCTGGAGTAAACTTTCGTCTCTGCGTGCCAGATCAAGAGGAAACAAAACTTAAACTCACTTTGAATCCTAATGTTTGCAGTAAAATGCAGACATCATTAGGCCTCTTGCTTTTTTTGTTTGGGTAAGAATGTTACAACAATACATGTCTTATATAATTTATTACAACTCTTACACTTCATTTTTGTCAGTTTTTTTTTATTTTATCATTAGCCTTTAAGCAGCATCTTAAGTCACCTGATTGTTTCTTTCTGAAATGCATTAGAGAAAGTTTGTCATCCCAGTAGGCCATAAAGCCTGACTGGACATTTATACTACACTGCTTGTGCACTGCATTAAGAGTTAATGATGTAAGAGCTTACTTCTGTGTTGGCTAGAAACAATTCTCCAGTGGGATTCCAGTGTTGGTCTCTTTGCTGTTGTGACTGCTGGAATAGGAAGGAAGTTGTTGGTAGGGATTGAACATCTATTTTGCAGCTGACTACCAAGATGTGCAGAGTATACATTTTGTATTTTTACCACAGTTGTTTTTCCTCAATTCAGTACAAAGTTGAATATATGTCATTAACACACACAGTGGCTATAAACAGGGTCCACAAAGTGTATGATTCATTAAATCCAGCATTTCAGATGTTGTGTAGTCAAAAGTAACAGTGTCAACATGTGACCAATGACAAGACAGAAATGCCAGCAGGTCAATAAAATGGGAAGTAAAATTTTTATTTCATTGTCCTGTATGACGCTGCATTGCTCATTGTCTCCTTTCCATTTCTGCTAATTTATTGGATACGTAGACACTGAGGTACTCTTCTGAATTTAACTGTGATAGACACAGTGTGACCAGCAATTCCAGTATATGTAATTGTAAAAAAAAATTTCTTTTTTTTACAGGTTCTTGTCATGCAGCAGTGATGCAGAAAGTATTGATTTTAATAATAGCCGTCTGGGGGGTGAACGTGAGCTGCACGTCACTGTCGCCAACACAGCACCCCAATGCAACCAAGGATTATTGTTTCACGGCTCGAATTAGGAGTACGGTACTCCAGGGCCTGCCCTTTGGTGGGGTGCCTACTGTCCTTGCCCTTGACTTTATGTGCTTCTTGGTGAGTACTTCTGTCAGTCATATGAACTACTGTATTACTACTTATGAGCACCTTTTTACATAAGTCATGAAGCTATTCTCATCAGGACATGCGAGCCCTTTTAGTGTTGTGCCATCCTCACAATTCTCAGAACTGAGATTAAAAAAAATATATTTCCAGGAAGGTGTTTTAAACTATAAACACCAAGAGCACTTGCATAACTTTTGCTTAGTAGGTCCCTCTAATGTAAATAAAGGTACTGAAAGTGTTGACCTGTTTTGTTTATCTTGTCTGTTTTTCTAGGGTCTGCTGTTTGTGTTCTCTATCTTGAGAAAAGTGGCATGGGACTATGGGCGCCTCGCTCTAGTGGCTGACCCCGACAGGTAATAAGACCACACTGGTCTCCTAGATTGGACCAATCCAACAACAAAGCTTTAATTCTAACTTAATAGGATTCATGGAAAGTCAGAACATTATGGCCTTCATTCACTGATTTATTAGCTATAATTGAAATTAGTTTTGTTAACTCAAATCTATCATGTATGTTAAATGCTGGATTCACATTAGTGGTAAGGGTTAGTCATGTCTCAGAAAATATTTGCCTTGTGTGGCTGCTGCATAAGCCTGGGCGATGTAACAAAGTATTATCATGGTCATGGTCATGGTTTAACAGTATGCATTTGATTTAGTAAATGAGGGAATTCATTCAGCATGTTTTTCAGAGCTGAAGGATACATTGAGTGTTTTTGTGGTAGTTAATGCTGACTGAAAAAACTGTCTGCAGGGTGTCTTTATTGAGTTTTTACCAAGGTTATTTATTTATTCTTTTTACCATTCTAAACTACCATCTATTTTTAAATCATTAACTTGATACTCATTGTATTACACTTATGTTATCCTAGACATTTTTGCTATTGAATACTGGTACTTGTGGTTATATTGTATTTTGTGCTCCACATAATTTTCTAAATAAAAGCATATTAGGAGAAATGTGTAACTTAAAAAGTGGCAAACAACAAGCCTGATTTCTGCAGGAAAACTCTGAAAAAGCAGACAGAGAGACTGTTGCTGGGGTTTGAACCAAGGTTTCACAAGGCCTGTTTGTTGTGTAGGTGCTAGCAGCTTGGGCTTTTGCCAGACTTTGGCTTTCTGTGTACACAGTGGGATTGTAATGCTACCTTTTTAAAATAGTAAAATTGTGATGTTGTGTGTTTCTGGGCACAGATAGCCTGGATAATCTGCAAGAGATTTCACTCTGCTGTTGATTTAGCTTTAGACATCTGACCAAGTTCCAACTCACTGATGCCGTTTGACCTCACCTTTCCATAGTTTTCTTTTTATGTTGTGGTGATGTCAGACTCTCTACAGGATTATTGATGATTATTATATTATTGTTTTTACATTTTACAACTCTTTTAAATTAGTTTTCAAGCTTGTTTCAACTCTGTAATCTGAATAACCCAATAGAGTAGGCTAATAACCTAAAATTTGAGATTTGACTTGTGTGTAAAATTATGAATCGCGGTATCATCTAGGCCAACAGAGATAATTTAGCTCCTGCCATCTGTTCATTTTGGATGTTATTTGACCCAGAAAAGGAGGTTTATTTCTCTGACAGAAGCAGACCTCATGAGGATGGTAGTCCAGACAGGAAGTAAGTTTCAGCAGTTTTCCCTTTAAAAGCAACACTGCAGTCTGAGATTGTCTTGTTGTTTGCCACTTCAATACACTGTTTGTTCACTTTGACATTATAAGGCCAGACTGCTTATCGAAAAAGCCTGAAATTGATGAAGAAGCAAAAATGATTAAATTGTCATCCATTCAAGTACCCCATTAGATCATTCCCCAGTTTACCTCAGAATCATTGTCTGCATCTAAGCCTCGAGGCTCTAGTTCCCCACTTTTAAGGCTCCACAATAATAGGAAACAAGAGATCTGATTAAATTACTGAGACTGGTTTCAGACCTCTTTGACTGTGAACCCTGGAAGGTACATGACACAGTGCTCCACTACCCATGTCCCCATGCTGTGTTTGTGGGATGTTGCAGCTACACTATTTTTGCAGCTGCATGTGAGCACAGAGTTGGGTTGCAGCATGGTGGGAGGATGGGAGGGGGGTGGCAGCATGGAACACTTTTGTAACAGACAGGAAATGTAGTTGTTTGTCCCACGACACTGTGCTGGCTTTAGATCATTGTCTTTTTTTTTTTTTTTTAATGAGTTGTGAAAAGAGGATGTTACCGTTCCAGGAAAGTTGGACAATCAAAAATGGGGATTACATATGGTGTGTGTTTTGTTAGAGCTGTTAGTTACTACATCCCAGGCTCTAAATACGTGTATATGGCTGGATAATGTATCCTGGTGTGAAGAGAAACCTTCATTGGTATGCTTGCGGTGTAATAAGCCTACCCAGATTTTCTCTAAACCAGTACCCTTTTTTGGCCAACAGTGATTTCCTCTTAACTAAGCTGAAGCCTTTGATTTGCTTTTTTGTTTCTTTTTTTTAGAAGAAAGAGGGAAACATTGTACAGTCGTCTGGATGAACAGGAATCGTACGTTATCTCTCCGTATCATTGACTCACTGCCGTTTCTTCTTTCCTTATCCCTTTCTGTAGTCCACCTAACTCATATCTCTTGTCTACCCAGGCCACAGTGGGTTTCGTCATGTTCTTTTTACTCTTGATGTTTTGGCATTTTCCTCCTGCAGGCATTTCCTACTGCCAGGCTCCTACTTGCTCTCCCTCTCCTTGTCACTCTTGTGCTTCTGCTGTTGGGTATTCCTGTCCTCTCCTACTGTCATAATCAGATCTTTGCGTGCTAATCTGTGTATTGACCCATTTATGAAGCACAGTCTTCTTCTGTGTGAGCACACCGTATGAACATATGGAGCGTTTCCATTCGGGACTGCTCTGCGCGGGCCGCGTCGAATCGTAACTATTGACCACGGTCGTGTTGTTTCCATTACAATTGAGGACCACCACAGTGTGGGTGGAGTCGATATAGGCGCGGGCAGTAGTCTCATGACGTAATTTGTATGCGGCTCAAAACACAACACTATAATAGATGAGATAGAGGCAAGCTAACAGCTGATGACAGTTTTTTTGTTTTGTTTTGTTTTGTTTTTTTTAAGCCTGTCATGTCTGGCAGTTTTTGTAAGCAGAATAGTGATCTGAGTGCATTATTGTGCCAAACACATTTATTCTCCCAAGATGAGCTCTATAGATTCTCTATGGGCTTTTCTTGTTAATGTTTGTCCTTTTTATTATTATTGTGTATATGTACATATTGTAATAATTTCAGAGTTGACAGGCTGAGAAAAAAGAGAGAGAGGGGAAAAGACAGGAAAAAAAAAAAAGGGGGGGATACAGCACGAGCAAACAACAAATCAACTGCTGCAACTACATAACACAAAAGAAAAAAGATGACACACCAAAAAAAACCCCCAAAAACCAAAAACAATATCTGGAAAAATAATTTTTCGTGAAAGAAACACGAGGTATGGATGTATAAAAATAACAATTTTGTTATGCTGGGAATGTGTTAGTGACTGTGTCTGTCATGAAATGCACTTACCAACAAGGGCGGAAAGCCATCGCTTCGCCCACCAGAAGCCAGAGGCAGGCAGAGAGGGACCCAGGAAACCCGAGCCATCCATAGCCACCAAAAGCCACGAAAACCCATGGCCGCACATTGAGCTAATGACAGTTTAATATCGTCATTGTGCTTAAGTCTCCCTTAAAATGTTTTAATGGATGGAGGTTATCATTGTTAAGTATAACCCTATACCCCCGAACATTTCATAACCGGCTCAGTGTACTTCAAAAATGCCGTCGTTACCGTAGTTTTCATAATAAAACCATAGTAACCCCATATGGTGGCTGTGAAATGGAGTTTCTCAGCTTTCAGAAACCGTTTGAATTTTTCCGATAGGACAAACGGTCGCATAATTACGGTAATTCAAAGTTCCTTTGATCAGAACCTTAGGTGAGTAGGTACGAAAAAAGTATCTGCAAACTTGTACCCGTTACTAATGGAAACGCCATCAAACCGCCACGAGTCGACGCGACCCGCGCCGAGCAGTCCTGAATGGAAACGCACCATATATAGACAGGCTGCTTACAAGGAAATGTAACACTTCCTTGATCTGTGCTTAGTCATAGACAGGCCCTAACACACCTACAGTGCAATCTTTGTACTAGACCTGACATGAGCTTCTCACAAAAATGTAGGAGAGGAGGATTGATAATTCCACCCTAAGGCTCTCTCCTCATTTAATCAGATTTCCAAGAATCCTTGGTGACGTCATCCCTTCATGTAGTATTGAACAATGAATAAATCTTAAAATTCCAGCAGAGTCTGGGTCCTTTTTCATAATGTGTACAAAATAAATTGCCATCACCTCCCCGGGGGAGTGCAGTTAAATTTGTATATGGGAAATGGTAAGGGGTCATGCTGTGTTTTATGCAACAGTACGCTGCTGGAACATCTCATATCTGCCTCTGGATCGTTACTGGGTTTCTGTTGCTTCCTCTGTGAATGGTTTCTGCCTTGTAATGTTTGTTGCAACCTTTCTTCTGACGGTGATGGTGCACTTAACCTGTAGCTCTTACCTCTTAACACTGCATGAGATGTGTCTGCAGAGATTGTTCTTGAGGTTTACCCTTTTACCAACTGAAATCCTCTGTAAACCACACAGCATTAACAGGAGTGAATCTCTTCAGTTCATTCCAGGGTGTGTTTGTGTTTTGTGTCATTACCTTTTCCATACTGAAGGTAAACCCTTTGTCCTGAGACACATAGAGCTAACAACCTTGTTTGCTATGTGGTGATGTTGGGTAGTTACATATGTGTTGTGTCTTTTGAATATAGTATGGCTTCTCCAACTACATCTGAGATGCCTGAACGCTATGAGCGCCTCACCTCAGTTTCTAGCTCGTTGGAATTTGAACATCGAGACGCAGTAAGTATGCTCTTGCTGCTGTATAGTTAAAATATGATTACCTTTCAAACAAGCCATAGGAAAACTGGTACAACATCTTGAAATATATGCTATTCTTCTTTAGGGGTTCTGTGAGTGGCTCACTTCTATATTCCGCATCAAGTGAGTCCACCTGCTTACAGCCTATTGTAAATAAAAAGTAGCAGTTTTTCTCTGTTTTGCATTTCCCTTAACTTGTCCCGTGTTCTTTCTAAAGGGATGAGGAGATCTCTGCGAAGTGTGGCAATGATGCGGTGCATTACTTGTCCTTCCAGCGCCACATCATTGGCTTGTTAGTAGTGGTTGGTGTGCTCTCTGTTGGCATCATTTTGCCAGTGAACTTCTCTGGAAATCTGCTAGGTGAGCTGATATTCAATTAAGAGTAACCTCGAAGGGTACATTTTCTTTTCTTTTTTTTTCCTTCTTCTTTGCAGTTTTGCTGTAAATATTGGACCAGTTTGATGCTGCCTGATCACTGCTTTGTTTGTTCTTGCTGGTGTTGTTTGCTTGGGGGGGGGGGGGGGGGGCTTTTTTTTTTATTGCTGGTTTTTTTTGCTTGCCCCCCCCCCCCCCCCCAAATTAAATAAATTGAAAAGTTTTCTAAAGTATTTACAGAACTCTATAATCCACAGAACCAATGTTTTTTCTTACATGTTACTGCAGATTAATGCTGTGGGTTACCAGACATTGCCAGTTATATTCTTTAACTTGTGCTAGGACGTTTATTTGCTAAACTAACTAGTTAATTAGTTACTAGTGTATAAGCTGCCAATGGAAAGGACTCCTGGAACATGTGAGCCATAGACAAGGCATGGTATTTCAAAAGAATTGGAGTAAACTTACACAGCACAAATAACAGGTTGTTGCTCTCATTGACAGTGTAGTATAATACAAGTTACCTGCTCTCACCACCGGGGGGGGGG